>JAUIMM010000201.1:11975000-12555000 GCA_031769625.1 Taudactylus pleione | reverse complement strand
CCACCCCTATCTGTCTGTAATTAACAAATCTTGTTTTATCACTGTTTTGTTCTCAATTGTAAAGGGCAACGGAATATGCTGGTGTTCTATAACTAAATGTTAAAACATAAATGTTTATATATTAAGGCAAATCTGGAGGAGACAGTAATATATTCACACTCCTTCATTGACTTGGCTGTCTACCAGTTGCTGTGCCTGGACGAGGGGTCGGGTACAGCGAGGGCATGCACGCTTGTCCGTACATTGGTAATTAAGTTTCGCCGGTTTGCACCACTCCCACCACTTTTATAAGCACCTAAAACCTCCCATCAGAATTATATGTAACAATAAATTATTATCATTATGACTGTAGCACTGTTGCATGAAGAGCACTATGTAAGTGACTGTCCTCTGTAATTAGCCAAACTATGCTCTGAATTGCTTCCGGTAGTGGCTTCTGATAGGGGAAGTCTGATGTGCATAGAAAAAAGACAAGCATTTATTTTCAATATGTTTAGATCTGATGAAAAATTCATGATTTTATTAAATATATTTGTGAATATTGTTTTTAGATTTACTGGAGGTAAAGAAATAGGGGCGCTGACATCGTAAATAATAGAATGCCATATTGAATAATAATGGAACAATAAGGATGTTTTTTCTTTTAATTGCGCAGTAAACATCAATGTGTTTCTATTTATGGATATATTATAATCAATTAGTTATGTTTTATCTGAGTTTATCATCTTCAATTCCCACACTTCTGAGTGTCCCATAATGAGGTAGAATTCAATCATCGTCAATGATTTTTCTTTAGAAAACAATCCAAATTGATTTAATGAAACTAAATGTCCTAAACTCCCTAATGACCTGACATTGGATAAATGACCATCAGATGTAGGCTGTACACCTACTCCTAACTTACACAGGCAGCCATACATACAGCAGCAGATACATATGGCTTTTATCAGCAGCTCCAAAACAAGGTGAGAGCTTCATCGTAATTAAATTCTCTTTCAAATGCAATCTCACAGTTTGTTATTTGTGACCAATGCTTTTAAGTTGGTAGCAGTGCTGAGTATTTAATAATATGAGAACATTCACTATCACAAAAGCAGAAGAGTTAAAAATTGGTTCCAGCAAATGACTGCGTAATGTTTAATAGATTTAGCCTCAAAAGAGCCAATGGCTGCACAGAATCATTTCAGACATTAGACACAGTGTCACAGGGGCATACCGAATGCAAATTTGAGTTACACTGATAAAATATGGTCAGTAATTCCACATTGCCCTGGTGTGTTTACAATAAACCAGTTATATGTATCACACGGAGGGGCGATGCAGAATTGAAGGTATGCCAGTTAGAATTTAGCTCCACTAATCTAGATATTACACTATCTTTCAATTGGCAACAGTTTCACACACTGTTTGCTGGACACAGACACAGAAAACTGGCCCAAACAGGACTTGTACTTTAGCTTTAACTATGTAAAATAGAAGATCCCCCCCAACAGCTGACACCACTCACCTAATGGCAGAAACAGCAGCTCATGGAGCACTGGCCAAGCCTACCGCATGACTAGGACAGGGGCCCCCAAAATGACACAAATCAGGGGACATGGCCTCGCAGGGGGTCAGTAAGTGCCCTACAGGTGTCATCACCCATTGTTATGCCTCTGATTAGGGTTCTATTGATAACTTTCTACTTTTTAATGTCACTTCAGTATGTCTTTCTAGAGTTGTATGAGGAAAGATAGTGTGAGGCTCTGGACTAAATGGTATGTGGAGCAGCACAGTCATATAGGAAAGGGAGAGTGAAAAATAAAAATAAAGTAAAAATAGCAAGCAAAGACAAACAGTGATGAATAAAAATGAATATACATTGAAGCTGCGGTAGGAAGAGGAACTAAATAGCAGGCAGGTAGAGTGAGGTGAGTGTCTGAATCAGCAAGGTAAGAAAAAGGAGGGGGTGGGTGCAAAATAATATAACAAAAAAGCATAAAATATATACATACTAAAGGTGCTGTAGAAAATGAGCTGTGCAGACAAAAAGACAGTGTTGGTTATGGTGTTAAACAAATAAATATATTAATTCTTCAAGTTTTCTTTTTCCCATAAGTATATCAAGTCAAAATGCATGTTTTTTTAAAATAAAATAAACAAAGTATGCTAAATCAACACTACAACAAAGATTTCCCTAATTATTTCTTCAATGGCAAGTACCCTTTTAATTAAAAATGCATTCTACAGTATATGCTCGCGAATAATAGGTCCAAAATACTAGTAAATATATATCTATATATGTACACAGGCACACACACATGTATATCAACAAGATTGCCCTCTTTTGGGTACACAAGTGGAACAGATTAATAAACACATGACAGAGTCACAATCCTGCAACATTGGATACACTAGATTCAGTGCCATGACAAATTAAATTGACATTAGTGCGCCATACTATTAATAATAGTATTGGTCTCTGAATGGTTGCAGAATACTCATAAGCAGTAGTTCAATAGCCTGCTTCCACTGAAGGCGCCTTTCCGCATAGCAACACATTCACACTTGTGTAGATTGACCAACTGAACAGCCTATGGGGAGAGCTGAAGCAGGGAAAGTGCTACTGAGATGAAATTAGGTGCACTTTCACTTCCCAGAAGTTCTAAAACTTGACCAAGTTCTTGTTAACTGGACAGAACATTCACAAACTGCTTTGTCTTTTTGAAATAAACTGGGAGCCATAAGCTCCCACTTATCTTGGTCATATGGTACAGCTCCCTGATGAGGGCAAAAAAGTAAAAATGTCATGCCACTTCACAAAATTCATGTGGAAACTGTAAATATCACTGTAAACATAGAAATCAACAAGAAAGGAATGACTTGTTGGAAGGAGTGCTCTTCTGCACTGCCTCCCTCCAGCATACAGTAGGTAGCAGTCGGGAAGCCGAAGGACGTAATCCCGACCGCCGGCTTCCCAACAGTCTAATCCCAGCAGGGGTCCAATGACAGGCTTCAAAATCCCGACACCTGTCATTAGACCTACGCCAGGAGCCCGACACCCAGCTTACCGATCAAAGGTAAGCCGGGTGGAGACAGCCACAGGGGGGAAGAGTTAGGTTAGGGGCTCCCTGGGGGGAATTAGGGTTAGGCACCCCCCGGGAGGTTAGGGTTAGGCTAGGGGAAGGGGGGGTTAGGGTTAGGTCCCCCCCAGGGGACTTAGGTTTAGGTGGTGGGGAAGGGGGGGTTAGGTTTAGGCACTTAGAGGGGGGATTTGGGGTTAGGAACTTGGGGGGAGGTTAGGGCTAGGCACCCCTAAGGGAGGGTTAGGGTTAGAATAGGGTTAGTAAATACTTACCTTTGGATGATCAGGATTTTCACCCATGTCGGGCTGCCACTGTCGTTCATACTGATTCCGACAACCCAAATCATGAAGATGTAGACAGAGCTATGGGGTCAATTGGTCTAGTGGTGGAGTCACATGTTTACTCAATAATCCATTGGAAAGTTACAGCTTATGATATGTGGATAGTGCTGCAGATGGCTTAATGAGGCACACATTGTATGCAATGAGTATAAATAAATATGACTGAGTACAGATACAGAATTTTATCTATCTCCTAGCAGTTCATTTCAGTTGGCATTGCTACTGACAATGAAGAGGTAGCTATGGCGATGCTGCAAAATCTTACGCATGAGAACGGCTTCTTGGTAGTGGCATTAGAGTTTAGTACTACAAAGTTAATCACAGAGATGGTACATGCAAAATTGTTACAGTTTCAAGAGGTTGTACCCACTGAAACAAATAGTGAGAATTATGTTCGTTTGTCTAAGAGTTCAAAGTACAAAATGTTTAAAATCAGATGTTTAAAATGTCACAATTTGAGACACAAAGTCTCAGATTGCAGACTGAATGTATCAAGTGCCTCCTCATCACTTAAGTGTGATGACAGGAATGAGTCAGCCTTGAATGTAGAAGACAGCGACCATATAGACTGCTGGTCTTGAAATGTTTTGAAGGAAGATGCAACAAGACAGGACAAAGGAATCCAGGATGTAGGGTGTGCCAAGGTTGTAGGCTTGGATATCAGGGGAGAGTGTGATCATTTCTGATGAGACGTCAGAAGATGAGTTTTGCGTGCCATCCTTATAGAGGTTATTGTGGAGTACAACTGTTACATGTTAGATTACTAAGCAAAGAGACATAAAAAGAGAAAAGCACATTGAGAATAGAGCCTTAAGAACACCAAGAGAGATTAGGAAGGCAGAGTTTGAGAAGGAGAGATGAAAGAACATGAGGTCCAGGGAATGTCCATTGCGATGAGTAGGAGATGATAGATCATATATAGCCACACACTACATAACAATTACAGATGTGTCCTCTAGTATCTTTGCCACTTGTGCGTCAAATCACGCCGCATATGGGACGAGACGCACACCCGCGATGGGGAACACATGCTGTGTTTGCTCCCACGACCCATAGGATTGCAAGGTGCGAATGTTGCTGAGGCCTGGTGTACCATGGCGCACGCGTGCTCGGCAAGTCACATGGCACAATGCGTGCGCACGTTTGCTGTCAAAGCGGCAAAGATGGAAGAGGACACATCTGTACAGCTAGCATCATATAGTTAGAATTACAAGGATTCCTTTGTAATGGTGAGGAAACATTGGATCCTCACCACTGCCGGTTTAGCCAACAGAACCTATCCATCAATGGTTCAGATAAAACATTATTTGATTCCCATCCCTAGTGCTTAGAGAAAACAACTGTTGGCATATTTTACCTCATTAAAAAATATGCACAAATTGCTTATGTGTAAAAGTTTGCAATCTGACCTGCATGGACCACAATAGGAAGGGTCATTAACTAAGTTAATATCATACGAATGCACAGCACATTACATGTTATTCATATTGACATATTTGCTGGTGATTCCCATACATACATTTAATAATACTTGTCTAAAGATACTCTGCATGACCTTTTGCCAGATTGCAGCTAGAAATACAGTATGCATAATGGAAACATTAAAGCTGTTGCTTCAAAGTCATTCATGGTATAATGTTTGGGCCATCCTTTTCATCAATTTTATTTTCTTAAAAATTTTTTCTCCTAAAACCCTCATTAATTACATAAATCATAAAAGTAAGTGAATGTCGAAACTACTTCATGTGTCACACTTACATATTACATTAGGATTTGCATGAACAAATGTGCAAAAGACAATCTATTGAAAGTATTGGGTAACAGATACAAAGTACATCTTATACTGGTTACAAAGTGCTACACCTGGTTGTGAGTGGTCTGAACACGTGAATACAGTATGACCCTGTATTGTCCCGGTTTTCCTGAGCTGCAAAACTGTTTAAGGGCTTAGTAGTTGCTGGTTAATCCTGAGTACAGGTAACAGGATGCAGGAAATGCTGGTGTGGCGGAAGCAGTCTGGTGTGTGGGTAATAACTCCAACATTTCTTGAGAAAGGCTGTGATTGGCTGAAATGTGTCTGCTGAGCCCTTAAGCATTTTTTCAACTCAGGAAAACCCCACAGGCGTTCAGTTAGTCACCAGCGAGGAAGCCCAGGCCCCCCACCGCCCCATGGCGAGGAGTGGATTTAGGCACTGAACACTGTGCCCAGCAACAGAGCACACCTGCCATTTACATCTCTATTTAAATACATTTTACATCTCTCTTGTAATCAAAGTCTCAATACAACACAATTTAGGCTTCCCAATTGGTTGATACTCCCTCACTCTTTCCTTCCCAACTTCTCCCCCTTCTTCTTTTTCTTTTTTTTCTGTTTTCCTCTCTCTGTTATGACTTAGACTAGATCATACCCCTCCTGAGTCCTAACGCTATGTCCCTTCATTGGTTGGGGACCTTAGGAATATGGTGTGTGGGACAATAGATTTACTTTACCATAGTGAAGAAACCATAATATATGTGGGTTTTGAATATACAAATAGGTATTATCTAACCTAGGACCTTAGAACACATGTATACTCAATTTTGTGTGAATAGGCTATATATGGGATTTGAATAAACCATTCACCATTGTGAATCTCTCTATGTAATACTAAATATAGAATGGACTAAATTAAATGAAGGGAATATCAACTATTATCAACTAATAAAAAGTGGTAATTAGAAGATTTATACCACTAGGGAATAGACATAATGTAGGTATTATGTGGTTTTGTTAGATATATTAAAATACAAATAAAATCAAGACATAAAAAAAAATAATGTATTTGATACATTTTTGAGGTGTATATGAATTTAGATACTGTATATGTGTGTATATCTATATACGTATACACATATCTATCCAATTTAAATGTTGCTTATTTAAAAAACATTATACTTATTATCCAATGTTTGTTGTAAGTTGGATTATATTTATCTATTATTATATTTTTATTTTTCATTTACTATTTTTATTTAATTTTATGGTTATTTTTATTTTATTTATTATTTTTATCATACATGCATATATATATATATATATATATATATATATATATAGCATTTATATATTTTTTATCTATGATTGTATAAATATATAAATTGTAATAATAATATATTAAGAATGCATAATGATTGTGAGTACTTAAGATGCAGTGTGTGTATATATAAGTACGGTTAGTTTTATGTATTTATACAGGATCATTTAGATTGATTTTAAAATGCTATATTGTATTCATTTGTAAGGCTTCCTTCTGTAAGAGAAATAGTGGTGTACAACTGTGACATATTAATTAACTAATCAATTCAATTAAACAATGATGGTTGGGCTTTAAAAGGAGACCAGGAAGAGGTATCCTCTATCTTGAAAAAGCTCTTGGACAAGAGCAAAACGCGTCGATCAAGGATACCATCCAATATTTCTTATTCTTTGCTGTATCCCAAGACGGACTTTCCCTAACCTGTGCTTCACTGATTTTCATCCAGAGTTACTTCCAGTGCGAGGCACACAGCGAGACCCAATACTGTGCATTCCAGCGAGCGCAGCATGCTGGACACACCTCCCCTCCCTCAGTGCTCAGAGGTGAGGAGGTAAGCCAGACGCACAGCAAACGGAGCAAGGGTCGGAGGCACCAAGCTGACACATATGCGGTGCAACCATTCTACTCGCGGTGAGCCGAGACAGAAGGGAAACGAGCACTGTAAGTACTGGACATTTAATCGATACAGTGTGCTACATCCCCCGCATTGCCGAACATATACAAACAGGTGAGAGACACTGCAGGCCTCTCACATAGGGGCATATAAGGAAATTAAGCACACTTGCTGTTACTCCGGGAAAACAGATTGCCTTTGGGAACTCCATGACATTTGGAAAACCCAAGGCTGTGAGCATACTATTCTAACCACCAAAGCAGTATTGAAAGATTATCATGGAACAAGACATTGTATACTAATCAAATTGCTACAACCAGCTGGTGAGCAAACAAGTATCAATCTTGTAACTATTACATCTATTACAGTGGTTAGATGCCAAGCTGATAACAAATTGTATTAATACAGCACTTTGAATAAGCATTTTAACTGCTATATGTATCTATCAGAAAATTGTGAATAAATTTATATAATTTTTATTAAGGAACCCTTTCTTTATCAATCCAACATATTATTAACAGTATATATTTGTATATGTACTTTGACATTTGCTCAGTTCACTAGAGGGTCTTTTTTTACACCTGCCATTTATGTATCACACTTTATATATGACCCAAGATTGTATATATGTATGCTAATAAACTCTATCTGATTTGGTACACCAAACTTGTGTTTTTCATTAATCGGTTAGTTTTATGCATATTCACTTGGTAAGATCACAATAACTAGGACAACACAGGAACATATACATGTATTCAGACCGCTCACACACTCAGGTGTAGAACTAGTCACCACCCTCCTTTACCTCATTTTACAATACCATAAGATTGGACACCTGAGGTACTGGCTGCTCCCTAAAAACATAGTGAGTCCAATTAGAGCGCTGAGCTCCAACCGACAATATCTTGCCAGAGGAATTAGGCTGTGCAGACAGCTGCAGCCCTGCATGAAAATGTGTACTCTCCACATTACTAATGCTGGGCATACACTCTACAATTATCTGGCCAATCTGTCTAGTGGGAAGGAAAATCTGGTCCGTTTTCTAGTGTTTGGGAGCAAATTTCTATTGTCATTGGCTCCCATACATTACCAGGTTTTCATTCCAACCAGCCAGATTGGACAGAGATCTGACAGATAATTGCATAGTGTATGCCCAGCATAAGGGGTCAGGGCCAAGATCATGCAGCTGTGTTGCTGTAAGCCAGGGGGCATAGTGGCATATAACTCAACAGGCTGGTCCTAAAATGGACAACCTGGAAAGGGGTGAATGAAATGATCTCATTCTCTCCTCCCCTTCAGTTGTTTCTCATATGACATAATGCAATAATATGGCCCTTTATCTCTGCTATTCCTGGTGCGTCTGTGTATGTGGTGTTAGTTTACTGTGGGGTTCCAGAACAAAGCGCACACAAGTATGGGTGAGGCTGAGTCATATACATTACAGTATCATCTACATTTATGACCAAAGAGGTGACACTGGGTTGTATTGGGGTATATTCACTTAGCCAACATAAGTGAAGCATAAATACATCTGTTTGCAGGCACATCTTTTGCACCTAATACAGAGAGGAGCAAGTGCACCTAAGGACGATGATGACAATAGAAACATGCCTACATCCCGAGATGGCACATCTTTGCATAAGGACAAATGTAGGCATTTTTTCTGTGCATGCAGTTTGGGAGCAGGATACTTAAACAAGGTTGCAGAAAAAAAATAACCATGTCGGAAAGTTATGATATTATTAATGGGGCATACAGTATTAGTATGGTGATTGCATGTTTTGGGATTGATCAGGTGTCAGGTGAAGCCATAACATTAGCAATGGGAATTTAAAATGAGACAAAGTACAGTACTGTACATCACAGCTGTCACTATTGCACAGGGACAATACTGATTCACAGACCTCACAGGGGGTGGTGCTATTGGGAAGTGTGTGGGGCTTATTGGGAAGTGTGTGGGGCTATTGGGAAGTGTGTGGTGCTTATTGGGAAGTGTGTGGGGCTTATTGGGAAGTGTGAATGGTTGTGTGAATTGGGGCATACAGTATTTTATTTGCATAGAGAGGGGACAGGACTCATTTTGCCTGGATAAATGTTGGAAGGTGTCTGTACATGAGCTGCAGGAGCCCTATTAATTTCTCTAATAAAAGTTTTTAGTTGTACTTTATATTACATTTTAGAAATCATTATTACAGGTACTGTATATTACCAACAAGGTAGAATTATTTAACTTTATAGACATTGGCTGTAAGAAAATTATGGTTTTGTAAGTGAACTGCCCCTACCTAAATTCCACTGCATGCGACAGCTGCCAAAGTTTGTCATGACGAGGATACTCCTATTGAAACTATGGAGTTGGAAATATACATTCCGTTATATTAATGGTATAACTGATGACATCATCAAATTCCACAATATTGTGTAGACGAGTAGTAATTGCCAGCTCCATTCACAGAAATACAGCCACTGGTTCTCTCCCTGCTAGCAGGAAAAATACGGCATGACTGCATTGATTTCACAATGCTCACTATTGGCCTCATTCAGAGATGTACACAAACCCAATGGTTTGGGAGGACTGCACATGTGCAGAATGTGTACTGTGCATGTGTAGGTCTCCATCTGCGACTTCACTTGCAGTGTCTCTAAGCAGCAACCTAATTAACAGGCTGCAGCCATTTGAGGACCAGGGGACACCCGCACCGTACACCCTGCACCCATACTTTGTATTACTTACCTCTCCGAAGTCTCACGTCAGGTTTCCCAGTGCTATTCAAATGCCGGAAAATGCAGCGCCATTTCCCCGGTGATCTGCGCATGTGTGATAGACCCTGGGCACACTATAGTGCCCAGAGTCTATTGATTCTGTGTGGCCAGCCAGCAGCATCAGTCAGCTGCCGGCCACCGGAGTGAGAGGGGGGGGCCGTGTGCACACGGGCCTCCTCCTCTTTAAAGACGCCCCTGAGCACCAGCCTGCATTCCCTGAAATGGGGGCACATTGTATCCATTTTCTGTAAGTGCCAAAGCCAGGGTCTGTGTCGGTAGACACAGATTTCCTGCCTTTGGCTACACAGGTAAAACAGCCATTCTGAATAGCCTTTGGCTTTCTTAGATGGCCAATGTTAGCAATGGTGATCCAATGCTGCAGATATGAACTACATCCATCTCTGAATCAGACCCTATGATCGGTGTAGGTCAGTGTTGGCTAACCTTGACACTCCAGCTGTTGTGGAACTATATATCACAGCATGCCCTGCCACAGTTTTAGCATGCCCTAATAGCAAAACTGTAGCAGTGCATGCTGGGTTATGTAGTTCCATAACAGCTGGAGTGTCAAGGTTAGCCAACACTGGTGTAGGTCAATCATTATGACATATTATGGGTAAGAAACCAGAGCACAAGACCATCAGTGATATTTCTGGAGTTGAGGCATCTCTTTCTGAAGCTAAAGTCTAGCCCTAGAAGACAAGCTGGTATGTTATTACACCTCGTAAATTATCAATATAAGACTGGATGCTTTCTGATCTTTTTTATTTGTTATTTATTTAAGT
Organism: Taudactylus pleione; assembly: GCA_031769625.1. Lineage (NCBI taxonomy): Eukaryota > Metazoa > Chordata > Amphibia > Anura > Myobatrachidae > Taudactylus > Taudactylus pleione. Next base: position 12,544,356 of record JAUIMM010000201.1, on the reverse strand, counting down.
TGTCCATCTTTTTTTGATATTGGAAAATGAGTAGTAGAGAAGTAACACTCAGGCCAGTTGACAGGGGGGTACAAAGGGTTCCCCAGTGTCAATCCTCGAGATGCAGAGGGGCCCAGAGTTTCAGGGGCACAAAATTGGGCAGTTGCACCTTCTATTTATAAACTGAGTAGACTGGGGCCGGGCTGGCAGCACATCTGGTGCATATATGCAAAAAAAAAAAGAAATGATTAAGCCCCCACCAACACCCCCTGGGTGCTCACCTCACTTAGTACAGTCCGTTAGCGTATAGTGTGCATACCAATGACGTCATGACACCCGACATCATAAGGCATGACGCTTCTCGGCCACCGGCCCCTCACCTCCGCCGCAGCCCTGGTAACTTAAGGTGCCTACACACTTGGCGATGTGGTCACGATGCGATATCGTGTGTAAGATTTCTCCTTGAACTCTCCCCAGCAGCTCCTCAGCAGTCGTGGGCACAATTTGGTGTTAAAAACTGTCCAATGTGACAAACGATCTATCATGCCTCCTAACTATTCCAGTGCATCATGACTGAGATTGTCAGATCTTGCCTACAGCATGGCATACCTGAAGATGCGATGTACAACCTGAGGGGACGCACATCGGCATCGTGATCGTGAGTGGACACTCGCGAATTGGGCATATTTTACACGATTTGTCATTATGATGTGTCGGAATCGGGCAAATCATGTAAAATATCGCTAAGTGTGTAGGCACCTTAAAGCACTGCACTGCAGCCGATCCAGGGCCGGCACTAGGTTTTGGAGTTCCCAGCGCCATCCTGTGCTGCCACCCCGCTCCCTCCCCCTTGGCGTATATCTCTTACACTACTGCCGGACAGGAGGGGGGGATTTTTCTTTTTCGGCTGCCACTGCAAACACTGCCCTTCAGACAATGGCACTCTGGGCCGAAGGACCGGGTTGCCCATGCCTGGAGCCGCCACTGAGCCGATCAGTAAGTAATTGCCACCGTCCGGAAACAATGACAGTACAGCACTGTCAACCTCAAGCTGCAGCACCACTTCTCCCTCTACAGATACCCTCCCTCCCTGGCTGTCAGTCCCACCCATGAGCTAGCCCAAAGTGACTGACACTGACTGGGCAGTGTAGCAGCCTGTGGGGCCTATTCAATAAACCTAAAAATTCTCTAGAGATAATTAGGTTTAGAACTCGCATGGAGTTCTACATAATTATAGGTGGAATTCATCATTCCACCTCTCCATAAGTATCTATTCCGAAAAGCTGTCATTTTTGCGATGACAGCTTTTCGGGAAATAGATACTTTTCCCTGCCTACACTACCTTATCGCATCTGGAAACAGTGCTGCGCATGCGCCGTTACATCTGTAAAACCAGCGCATGCGCAGTACTGCCTACAGATGCGTTAAGTTTGTGTACCCCCCCCGACTTACCTGTCTGCGCAGCAGCCTCCAGCTCTGTCCTGCTGGTCTGTCATGTGGTTTCCCAGCAGACCACATGACAGATTAGAAAAGAAAAAAAATTTTTTTTTTTCTAAACTTTCTTGTGCTCTGCTGGGGAGCACACATGTTCGACCAGCCTCCGGAGCCTGAGGACGGAGCAGAGCGCCGGAGGGACTCGTCGGGGGACCTGCACATGCGGATACAGGTAAGTCGATTCTGCTATTCGCCACCTCACAGTGGCGAATAGTAACTGCATCAAATTCCGAAATTTTCGGAATTTGATGAATATCACAATTTCCACATCCCCATACTAATGTATGGGGAGTGTGGAAATTAACGCAGGGGAACTTAGCAAGGAGATATCTGTAATATCTCCTGTGCTAAGTCTGTTCATGGATACCAAAATAACGTTATTTAAGGAAAATGTCCTTAAAAACGTTATTTTAGTGTTGATGAATAGGCCACTGAGCCTGTGGTAAGTCAAGTGACAGCTTATTTTGATTTTAGATAATAGGCAATAACACTGGTTAAGGTAATGTACGGGTGAGCTGCAAATCGCAGAGGTTTGTCCCCCTCTGTATATACATTCAAAAAAAGGTACCAAGGGTAATCAAGGTTGATTGAGCTCAACCCTTATGTGATGACTACTGTCTGTGGTTTGGTGAATGAACCTGAAACTGTGCAGAGTTATAGTCAAAATCATTTATCAAAGTATTGTTATTTTGATGTTATGATTTCTTTTTTGCGTGTGTGTGTACTGTGTATATATATATATATATATATATATATATGAAAAAGATATAAATGGAAACAGGCGCACAATAGTGTAAATCCTTTAAAACGGTAAGACGCACCACATATATAAGTTCTGCGTACCGTATTGCTCTATTTACAGAGCCTGTAGTAGATAGTATAGATACTCTTATAGAGATACCCCTTCTGGTATCTTCAATGATTCAATGTATAAGGTGTCACAGATCGATCTTTATTACACTGCGATCCGTCTCAGCATCCACTTCCCACCCGCTTACCAATTCAAACTTCCACTGCCCGCCTGGCGTTACTGTGGACGTGCTTCATCATGTATGTATATATCATATGAGAGGGTCCGGTTCTCAGGGAACCTGAACCACACGAACTTTGAGATCCGGACCGAGATTTGAACGCGGCGCGAGGTTTCCTGCGTGACTTGTATTTCAAAAAAAGGCAAAACGTCATCCTCCTGCTGTCTGATTTTCATGGGTTTTGGATTATATAAAGATCCCCGCGATCTGCGCCATTTTCACTGCAGTCCATCAAGGGGTGCTGTGTTGTCCAGAGAGGGTGCTCTTCCTCAGTGTAAAAAAAAATAAATTGCTTTTTTTTGTATGTGTGTGCGTTAGCAATTTAGCTGCGCTAGTATTGTACGGTGACACTACCGCAGTTTATCGTCCACGTATTTGTGATTTTGCAGGTGGTCTGTCCGCACTCGGCAGGGGTGCTTTGTTGTCCATAAAGAAGGGGTGCTGTCTGTGTTGTTCATCAAAGGCCTGTGCCTCATTCAGGGGTGCTCTTATTACACATTCAATTACAGCTCTCGATCTATGACTAACACGTTTTTATAGCGTACCGAAAGGTTCAGTCAGCCTATCAGCGGGCAGCGCTACAGACAGTGCAATGTCTTTTTTTATACATTTGCAATGCAGTTTAGGAAAAGTGACATCCGGTGACAGAAGATTGTATTACACTCTCTGGCTTTTCCAGCGTCTCAGTAAGTTACGATGCGACTTATTACGCCACGGCACAGTGTGACTAGCAGGGCGCGCTACATAGCCTATGGAGCAAAGATGTTGCAGGACACATCTAGGTCATACTATATGTGCTCATGTCGTAGCTCAGAAGCACTTTCCAGGCTTGCTCTGAGGCAACATCAGAGGTCCATGGTAGCAACAGAGTCAGCAAATACATTAAAAGTAATACATATAAAACATGAAAAGATATAAGAGTGCCGCTCACAGAACAAAAGTTTCTTTCATCTTAATATCAGTATAGAAATAATTCCAGGAGGTATGCATACATAAAAATAAAGGTATATAGCTTAAAATATATCGTTTGTGAAGGGTTAGGGAATAGGACTCCTCTCTCACTGTATGCTGTAAAATAATAATTATTATTAGAACTGCTGTGAGCAATTCAAATTGAACCTCATGAGTAGAACAACTTCAAGGCTACATATTTCAAGGCTACAGTAATCTCATTTGGGAAATTTTTTTTGCTATTTGATGTTCTAGTTGAAAAAAAAAAAGACCTGTTTACTTATCTCATTTATTGTCAAGGTCAGCCATCCTATTACTATTTTATACTTTATAGCGATACTATATCTCACTATTTATTTCCATTTGTAGTGCCAAAGAGAATACAAATTTGTTTCTCCTGAGAAGTCAGGAGAAACAAATATTTAACATATTGCATTCTAATATGACAGGTATTAAGTCTGATTCTCCTTATGCCCACGTGTCACTCAATTTTAAGGTGACAGGTTTTGTTAACAAAAAAACAAAATTAAATTAAATTGAGAGAAGACTCCGTCCAGCTTTCCATCTGTTTGCCGCTATCTGCTCTTTCCTAGTAAAATGCTATTTCTTCTCTTATATGTTCTATTTAGTGGAGATTGCATGAAGCTATTATTAAATAAATATGGCAGTAATATATTACAGTACTGATCAGCAGAATGTGAGACCGAGTTCTAAAATTACAGGTTGTGCTGGCATCAAAGTAAAGACAGATGTAAATATGTAAAGTATGTGCTTTATACAGTAAGACATTTAGGGACTAATTCAATTCTTCTGGAAGTACTGCAGAACATATCCATGATGCTTGGCTGCCATATACAGTACCTTTAGCATCGCAAGTTTTCCTGCGCACTTCGTGGCCATTGTGCAGAATTGAAACAGTCACAAAGGGCCATATCCAATTAGACGCAATAATGCGAATACTTGACGTGTTAAGTTTTTGCACACTTCGGGTGTTTTGGTGAGATAATTTTGCGCCTTTTGCCTATGCGTGCTCCCGTTTTCCTCTTCCAAAAGACGTGATGCGGCAGTCGACCGAAAACTGTCCATAGTGTAACATTGGTGAAAAGTACAGCAGAAATTGGGGAAATCTGTCTGTAACCAATAAAAAGACAGACTGACATAAGAAAACAATATAGAAGTGTATTACTGGCCCTAATAAAGGTATTTGGGTTTTTTAAATTGTGTCAAATGACTGTTATATGCATTTTTCTATAACAGTGGGAAAATTATATAAAGCAACTTTTTGGGGGCAAAATAAATGCTGCAGTTAAATTAGAGGTACATTAAAATGGGTGCAAGTATATTTTTGTGTCATTTTAGGGCCACTTTTTAAAAATATTAAAAATACTGTACACCTGTTGCAGCCATCTGCAATGTTTTAAACACGTGTGCCATCCATACAGACCCCAAAATACCAGACCCACTACTTTAAACACATTTTCCAACACTTATTATTTTTCACCCAAAAATGACGTCATTATTGGCAAAATTAAGGTAATAAAAAAAATATTTTTGCCTATTTTGTCATTGGGGGGGAGGGGTTCAAGGGGTTCTGACTCGAGTCTGAACATTCTTAGCAAAAAAATAGGAATTGTGCACAATTTTTTACCTGCTCTGAGATGGTGCAAACTTTTAGCCGGTTTCTGTCTATGTAGAATTAGCACGCGTGAAAACCACAGCAATAGGCTTGCACGAAACGCATTTTGTGCAAAAAGTTAGAGCCAGTGAACACTTTACAGAAACACGGCTTTTCGCATCTAATTGGATAAGGCCCTAAATGTGATTTGGTTTAACCCTGTGAAATCTCTAGTTAGGTCTTTGCAATATAAGACTCATGAATTCTTAGTGTTGGTATTCATGCGGAATCATTTAATTATGAAGTCCCTCTGGAGCTTAATACAATGCATCTCTAAGAGTCCATTGACTATTGGAAAAATCCTGAGATGGAGATACCAAAGCAAGGATTCTTGTTAAGTAGACTTCCCCATGCTGCTTTTGCTGTTGGTGGACCTTTGATTTACTGGGTGAAGACCTATTGCTGGCGAATATACCTGTTTTAAATGCCTTTGAGTGTTCAGCCAGAGAATATTTGCCTCTGATGAAGTTGCAGTCTGCAATGAAATATCTGAAGCTCTTACGGTTAGGGGTTTTGTATTGTCCATTCATATATAGAACTCATGACAAGCTGTGAAGTTAGACAGTTTCTCTGCTTGAAACATTACAGAACTGAAGTCTAGAGAGTGAGATCTGATTGTTCTGTTCATAAAGATTGGATAACTTCTGGCTGGTAACTACGATGGATAAATATGGAATATTGTCTAAATGATATTTATTAGCACTTTTGAGCGCCTAATAAATAACAGGACTATATTCATTTATCAACAACTGCCTGCTATTTGGGGACATATTGGTTCCTAATTGCTTAATTTGTCTGTGTTTGTCTCTAATTTGTGCAGTGGCACTTATAACTTCACACAATACAACATTGATTTTAATAATAATAATTTATTAAAACATATATAACCAAAAAAGCTAATAGCTCCCAGGAGTATATTAGTGATAAAATCATACAGTTAATATACACGGCTCCAGAGTAGCCAATACACAACTATTCCAATTCAGACACGCCATTACATATACATAGTTGCAATATTATTACTCCAATAGAAATGTAGCACACCAGATGTATTAAGCTCTGGAAAGTGATCAAGTGGAGAGTGATAAATGACCAGCCACTCGGCTTCCAACTGTCATGTTACAGGCTGTGTTTGGAAAATGACAGGAGCTGATTGGTTGGTCGATTATCATTCTCCACTTTATCACTTCCCAGAGCTTAATAGATCTGCCCCCTTTGTATGAAAAGCCACACAATGTAACAATTAGCTCCAGCAGTAAGTAAAAGGGGAATTGCAAATATCAACCTGTAATCGTCCTCCTTAAGTTCAGACCTAAATAAAAGTACCTTATAGATTGCACAATAGGAATTAGTATGTCAGTGGTCCAGCTTTGTTGGTTTTCAGTTAGTACATATACACAGAAAAATGAGTAATACCGCTTTTATACCTAACTTCCAAGCCTGACCCGGAGGTGGGAACAGGGTTCCAAACTGGCTTAGATCCGGAATTTAGCCGGCTCCGACCCAGGATATTCTCAAGTCGGCGCCGTTCACACCGGAGCCAGGTCTACAGTGACCAAGCTCTGGAAGTGGATGCTTGGAGATGATGTCATCTCCAATTGCCACTGAAGCCGGCCAATCGGCCGGCATGCGGCGCGGTCCAGGTCATCGTGACCCGGATCGCGCCGTTTACACTGCAGGGTTTCACAGGTCATTCCCATGTTAAACCCGGGTTCAAATCCTGGGTTGGATTGCCGGGTCACTCAACCCGGGAATCCAACCCTTTCCCCTTTTACACCAAAGAGCTACCTGGATTAACCCTGCAATAACTTGGTTTTTAGCTCTGGTGTAAAAGGGGTATAAGCTGCAAAGAAGAGTACTCAATGTTACTCACTGCTTTAGACTCCTTCTGTTTCCATCCACAGCTGGTTTCTGACAGAGGCTCCAATGCTATGCCGCTGCCACTGAGTGGTATACACCAGACTGTTTCGGCTTTGGAGGGGGAGAGGCAAGGCTCTGTGGTCCCTTGTGCAGCAGCGGGTAGTGTCCCAGTGAGTTAAGCCACGTAGGCCCTGCAAAGGGATCTGTCTTCAGCTAGTGCTAGTCCTCAGGCAGTCACTCACAGCCAAACAAGTTGGAAAAATTAGGCGACTTCTGCATGGCTTCAGCGCTGGCTCTGCGGTTGCTTAAAATAGTCCAACCGATAATCAGCAAATAATGCCCAGTGTGTTATACCACATAGGCCCTAAGAGACGATCTTTATGCAGCTGATGATAATCCTCAATGAGTCTCAGAACAAACCGGATAGGTACAAATCAGAAGGCAGCTTCAGCGCTTAACGGTGCTGCTAGATCCCAAAGACAAGCACCTGTAACTTCAATGAGTTTCTCTGTAACAGACTGCTTTCTCAAGAAGCAGGTGCTTAAAGATTAGAGATCAGTATTGGTCTTTTATAGAGGTATACCTTTTGGCAAATCAGGTATATATTATTGTCCCAGCCACATTTTTGTTTCTAATAGGAAAGTACCAGTATACAAACATTTAAAAAATAATTAAGAAACATATAAAGAAATAAAATCCACATCTAAAACAGTGATTATTTAATTACCATTATACATAATAAGGGCCTGATTCAGAGCCGCTCTCTGCTGGTGAGCGCTTGCCTTGAATTAGGGCGTGTTTTTTTTTTCTCCAGCCCGCAAGTAAAGCTGTGGGTGACCACCCACAGCTTGTGCGAGTGGCCTGGAGTCACTCACGATTATTGCAACCATCGGGCTTGCGTCAAGTCCCTGTGGTAGGGTCTCGGCTCCCGCAAGCCAGAGTGGACTTCATGCTCTAATAGAGCAGGAAGTCCACTACTGACATCACTAGTGATGTCAGCCGGGCCGACCACATACGCCAGGCCTTCCTAAGGGAACGCCTGCATTTGTGCAGCCACCCCCCCCCTCCCCACCAAGAATACGGGGCGAGCTGTCACTCACCATCGACAGCCGCCCCGTCTTGTAGCGAGACCCGTAGCGATGGAGCTGCAGTTGCTGGATGGGTCTCGCGCATGCGAATGCCGGAGGTGGCGCATGCGCAGTGGGGGACCATCGACCCGCTTGCGAGCGGGTCTGAATCAGGCCCTAAGTGAACATCAACATTTAAAATCAATGCTGTATTGTGTGAAATTCTAAGCACCACTGCACAAAATTTTGTTTTATCTCTTGTTGTGTGGGGATTGGCAGTAACCATCTGTTGCTGGCGTTTGGCAGCTGGAATTTTAGTTTATTCAGTACAAGTGTCAAGTTAGGCTCCAGGGTAGTTGTCTATTGGTTTTGTAGATGTTAAGATCTCATTCACTTTGCCATACTGGAGAAACTTAGAAAAAACAAACAAACATGTATTTTATATTCATAGTTGCTATTATTTGTTTATTGTTAATGATAAATTAAAGTGTTAGAAAAAAAAAAAAAAGAAGCAGATTCATACTGTAGATCTAATGTATGCACACATTATACATAGTATCTTAGTTTCCCTATACTTAATATATGACGTACAGTAAGCTATATATGTATATTTGTGTCCACCACAGTTCGTTACGATAGAGAGAGAGAGAGATAGATCATGGGAAGAACTATGGGAGACAATGGAGGCGCCTGCCGCCGGGTGCCAGCACTGAAGGGGCACCACCTCCATTGCCCAAAATATATTCACCCCGCTTAAGGCTAATTTATATTAGTGTTTTCGTGCTTGTGTAATAGATAGATCGATATGCACCATATCTATGTTTTACATAAGCACAAAAACACTAATATAATATAGCCTTAAGCGGGGTGAATATATTGTGGGCAATGAAGGTTGTGCCCCTTCAGTGCTGGCACCCGGCGGCAGGCGCCTCCATTGTCTCCCATAGTTCTGCCCCTGATCTATCTATCTCAGTGGCGTAAATTCATCCCAGACGCCCGGAAGCAAGTTATATTTTGGTGCCCCCCCTAAAAAAAATGGAAAATATATATGGTGCATATCTATCTATTTTACCTTTTTTTTAGGGGAGGGGCACTAGAATATGACTTGCTTCCGGGCATCTGGGATGAACTTACGCCACTGAGATAGATATATAGATAGATAGATAGATGAATGAGGCTGCATGTTGGAGCTCTGCTTGTAATCCATTGATAGACTTTCTGATTCCATCACGTCTATCAAGCATATGACTGGATTACTAATAATGGTGCTCACCTGTATGAATTAGGTGAATGGATAGTAAGGAGTATAAATAGTTGCTACAGGGATTGTCCCCTAAATAGCTTGGTGGATAAAGAAAGCAATTTCAGATTCAATAAATTTTTTAATTCACTGACAAAAGTTGAAAGTGGAGTTCCTCTTTAAAAGCCTAAATCTAAATGAGATGTACTGTAGGTGTTAGTAACACTTGATAAAAATTGGAAAAGACACAACTGCCTCCTTTTAATTAGTGTCTATGGCTTTATGGTATGTTACAGAGTTATGAATGACACAATGTACAAATTGGCAGCTGTATGATTTGTATCTACTGTAAGATAATAAATATATTGAAAAGAAGAGAAAAATAGGACAAGGTGACCAATAGAAATCTGCATTGTACTGAAACAGCAACAGAACATGCAGGGTATAGAGAACCTGTTTCAGCTCTTTATTGGTAGAAAGACAGTTTGTCTACGCAGGTTATAAAGTCATTGCCTAGAGGATGTAATCAATTAGGCTTAATTAAAAAGGGAACTTCTACTTACTGCAGAAATTAAGCGATGTATAATTTAAAGGGAGATTATCTCTACAAAGACAACTTTGTAATATTCTGTACTGTTGTCATGTAATTTTATAGGAATTTAGAAACAGAAAAAATTACAATATTCCAAGAGTGAGATGCCATTAAAGATAGTTGAAAAAAATATATTACAAGTTGACAATTATTAAAACAAGGCAAGGTGCTACTCATTTCTTGTAAATTCACTGGATTTCATGCAATTATTTCAACACTTGAATTCAATGAGAGAATAGGAGAATATACATATTTATTATTATACCTATGTCATTTGCACAAAGAGACCCTTATAGCTTCTTGAAAGTCACAGTAATATGCACTTTGGAGTGCAGACTATGTGACTCAGAGCATGACCTGGTTGGATTAGGGTAGTAACTTCTAGTGGGAGGTGAGGGATCTGGAGTTGGCTAGTATTGAGGGGAAAACTTTGGAGGGGGGGGGTGGTTCTAGTTGCAAACAATATGCGGGAGCGTCATATACACATTAATGTGTAGTGAACCATTTCCTGGTCACTACATCTAAAGCACAGGAATATGTTAATTCATTAAGCTAGAGCAGTGGTTCCCAAACTGTGTGCCTTGGCACCCTGGGGTGCCTCAGGACACTTGCGGGGGTGCCTCAGGTTGGTGATCCAGTAAATTATTTATGGTCAGTGTAATATAATTATGTGGACAATCAGAAGCACAAACCTGTCCACCACCACATCACTGAACCTAAGGATGCAGATAAGCACAATTTACTTAATCATTTTTTTCATCAATAACAAACGTTTGGCTAAAGGGTGCCATGAAACAATGCGGGTACTCTAGGGCGTCGCAATTCAAAAAAGTTTGGGAACCACTGAGCTAGAGTATATTGAGTGTTACTATGTAACACGGAGCAGCAGGTGACTTCATGTGGCTGAGACACATGGGGAGTAGACTGCCCAAGATGATTTTCCTCCTTCTGCGCTAGAGATAGGTTTGTTTAAAAAAAATTGCTCTCTCCCTCAGTCCCCCTTGTTGTATGTGTATATGTATGTGTATGTGTATATGCACTCCTCCTTCCCCTTCGTCATTTTATTTCTTTGTCCCTCCAAATCTGCTCCCCCGCTTGTGTGTGTTTCTGCCTTATTTTATGTGTGTTTCTGCCTTATTTTATATATGTATCATGTATGTCGCTTTTTTCCCTTTCAACCAGTCTCAGCAAGACTTTTTCCCTAGATCAGTTATCCATTTTATTTGCAGCTGTCCCCAGGAACATACTTAAAGCAACTTCCAGATAGAATGCTCATCCTGTCCTCCAATCACTTCCTCCTGATATCAGCAACAACACTGTTGCAGACTACATTTAAATTAACAAATATCTAAAAGACAGAAGGGAACTGAGGCTAACAAAAATTATTCTGAATAAAAATTATATATATATAAAAAAAAAAGAACAGAAAACACCTGTCAGGCTTTGATTATTTCAGACACTGGTGTAATTAGATGTAAGAAAAAAAAAAGCGACATGTCTGGCAGTTTAATAAAACTCATTAACAGTCAAAGTGAGCTCCACGCCTCTAGCCTGAGAACAGTCGCTAAACATTTGTACCTGCCACACAGCAATAACACAGACACCCTACACACATAGGGTCATCTCAGGACTCCACCTCATAGAGGATGAAGCAACATATCTAAAATAAGTGTCTCTCCACCAGCAAACAGGTTAAAACTCCCCAAACAAACTGTCTTTTACTTCAATACTTGTAATCTGCTTTTTTTTATACAGCCTTCGGCCATAACTTCCCTGAAGTGATTAAATGGTTTATGAGTTTGTGATGGGGAAACTCTGTTAAAGCTTCAAACATTGACAAACTGTGACTAAGCACCTGAATGAAGGAAGCCTGTAGCATTTTATTTTGGCTCCAAAGTGCTAAAATTCTATTCCCCTCAGAACAGCAAACACTTTTATGAGAAAGGCTTCTTTACCGCCTTTCTGATCTTTGGAAGACCTTTCTGTGTGAGGTGAATGGTTCTGCTCAGCACTTCTGTAATGGTCATCAGGCTTTAAGACATATTAAATCCTTATCCTGTAATCATGACATGCCGGTGAAATAGAAGGAAAAACAAAGAAACGAAGAGAAAAGCAAAAGAAAATTAAGTATTTCCGTGACTGCACACTTCTGTTCTCAGCAAAATATGTAATTCAGGAAATGAAAAGTCCTGACTTTAATAACGGTAACCTTTCAAACAAAAATGGGATTGCGAACATGAAGTATTCAAAATAAATTACAGTTCTACTGACCATCTACCTCAATAACATGGAGGCACCCGGCTATGAAATAGCGTCTACACTGCTTCTCACATTTATTTGATAATAGGAGATATTTTTAATAGCTTTCTAGCAATAAGCAGGATGGTGTAATTCTGAAAGGCACAATACTAACCTGTACAGCATGAAAGTTTGTTCTTAGACAAAAAGAAATAGGGATAAGGATGGGAAGGTCAAAGCATCATACTCCATCATCTCCATTAGTTAGGAGTTGCCTGGACGTGGCTGATAAACTTATGTCTCTTTAGTTGAAACCTTAAACTCATCGATCCTTTTGAAATAATAAAATGTGGGTTTTACAAAAATTATTGAGTCATTTTATAGAAAGTCCTTTATTTAACATAAGAGTCTAAGAAAGTGGTGGTAATGAGGTAAAACTGATGTAGTGTAAGGCTTTGGTCCATTAGGGCGGTTTACAGTTTGAATAGATGGAGACATCACAAATGGAAATGTCAGGAATAACAGAAGTGGGAGGACCATATCTTAACTACAGTGATCCATGCAACAAAAGTTTGATCATTAATTTGCGACTTAACAATGGGCTTGATTAAAAGTTGTAGGCTAATGCCGCCGCAGGTGCGCCTGCGTACCCAGTGGAAGTGAGAAAATATGCAAATGCCACAGATGCTGAGGAATGCATTGAGACGCGCACCGGCGGCTTCGCAAATCCTAGTGTTCCTGCTAGACTGTTTCTGCGTTGACCGACCTCTGCTGGGTAAATAGGTGCCATGTGCTTGGCATCTATTCACCATGAGGGTAGAGCTTGGGGGAAGCCCAGATCCTCCGTAAGTGCTGGGTACACCCCCAAGTTTGACGAGTTGGGGTGTGTCACAAGGACACGCCCCCACCCGATTGGCCTTGCCCTCTTTTCGGAAGCACGTGCAGAGATTCCCTGCCCGCAGTCTAGTAACAACACTAAATCTGCTTACAAGGACGCAGCATCAATTGCAGATCTATTGACTATCGGTCTTCTGAGTAACCCTATGGTCGCGCAGAATGGCTGTGGGAACTGAGGCTCCAGAGACATTTTTCTTGCGTTCGGGAACGCAGATGCCCCCGAAACAGTTGCGACATGCCTGCGTTCTTTCAGCCATTCCCTGTTACATCCCCAAAACGCTCCCTGACTGTAAATCACACTGTGGGTATGATGTACCCTGACGCATGCACAGTTTACCATAAATGATCAACTGCGTAAATATCGGCTGCGTACATCTCTGAATCAGGTCATCACTTTCTGTAGTCAGCACATAAGATCATTTACAAAGCATAAGAAATGTGAGGCTTGTGCTGCTTCTTTATTTCTGCAACTAAATGTCTGCCAGGAGCATATTGAGGTACATGCCACTTTCTGGCTTCTGGAAACAACCCTATAAATTCAAGCTGCGTCTACATTTGTAAGTTTCTGCATACTCCAGAAAATGTGCCAGTACAAATGTCATAGCAAAGTTCAAACTACTTTCACCTTAGGACCATCCCTCAACCAGCTCAAAGTGTTATGTTTTTTTACTAAATTACTGCTTGGTTTATCCAATGCTGTCCTATTTAAATTTGTATTACTTTATTCAAAGTGAGTCTAGAAATATACTGCAAAAGAGGAACCAGAAGGTCCAAACTGCATCCCGTGTATGTGCTTTCTCCACCCTACTCAGCAACATTCCTTAGAAAATGAGAACACTCCCGTCTCACCAAACCTCTTCTATCAACAGATAGAACAATTTAGTTCCACCACCTACCCCACCACTTTGTCCCCCAATATGCAGCTAGCTGTAATATCAGGCTATTTCTCAAAGATTCAACACTGCCTATTTTCACCTTGCAAAAGACCCTTCAGAATCTGCAACAACTTCCTCCAGGAACCAAGGGAAATACATTTCTTGGTCAAGTAAATATTCTAACTCGACGTGATAACAAATATAAAATGTTTTCCCTGAAATAGAATTCATTAGCTGTAGCTCACCATGGCTATCTGATTTTAACTCAAGATAACAGATATCTTAAGGGATCATTTGTGCTTGCAGAAATGCTGAAACTAAAAAATAACATATTTAGGGCATTTTATAAGCACCTCTTACACTTGCCATGAACTATAGTGCACTTTTATTAAGATGTGTTTGAGCACCATTTGCTTTCTACCATCTTCATATCCTGCTCATCAGTATTGAAGTGGGAGGAAACAGAATAACTTGTAGAAGGGTGGCCAGTGGAATTCCCAATGTTCCACCGATGCATTGGGGGAGGGAGCAGACATGCTCATTTCAATGACTAACATGCATAGAGGAGATTTGTGCACCTTCAGTTAAATCACCCTGTATTTACAACAGACAATTCTCAGCATACATACCCAAAACTCAAACTCCTAACCTCATATACAACAGTCATACACATAACACATGGAACTATTTACTCCTACATAGGAACCCTTGTCATTTGAACTATATGAAGCTAATCATAATTGTTAGTTTAAACCATTACAGCTAAGCAGTGGCTGCACACATAGATCTGCTTAGCTGACAATTGTTCCTAACGTCATATAGTTAGAATAGATTTGCAACACAGGAATAAATAGTTTATGTTTTAAGTGTCTAAGGGCCATATTCATCAACAATTTCTACAAAAGTTGGCGAAAATTTTCACCTACTTTTGTAGAAATTAAGTATTGGAGCAATTCATCATAAAGCTAACGTAGGAAATATTACAGCTATCTCCTTCTTACCTTTCACTCCCGATCTGGCCAAGCGTCCCTATACATGAATATGGGCCTGACTGCGGGAACATTCGCCATCTTCAGATGGCGTGCTCCCGCAGTCATGGGTTACAAGAGGGATCCTTTCAGATCCCTCCTCCTCTGTCCGGCTCCTTCAGCCAGATGCAGGGGCTTGTACACGCAGGTCCTCTAGCCCTGCTGAGTCAGACTCAGCAGTGATAAATTTCACAGCTACGAAAGTAGCAGTGAAAAGATTTGTAGAGACAGCTGATTTTCAGTCTCCACACCAGCGCAATGATGAATTGCTCCACTGTTAGTGGCGAGTATAACTGTTAATTATCGGTGGCCCTAACTGTGGTTTAAGAGGTTGAATATTCAAGTCCCCTCCATGGCATGCTGAGCAATGTGTGTTCTAGATACAGGGAGATTTAACGTAAAGATGTTATTTGCACATAAATCACACTATCACTCACAAGTTAAGTATATGAATATGGTATAGGAGGTTTGGTGTTAAAATTGTTAAAATATCTTGCTTGGAGTGTTGGTAAGTAGCTAGTGTACTTCACATAAGTAGAAACCATTGTTGTTTCCAAACCAATGTTCAGGACTAAACCATGTTTTAGGACAGTTTTTGTGTTAAAAACATTGGTACTATCGATGTTTTCTTTTGAAGTCCCACCCCTTTTTGCGGGTTTCTACTGTGGAGGCAGGACTAATATGACTCAATTCTTTTAATTACATTGTTTTAGCTCCACCTCCTCCACATACACAGAAACTTGCCCCTGCAAACCATTCATTGGTGTACATGCGATGGCTTCATGACATTGCTAGGCATGTTGTGATGGCAGCAACTTCATCACTATATGATGGCCATTTGCGCAGCCAATTCTTAACTTGTACCCAGTCAGAATGTTCAGTGCCATTTATAAAATTAAGGAGATCCTCTAGGAGAGTGTAATGACTCCAGTTGTTTAGTTTTGTAAGGCCTGTAATCATAGGCAAAAATTACTCTGGACCCTCCTCTGTTTAATGTCTTACAACTGAACGAATGCAGGACAGATGAGAACACAGGTACAGGGGAAAGTACTCTAGAACATGCTCTACTTTTACTTTATCCCTACTTAGGAAAGACAGTCATGTGCATAGCAGCAGTGTCCCAGCCAAATCGGTGATCTCTATGTCAGTTACCATCTCTCATCTGTGAGAACAGGACTAATGGTGCTAGACTCATATACATAATAAAATACTAGTGCCCCATTCATATACAGATTACAATAAAAGTGCCCCCTTTCATATACATAATAGAATAATAGTGTCCCCATTCATATACATAATAAACAATTAGTTTATTATATATCTGAATGGAGGCACTAGCAGTGCCCTATTCATATACATAATAAACTGATGGTGTCCCCTTCATATAAAGGGCAGTCTAGATGGGTCAAGTGGTTCTTGCCCGAAGTCAAATTCTATGTTTCTACGCTTAAATAATAAAAATATTCTTCCCATATTCATATAATAATAGTGCACCCTTGATATAAAAAGCTAATCTATATTTGTAAACATAGGTTTTTTTCCCCCATAATTTTTGTTTTGGTGTAGGCTAGCTTCTTTTCTTGATCTGCTGTAATCCACATGGAAATGAAAAACTAAAAAAAACATATAGATGAGCCACACAGTTCAAGAGGAGCTCCCAGCACCAAATGAGTTAACATCCTATGAGTTAAGTCCTCTTACTTAATAGCGAAGCAGCTATTGGGAACGGTGTCCCACCTGTAGCTCTACAATGCCAGCATGGAAAAGTGCGCAGGTCATCTCTCAGAGCAGGGTCACAATCATTTATTCAGCCCCCAACCTAGAAGGCAGAACCCAGTGCTGAGCAGCCCAGGCTGTTAGAGAAGGTGAGTTAGGTTTTTAAAATTCATTCTTTTTATTTTTTTTAAGCTCAGGATAGCTCCAACAGCTTGTAGTTTGACCTCGTCTATCATAACCTGGTTTGCAATGCTGTCTTTTTCTGGTGTCTTGATGTGCAGTCATGCAAACCACAGCTTCATAAATTGCACAATTTTTATATTTGTCAATTGAAGGAGAAAAAACAAAAATCAGGATGATGCTTTCATATGGTGAGGATTAAAAACATGCACTTTATGATGTGTGTTTGTACTGTTTCCACAATCCACATTTTCCTGGAGCTCCCACACAAGGCACAAATGGATCATACAAGGCTGTGTTGTAGGAAATCACATGCCAGACAAGTAGGCACACTTGTGTACACATGTATGAGGAGATAAAGCTGGCTTATTGTGTACTCCAGATAACTGCTCCACTTCCCCTGCTCTGAAAGCTATTCCGTAATGCTATTTTATCTAAATATACTGAAATTATTGTTGTGAAACAATTAATGTGAGAAACATATAACGATATGTGGTGCAAATTACTCCCTCTCAGAAACCAACACAAGCGGCGTTACTGCATTTATGGCCATTTATATGACATTGATGAAGAACGTGTCTATTGTATCACAATAATATGCTGAGTACACACTACCTGATCATGATAATGTATGCCACAGGGAAGATTTTGCTTAAGGAGCCTCCTGGGAGGAAACAAATGATTATTTAATCTGCAATGGAATATAAAGATGCTAGATGTTTATTTTAAACCTACGGTATCCCCGGGAATCCAGCAGTTTAGTAGTTACTGCGGTTATCTATTATGATTTCTAAGAAAGGAGTATCAGAACGGCAAACAGATCACAATTAGTAAGAAAGAACAGCTCATGGTGTATTGTCTGGATAACCAAAACTGATACTGTAAGAGAGGTCAGAAGTGGTATGTTAATAGGTTTGTTCTGGTATGTATTGTACTCAGGGCCTGATTCAGACCCGGTCGCAAGTGCTGAGCGCTCGCAACCGGGTCGATGGTGGCCCAGAGCGCATGCGCACGACGGAGCCGGCTCCGTCGTGCGCATACGCGAGACGGGCAATCCGTCGCTCCGGGTCTTGCACCAAAGGGGGCGTGCTATCAATGTTGAGTGACAGCACGCCCCCTTTGGTGGGCGGGCGGGGGGGTGGCTGCCCAGACGGAGGCGTTCCCATGAGAACTCCTACCATTTGGGAGCGGCCCCACTGACATCACAAGTGATGTCAGTGGGAGAGCTTTCGGCTCTGTTTGAACCAAAAGCTCTCTGGGGCTTGCGGCCACGAGACCCTACTACTAGGGTCTCGTCGTAAGCCCGATGGTCGCGATGGTATTGATCATTGCGACCATCATCGTGGCCGCTCGCATTAGCTGTGGGTGGTAACCCACAGCAATGCGAGCGACCAGGAGGCCGCTCCATAAAAAAAAAAAGATGCCCTGATTCAGAGCGAGCGCTCTGTCAGAGCGTCCGGCTCTGAATCAGGGCCTCAGGGTGTGGCTGGCAACTGTTAGGGGCATATTTTCAGTGGTATATCTATAATGGGTGCAGTTTGTGCGGGGCAAGCGGGCCTCCGGGTCCAGGGAGGCCCCGCACACCCTGCACCCATATTATTTTAAACTCACCTGTCCATGGTCCCGCGTCAGGTGTCAGCGCTGCTAAGAACACCGAAAAATGTCCGCCATGCCATTTTTCCAGCCACTCTTAAAACGAATAGTGTGATCAGATATGCAGCCCATATTATCTATAGTAATCGTATGCAGATCGTGCTGTGTATTTGCGCATGCTTTGCATTGTGCGTCCGACCGTCTGAGCGGCGTCATTTTTGTGACATTTTCCTGTCCACGCACAAGCTCCAAACAGTGGAATCGTGAGCGGAGAGGAGCAGCAGAGGCATCTGAGCGGAGAGGAGCAGCAGCGGCATCTGAGCGGAGAGCAGCAGACACGATTGTGTGGCGTTTCCACAGCAGTCTACTATGTATATTTGCTGCCCTGCAATGCCCCCTGCCCATCAATGTTTGCCCAGCAAGCCCACTAATGTTTACCCAGCAATGCCAACTGCCCACCAATGTTTTGTATATTCATAGTGGGGGTTGTTTTGGGCCCTGCAGACACTGCCCACCAATGTTTGCCCAGCAATGCCCACCGATGTTTGCCCAGCAATGCCCACTGCCCACCAATGTTTTGTATATGTATAGTCTGGGTTGTTTTGGGCCTGCAGACACTGCCCAACAATGCTTGCGAGCGATGGCCACTAATGTTTGCCCTTCAATGCCCACCGCCCACCAATGTATATGGGAAGAAGCAAATCTGTTATAATGTGTTTTTTAAGCATGATGCTGAGCAAATGTGATTTACCACCCAGTGTACCCCAAAATAATGTTGTAATTGTGTACTATATGGTATTAAGCTATGGAGTTCATTCACAAAACAGTCTTTTATATAAAACATTTAATAGTATAATGTTTTCTAATTAAATAAAGAAAAGGCCATTGTGTCAATAAATGTTATTTCTCCCCCCCTCCTATACATAGGCAATTTCACAATTATATGCATCTAAATTAAGTGACACGTGTGTAACCATTTCAACTTTATTAACAAGTGAACATTTGAACCAAAAGTTTACAAGAGTCCAGTAAGACCCCCATTAGTTGGGGCCACAATTAAGCAGTTTCTGTTTTTATATGAATGTCTCTGGATCGTGAACCAGAAGTTATAACTGGCTTTGTCGAGCTATACCGGGCATGAATGTCTTTGGCGCACAAAATCCAAAATGTACAGCAACAAACAGAAACAGTACCAGGCGTACGCGGAGCTGGCTGAGTACAGTAAATTATACCACGATGCTGCATCCATAGATTGGGTGCGCAGTAAGATTCTAAATCTGTGGACTGCCTTCATCAAAGAGTACAAGAAGGTGGAAAATTCAAAGCGATCGGGAGCCCGGGAAGACAGCATATATAAAAGCAAGCGCTGGTATTATGACCTGCTCATGTTCTTGGTGCAGCATGATCCTGTCCGTCCATCTGTGCATGTTATGGCAGAGACAGAGGAGTGCAGAGCGCAGCAAGAGGATGTGGGGGAATCAGCAGAGGCATCTTTGGTAAGTAGAGACCCAGCAATGTGGAATATCAGCAATTAGAAACACTCAGTGCCCAAAACATTTTCAGATATACTCCTCCTGCCAACGCACCGCACCGTCCCCGTTAAAGTAGGCCATATATTCCTCTCTGACCTATTTTGGCCAGAGCACTCCCGGTTTCCAACACAGCTACAGCCACTGAGGGGAACTGAGCAACCTCTTCCGGATGGTCTAGGTCTTCCACTGCAGCTGTGCCTGATAACCTTTGCTGGGTGGCTTTCTTGTGCAGGAAGTTGTGCAGGACACAGCAAGCAGTGACCACCCAGTCAATCATCTCCACCTTTAAATTAATTGGGGTATGCAAAATCCGGAATCTGTTAGATCCCAAAGGCGTTCGACAATACGTCTTGCCCGATATAGCCTGTAATTGAACGCCCACTTCTCATGATTCAGTGCCCTCTGTGGGAATGGCATCATGACATTCTCATGAAGGGCGAAAGCCTCATCAGCTACGAATAAGTAGTTCAGGGCGTGTTTCGTAGCCTCTCTTACCACTAAACAAAACTAGTATCACTTTATTGGATTTACCTAGCATAACCTTAACAGTAACAGTTGCTGCAATATCTAATACTCGCACTGGTTACAGTGTTTATTACACAAGTAGTAAACACCCATTTGTTGTAATTGCCTTTCTATAATGAATCACAAATGTAGAAGTAATATATTTATAGTCCAGATGTACAGTTCTAGTCCATTGGATGGTGACAGAATACCTTCCAAATAAGTTATTTGTGATGTTTAGCCTTAAAGAACTCCTGGAACAGTACTATAGATTCAATGTTCTTATATATATATATATATATATATATATACTGTATATGTACTTCTAAGCGAAGAGGGGCCCCTTTATTTAATTTGTTGAGTGAGGTTAAACATGAGACTCCTTATGTACTGATGGATAAGGTTGTGTTTCTCCTGCTGCAGATACAGTAAGCTGAGGGAGGGAGAGGTACAATGCTTGTAGGTACACAGATGTCAGTTTATCCCTGCGCTGCTGCTGGTAGTGGATTTCCTGCTCGTGATAACTAATTATCTGTAAATGATAATCACCTTCTAACTCTGGATTTACAATCAGCTTGAGATATATGAGGTGAGGAGAATTGAAAGCTACTTATAACACAATTTATAGCTGCCTCTCCTCTGTATAGCTGCGGTGACCAGGCCAGTAAATATGAGCCCTGTATACCACAATCCTGCAGTGAGAAGGACTGAGGGCTGCACACTGTACTTCACATCAATAATGGGAACTATGGGCCTAATTCAGACCCACTGGCAAGCGGGTCGATTGTGGGCCGCGGCGCGAGCGCAAAAAGCACTCGCTCCGGTGCTCGCATCCAAAAGGAGCGGCTGTCGATGTTGATCGACAGCTCGCCCCGTTTTGGAGGAGGGCAGGGGGGGTGGCTGGCCAAATGGAGGCGTTCCCGAAGGAACGCCTGCCGTTTGGGGGCGGTCCCACTTACATCACGAGTGATGTCAGTGGGTGAGCTTCCGGCTCTATTAGAGCCGAAAGCTCACTGGGGCTTTCGGGAACGAGACCCTACCACAAGGGTGTCGTTGCAAGCCTGATGGTCGCGATGGTCGGGACCATCGTGACCATCACCTGGCCGCTCGCTAAAGCTGTGGGTGGTCACCCACAGCTATACGAGCGGCCAGGAGGCCAGATTATAAAAAAAAAGCAGCCGTCCTGATTCAGAGCGAGCGCACGCTTTTTGCGGCTCTGAATCAGGCCCTATGTTCATTCAGCTGTAGGTGCAGGAAGGAGGTGAGTGATGGGGAAGGGGTGACATTACAGACCACTCCAGATGCTAGTGGCTTTCCTGAGGTGACAGTCTGTCATTATCACCTCCTTCTGACCTGGCTCTCCCCTCAGATAGGCTAGCCTTTCTTTACTTCCTCTGTCACAGAGGTCATCCAAAGCGCAGTTTCTGCTCTCTCCTCACCGTTACCTCAGGACCGCCTGTCCTGACTCAACAGTCCAACTCCGCCCCCTCCAGCTGGTTCCAGCAGGTTCTGAGTCATGTGACCTGCTGCTGACTCACCATTGGTCCAGCAGCTGGGTTTTTTATAACCTCCCTCCAGTCCCCTGGTTCTCCTTCTTGGTCCAGAGAATAAACATATTTTTGTCCACAATATTGGGCTAAACTATATACAAATACTTACACAAGGGCACTCCCCACAGGGTGCTAAGTACCATACAGGAGAAATAAGTATAGCAAACACAACAGACAGGAAATGTTTCCATATATTTAAATTTGCTTATGTACCCTTTTTACACCTTTATATATGTTTCTTAGGGCACTTACACAGGTGGTATACCCAGGCTCTGGGATATCACACAGGAACTCGTAGTTGGCGTTCTCCGCCGCCATCAGAACAACGCTGAAGCACCCCTTATAGTTGTAGTAGTACGACCCGGTGTTGGCAGGTGGGGTAATCCGAATATGTTTGCCGTCAATAGCTCCCCCGCTGTTAGGGAACTGACAACGGCCCTCATACTCATCCCCAATGGCTATCCACTCTTCCGTGCTTGTAGGGAACAGTGAAGGGATAGAAAAAAAAATTACTATATGAAATTCATATTTCTCTGACTTCCCCAGCACCCTGGACTTTTTTGGCAGTGGAGATGAAAGTGTGGCGACTCCAACCCCACACCCCATATCCAAAAAGAAAAGGTGAAAAACCAAACATATACAGGTGGAGGGGGACTCACAATTGCGACAGGCGAGAGAAGCCCTATTAAAACCACCGGATGCTGCCTATGTAAGCGCAGAGCTGAGAGCAATGGTCCAAGACCAAAGGATTCAGTTTGAAAGACTGACGTTCCATTCTGCTCACAAACTATAGAAAGTTTAAATAAAACGTTTTTCAGGTTTAAGTATAAAAAAAAGTGTAGTGTGTTTTATCTTACTTTACAATAACGGAACTGCAGCACCTTCACGATAGCCTTGCACGTCTCAGGGATAGTGCGACCCAAAGCTTGAGCCAAGATGCGGGTCCCAAACTTTAGATCTTCAAAGGAGTGTAGCCAGGTACCTCAGCATAGCCACGAGCCTCTCCTCAGCTGTGATGGCCATCCGAAACTTGGTGTCCTCCTTCTGGATATTGGGGGTCACCAGATGCAGTAATTCCTGGAATGTAGTGTCTTCCATCCGCAGGAAGTTGCGGTAGTCGTCTGAATTGTTCTCCATCATCTCCGTGAGCAGGGGGCATGGTGGATCAACTCTCCCTCTCCAGCAGCCAATCCTTGGCCCAGCAGGACCTCATCCTTCTCCTATGCTGGGCCTTCTCCCTCTCCTCACTCAGCTTGACCACAGCATAGGACAGCAGAGCTCTATAACGGCAAGGATCCATCACCACAAAAAGCAGGATAGAACACAGGAAATAGAGCAGTATAGAGCACTTTGTAAAGCCAGACAATACAAAGCAATACACAGTAGCTAGCAATGTGGAGAGTTCAGCAGAATAAAAACCAAGCCTCACTAGTTACAGTTAGTGTGCAGACCTAAAATGGCTGCCGTCTTTTATACCCCCCTTCCCCCAGTGAAGCCCAGCCCTCTATTTAAATTAAGGCCCAATCTATTGGATGATTGTATGTTTTTGGTGAGGCACACGATCAATCGTATCAGGGTGAGTGAACGTGTATATGAGTGTCCACAAACATCTATTATTGTGTCATTGGATGCCGCTAAGGCGTTTGATTCAATCGAGTGGTTATTTCTATGGGAAACCATGGAACGCTTTGGTATTGGCCCGGGATATATTAAGTGGGTAAAGCTATTATATACGGATCCTGTGGCGAGAGTGTCGGTAAACGGATTTGTTTCTACATCATTTTCACTATATAGGGGAACAAGGCAGGGATGTCCCCTGTCAACCATTTTATTTGCTATTGAGCCTTTGGCTTGTATGATCAGAGCTCAATCTGATATTCATGGGTTCCAGCTAGGATCAAGGGTAGATAAAATTGCAATATATGCGGACGACATACTACTCTTTATCACGCAATATGATACCTCTATGCCTAAGGCCCTAGAAGTTATTGATTTATTTGGGAAATACTCAGGTTTATTGATTAATTGGGACAAATCATGTATCCTTCCTTTCAGGGGAGCTTGCCCCAATGATCCTATTATAAATCTTCCTCTGAAATGGGTGAATTCATTTAAATACTTAGGAATCTGGATCTCTAATACCCCTTATATCTGCCACTGAATATAATGCCACAGATTGAATAGCTCAAGTCTCGTGTCCCAATATGGGGTAAATTGCCACCAACTTTAACGGGCAGAGTAAATCTTGTTAAAATGATTCTCCAACCTAAAATCCTGTACATTTTATATCATTCTCCAGTGTATATCCCTCAGAAATTTTTTAAACAGATTGATGGCCTATTGTCTTCACTACTCGGGGCCAAAAAAAGAGTTAGGATCAAGTTAGATATTTTAACTAGACCTCGTGATTCTGGTGGCTTGGTGTTACCCCTTTTCAAATTATATTACTATGCTGCACAATTAACACATATATGGGAATGGATTAATGATAAAACTGATGATTCCTTACCTACCCTTATAATGGCTCAGTCCAAGACAGGTTTCTCACCATTACGATTACTCTTGAGTGATAATATACATATAGTTAATATGCCCTTAATTAGGCAGGCCATCACTATTTGGAGACTTGTCTCACGTATATTACAAGCGGAGGCCATAGATCCAGATACCCCTCTTGCTCATGCCAATTGTCTAAAGGAGCTCTCTGCCCTCCAGGTCGGAGAGGCCTGGGGTCAGTGGGATGTAGTGTCTATGGGACAGATATTTCAGGCGGGAACTCTAAAGTCCTTTCATCAAATAGAACTATAGTTTAACGTCCCCAACCACTTCTTCTATCGATAACTTCAGCTCAGACATGCTATTAATGCCCAATTTTCTGAGGCACCTCTGTCTCTACAGGAATCTCCTATTAAAACGCTACTAAAATCTGCTAGTTCTAGTCGTCTAATATCTGTGAAGCATCATAAGTCTAACTTATTATCCATAAAACAACAAATGGGAAAATTATATTGGGTATTGGCGGAAGATGACTGGAGTGTAGCTCTTGCCAGTCCTCGCATAGCTACTATGTCTGTAAGATATCAGCAGATACAATATTTTATAATACACAGAGTATATATGACACCCGTCCGGTTACTAAGAATAGGGGATAGGACGGACTCAAGGTGTCCCAAATGCAATTCATCCGAGGGGAACTTTTTGCATTTAATATGGTTATGTCCTATAGTAAATTAGTTGTGGCAAAATGTATTCCGTGTTATTGTTTCTACGGGTATACCTCAGGATATTCTTACCCCTACGGCATGTATTCTGGCTGTGATAGATGCAGACACAATTGACAAGCATGTTATACGTTACACTACTAATCTTTGTACTGTTGCCAAAGTATGCATAGCAAGGGATTGGATGGCAACTACTGGGCCAAACCTGGTTATCCCTGGTTTGGGCGGTTGCCGCACATGAAAAGAATGTCTATACCGCTAGAAATATAGTGCAGAAGTATAATGATATTTGGGATAGATGGCTTGATTCTCCATATAATTGTCTGGAGAGGTAGAGTCTAGCCTATTCCCTGTTTAGATCCAAGGAAATATGTAAAAAACAGTATATGGACAATGTTGTGTATAATGTCATTACCGTGATTATATATGTCAAAATAACATATCTACTATATGATATATACGTGGAGGAAAGAATTTATTATACAGTGATATTTGGATAATGAGAAGAGAAGCCACACATGTATCTTTTGTTTTACTTATTTTTTTTATTGTACTGTTTACAATGTTTAATTAATGTAAATTTAACTGTATATCCAAAAAATGTAATAAAAAAAAAAATTATTGGATTAAAAAAAAGAAAAAAGTATGACATGAGGCTCACAGTGCCGCATACCTCAGTGATGACACTGGATCTTTGGGAATTAATAAAACTCTATCCTCCAACAAAATGTCTGCCACTGCTGTGTATAGATAACTATTGCACCTTAACAAAAGATTAAAGTAATAATACATACTCACACAGTATATAAACTCCATGACAGATGTCCACGTGAAACATTTGCTTTACATCATTTGTTAAACCAAAAGCCAACTATAGCAATGTTTAAAGGGCTACATTTTGCTTCATACAAGATATAATGGCCAATAACAGAGATCTGCTGTGCTGAGTAGAGCATTAATATTGGCTGAAACTCTTAAAGGAAATATAAAATTAGAGTTCTTGCAAACACACTATTCTGACATACTGAATCAGCTCATGTTGAGCACAACTGCTCTACTGGGACTCCTAAAGCAGCCGCTCTTTACACTATAGCGGGAAGGAGAAAAATACTAGCTGCCACCCACCACCAGAGCATATATCTCGGGACATAAAATCAATCTTAAATATAAGAAGGATCAGTAACACAGGAGGAAATGTACAGGAATAACAGGGAATGAAGCTGGAGATGTTCAAAAATAAAATGTTCTTCACCTTTAGTGTGCCAAGAGAATAATTGGAATAAAACCATGAACTACTTTCAGTAATGAGGGACATGTTTTTTTTTTTTTCTTTTTTAAGCAGGTTTGTATTAGTTTTTCTGGCATCAGGGGATCGATCTTTTGGCCTGATTCAGACCCGTTCGCTAGGTTGCGTTCGAACGCAGCCATCGCGCAGCCTGAGTATGCAAATCCCGTTATCGCTAGCAAGACATTTGCACGCCCACTATGTCTTGCCGTGCGAACGCGGTATGTATTTAGACGCCCACCAGTCTGACACAAGACACCCACTTTCCCTTCGTAACATATGTCATCTCCAGGAAGTGTATTAAACAATCGGTAACATCGGACCCATACGCACCACTTGAGACTGACCATACCCTACCGCAAGCACTGCGAGTGCTGCAGTGTGTAATTCAGCCATGTGACGTGTGTGCTGACGCTGCATCTTAATTATGCACGCCCCTGAAACGGCATTCAGATGCAGATACGTCTGCGTACGCACCACTACACCCCCGATACCATCGACCAACCCCTGTCACCACCCACAAACGGCACGTCCTGTCACTCATGCTACAACTGTGTACAGGGTGCGAACTGTTCCCGATCGCATGGACTAGATCGCGCACGCGCACTGTGAAAACATCAGCAGGCTACGTGTGAATGCAGCCTAGCGTACGTGTCTGAATCATGCCCTTTACACCCAAAGAATAACTGGGCAAGTATGATACGAGTATTATATGGGAAGAGTTACCAAATTCCAACCCCATAACATTTTATTTCCAAGATAAGGGTCAGATTAATAATTGGGCTATTGGGACTACAGCTTCAGGCCCCCACATAAAAATAGGCCCATCATCAAGGCAGCATGGTGATGACCAGCCCCACCCAGTTGGCCACACATCTTAGGTATTAAAATTGTATTTTTAGTTTACTGACAAAAATTAAGCAATTTTTTTTAATTTTATGTATTTAGGGAGACATTGGGGCTGATAGATTAGGGGTGTACATACCCACACAGAACGGGTCACACCTCTGCTTCTCATAATAGGCCCTTCATCAATTTCAGCTCCTTGCCCATGTAGCCATTAATCCAGCCCTGACAAAAATACATTGCATGACATTATACACTAAAGAGATTATGGGCAGGTCTGGATTTTGGGCGTGCCATCTGGACCATGCTTAATGCCCTTCTTGTGACATTTTTGTTTTTAAGTAAACGGAGTGTCAAAAGAGCACTTATATGTCAGTATGTGTAAACACTGTGCTGCACACGCACGCACTGAGGGTGTTGACTGTGTGGACCAATACAAAGTTGTAGGCAGAGAGCTTGCAGACTCCTAATGGTACGTGCAGTCACGCCCCAGTCTGGTAAGACATATTGGTCCAGGCTTCAGAGGCATTAAGAGGGGGGTACAAAGTAACAGCTTGGGCCTACCAAAGAGTAGCCATGCCCCTTGACTATACTGCCGGGGACCCTTGAATTCACAACATGCTTCTTCCATACCACAGCCCTGCAGTTCTATTGGTGGCCCTGCCAGGTTTATTCAACTGCTTAAAAGTGTTAACCGGTCAAAAAAATCTTGACTAGTTTCACAGAAATGAAACCGTCGACAAAGCTGCTTCTGTGTAAAGTTCTCAGAGCTATGCTAATGAGAAAAGATGTGACACAAGCTATAGCCCCTAACCCATATGCTTATAGCCACAGCCCCGTCAATGGGATAGAGGCCCCTTCACAGTAGATATTGTACTTGTGTCCACTTTTGAAAAGGCCAATCTGACCTGAGGGATAGAAACTGCTAAATTACCTGGGTCTACAACAGGCTTCTCTCACAATTATAAACGCTTTCATAAGCATTATTATTAATACTATTATCTTTTATTTGTACAGTACCAGTCTATAGTATGCAGACACCCATTACAGATGTTGACATTTAAAGGCATACAAAGTAATACCAAAGAGAGAGGTGGTCTGTGTCAGGTTTCAGCCTAGGATCAGCCATTACATCACCTGACAGTGCCGACTTCCCCTGATTTCTCGCGCGGTCAGACGTCACGAGCGGCAGCGAGTGACGCACTGAGGATTATGCCTTAGGTAGACTTGGACATCCATGTGCTGCTCCGTGACTTGGTTACCGGGGTTGTCATCATGGGCGCAGCGATAATAGCCTTCATTACCTGACTAACCCTTCGTCCAATGGTAGCATGGTTCTTGTCAGCTGACGCTGTATTCCAATGGACTGCTACCGTGGGGTATATTACTGGGCTCTGGACAACAGGAAGTTGCCTGTACAACTTTGTTTCTACTAGTGTTTGCTTGCCGTCACTTCATTCCAGGTTCCCTTGCTATTCTGCTCTCGAGTGATTTATAGTTACTCTCCTGTGCCAGCGGTGCGTCTGGATACGTTGCCTGCGTACTCTGAACATCCTCCGAGTACAACTACAGTGTCACTCTCCTGTGCCGGTGGTGTGTCTGATACCTTGCCCACGTACTCTGTACATCCTTCGAGTACAACTACAGTGTCACTCTCTTGTGCCGGTGGTGTGTCTGATACCTTGCCCGCGCACTCAGTACAACATCCGAGTACAACTACAGTGTCACTCTCTTGTTCCAGTGGTGCGTCTGATACCTGGCCCGTGTACTCAGTACATCAGAGTAGAACTACAGTGTCACTCTCCTGTGCCATCGTTGCATCTGATACCTTACCCGCGTACTCAGTACATCTGAGTACAATTACAGTGTCACTCTCCTGTGCCAACGGTGCGTCTGATACCTTGCCCGCACATTCAGTACTATATCCTCACTAGTGCTTCTTTCAGAAGTACACCCTCCAGGGCCTCATCGGTGTGATCTCATTTCCCACCTGTATCTTGACCTGCTTGCTGGGTGCAGCTTAAACCCATATCCCGCTTATAGGGGTCACTGGTGAACACCTCCCAGCAGGTTAGACTCTGCACCGTTGGTCAGGTCTCACCAACATCCGATACTTGTGGATGAGGAGGACATACATCCAGGTCCCTCACCTCCGATTCCTTCCACAACCCGGGGACTAGGCTTTCAGCTCCTCAGTAGGAGATCCTCCTGAGCCAGTCGTGACAGTCTGGGTGTGGAGAACTTACATGCTAATGAATTTGTAACCATTTTTATGGAGAATGCTTTGTTCCTGAATTAACCCTAAGTGACTGAGTCTACAACACATTACATAATCAAATTCTGGTGTTGACCTGCGCCAATAGATATCTTTGGGATAACAGTCAGTTTGCAGCCAAGGAACAGCAGGAACCTTTAACATGGTTCCTCAAAATAGATTATTGGATTGACGGATGGTTCTGGTGCTTCTTAAATGTCGGTGTGTATTGTTTGATACATATAATGAAATAAAATAAAATATAGTGCACACGGTCATATAATATGGCACTTTAGAGATGAAAACTCATCCTTTTGGGGTTATATACAGAAGTTGGACAGGAGTTCTAATACTGATTTCGTCGGTGGTTGCAAAGCAACAGACGGAGATCAACTGAGTTGTAGGTACACGTCCCTGAATCGTTTCATCCATGCAGATGAGAATGTTTAGGAACATCTTTCAGCGATCCTCTTTCATTGTTAGATAACTCAAATGGGATGCCACAGAGTGCCAGATATCGTGTAAGTCAGTTATTAAGATGGTATTTAAAAAAGGTGGGTTATTATGCTTACCCTTTTTCTGCAGTTAAAATGTTTTCAACATTTATTTTAAGTACCTGATGTCCATCGGTTGTAGATGTCTAAAGAACTGGATCCAAGATGATTTTTTTTTTTCAAAAGGACATACTGCACAACTGCTGGATAATTTGTTTTTAAAAAATAGTGATTAAAAGTAAATAGTGTTAAATTAAAATAGTGTGGTAACATCCCAGAAGACATACTAGGGGGATGAAGTCCCGTTGGTGTATGGTAGGCAGAACTTTGACCAGGGGATTAAAAAAAGATCAAATGAGAGTGAACTTAAAGTACAGTACCATAAAAAGCTACGTATTTCATGGCACATCCATTTGCTTCCTCAGCCTGAGGATTTGTGGATCTCTTTAATCATACACTGATAATCTATTTTGCTGGGTCAGTAATTATCCCACCTGCTTCCACAGACAGAAATCCTCAAAACATGACCTGTTGGGAACACTTCAGGGTTTAGGTTGAGAACCAGTGTTTCATAGTAGATTATTTGTCAACATATGTATCCTTGTAAGTTAGATGCAATTTTTCTCAGGAGACATACGGTAGAGACAATGGGGATCAGAAGGAAAAGGACCAGATGGTAGGCTAGGAAATAGGAGACAGTCAGACAGGCCAAGGTCAGAAAGCAGGAACAGGATATTCAGACTACGGTAGCATGTATCAAAGAACTACAGTGGATAATCAGTCAAATCTATAAGTCATCGAGGAAGCCAAGGAACAAAACAAGAAACACAGTGAAAGGGTTAACAAAATATAAAATTTAACACAAGGGGTAGGTAACAATTTATGGGGCTTATTTAGGTACTCCCCAAACCCTTATTACAGCGAGTTTAAGTAACATTAGTATCTATTAATACTGTAATGAAAGTGATATAAGAGATAACTTATCTACAGTATACCTTATCTAACAACTTGACAGTATTCTAGGGGATTGGTATGGATTGTTGAGTCATAAAGACGACAGTGTAATGTCGACTGCGCCATGCCGAAGCAGTAGTACTATTATTTAAAGCATTTTAATTGTGTCGGCAATATAACTTTAAACATGATGGGAAAGAATCATGTTTAAAATGTACATGCCGACACAGTTAAAATGCTTTAAGCATTTTGTGTCCGGAATTACTGTCGACATTGTGACTGTCGACCATTTAACTGCCTCCCTTATTCCAATACCAGCTACAGTATATTGCTGCATCTATACCCATAAGTGGTAAACTTCATGTCACCTGATATGACTGGTCAAAGACTCAAATGCTTCTGATCCATGTAAGATTGGATCCATCTCTTTGCGTAGAATTCAGGCTACAGGTTCTAATGTCTTTATGATACCGAAGAATCCTTAAGCATTTGCTCTAGAGGGTTTACAAGTGCCGAATTTACCTCTTTGAAGGTGAATATTGCATATATTTTTTGGAATTCCTTGTTCATAGCCACGCTTCTTTGGGCTTTTTAGATATCTTCTGAAAATATTTAAGGGAACACATTTGGTGACACCATAGGCGCTGGAATGGGGGGAAGGGGGCAAAGGGAGAGGCCCTCCGCCAACATTTGAGAGATGCACTAGTCAATGTACAAGGTCACAGGACACTAGTCAATGCAGAGCAGAGCTGGATTGCAGACAAGGCGGTACATGCGGGTGCCTAGGGCTCAGTGGTATTTGGTGGCCCTTGCCCGCCTGCCACCACACAATGCTGCAGGTGGACCTCAATGGTTAATGATGCCTGACAGCTACATGTATTATTTATTATTTATTTATTAACAGTTTCTTATATAGCGCAGCAAATTCCGTTGCGCTTTACAATTTGAATCAAGATTAACATTATACTGGGTTGTAAAAGACATACATACATGACATACATAAGGGTAAGAGGGCCCTGCTCACAAGCTTACAATCTATAGGGAAATAGGTGTTGATACACAAGGAGAGGTGCTATTGCAAATTGGTCCAGCCCAATTGCAGATATTCTTGGTGGGCTGTATAATCCAATCACACTGGAAAGTTGGCCTAGGGTTAGGAGGATGTTCAATTGAAGAAAGAGAAGATGTGATAGGTGTTTACTATAAGAAGAGAGTTAGATAGGGAGCTATAAAAGGTTAGGTGGGCGGTCCTGGAATCTGATAAGCTTGTCTAAAGAGGTGAGTTTTCAGAGAACGCTTGAATGTTTGGAAACTAGTGGAAAGTCTTATTGTGCATGGGAGGGCATTCCACAGGGTGGGTGCAGCCCGAAAAAAGTCCTGTAACCGTGCATGGGAACAAGTAATGCGCGTGGATGAGAGACGCAGATCTTGTGCAGAACGGAGATGTCGGGTTGGAAGATATTTTGAGATAAGTGAAGAGATGTATGTTGGTGTGGTTTGGTTAATAGCTTTATGTGTGAGTGTAAGTATTTTAAATTGAATACGGTAGAAGACCGGCAGCCAATGGAGGGACTGACAGAGTGGATCAGCAGACACTGAACGTTTGGTGAGAAAGATCAACCTCGCAGCTGCATTCAAAATGGATTGTAGTGGGGAGAGCCTGTTTTTGGGAAGACCAATAAGGAGACTATTGCAATAGTCAATGCGGGAAATTATGAGTGCGTGTATAAGAGTTTTTGCAGTGTCTTGCGTAAGATATGATCGAATTTTGGCTATGTTTCTTAGATGTATGTAACAGGATTTAGAGACAGATTGAATGTGGGGAACAAAAGACAGTTCAGAGTCAAGGATGACACCTAGGCAGCGAGCTTGTGGGGTGGGGTAGATTGTTGAGTTGTCAACAGTAATAGAGATATCAGGTTGGTAACTGCTATTGGCTGGTGGAAATATAAATAATTCTGTTTTGGATATATTAAGTTTGAGGTGGCGAGATGACATCCAAGATGAAATGGCAGAGAGACATTCAGTGACACGGACCAGCACAGATGGTGACAAATCTGGGGAGGATAGGTAAATTTGAGTATCGTCCGCGTACAGATGATACTGAAAACCAAAAGAGCTGATTAGTTTGCCAAGAGAGGTGGTATATATTGAGAAAAGCAGAGGACCTAATACTGAACCTTGTGGTACTCCAACTGATAGAGGTAGCGAAGTGGAGGTAGAATCAGAAAAGCGAACAGTGAAAGAGCGATTAGATAGGTAAGATGAGAACCAAGAAAGGGCTGTGTCTTGAAGACCTATGGATTGTAGTATTTGTATGAGAAGAGAGTGGTCAACAGTGTCAAAGGCAGCTGAGAGATCTAGAAAAATTAGAAGTGAATAATGGCCTTTAGCCTTGGCAGTGACCAGATCATTTACTACCTTAGCCAGTGCTGTCTCAGTGGAGTGTTGGGAACGAAAGCCTGACTGAAGTGGATCCAATAAGTTGTGGGTGTTAAGAAAGTGTGTGAGGCGAGTGTAGGCAAGTCTCTCCAGTAGCTTGGAGGGGCAAGGTAGCTGGGAGATAGGACGGTAATTTGAGCGAGCGTTAGGGTCAGAATTTTGTTTTTTCAAAATGGGAGTGATCACTGCATGCTTGAACAGTGATGGAAAGATACCAGTAGAGAAAGAGAGATTACAGATTTTAGTTAAGTGTGGAATGAGCACAGGAGACAGAGCTTTACTGATTTGTGAGGGTATAGGATCAAGAGGAGAGGTAGTAGAGTAGGAGGATGAGAAGAGTGTAGCTACTTCATCTTCATTAGTGGGGTCAAATGATGAGAACGTGCCATTGGGTTCAGGTAGGGAATTGAACAAGACCCTGGCTGAGGAAGTGCATACCATTTCATTTCGGATATTATCAATCTTGTTTTTGAAATAGGAAGCAAGATCCTGTGCACTGATAGTAGCAGGTGGGTTGGGTGATGGAGGGTTAAGAAGTGATTTAAATGTATTAAAAAGTCGCTTGGGGGTAGAGGCTTGGGCAGAGATAACAGATTGGAAATATATCTGTTTGGCATTATCCAGTGCATTACGATAAGAGTGGTAGATTGTCTTATACGTGAGTAAGTCACTTGGAGTATGAGACTTTCGCCACTGACGTTCTACTTTACGTGAGAGTTTTTGTAGGTGTCTTGTGAATTTGGAATGCCACGGCTGACGTCTAAGTCTACGCGGAATGTGATGGGTAGCTGGAGCTACTTCATCAAGGGCTAGTTCTAGGGTCTGGTTCAGGTGTGATACAGCAGTCTCAGGAGAAGTGAAAGTAGAAATAGGTAAGAGTGATTGTTGCAGAGAGGTGGATAGTTGTTCAAAATTAATAGCATTAATATCTCTGCGGGTTTGAGGAGGTTTGGTTGATTTGCTTGGCATTGAGGCTGATGTAATGGAGGAGAGTGTGCAGGTGATAAGGTTATGATCTGAGAGAGGGAAAGGAGAATTAGTGAAATCAGAAACTGAGCATAGTCTGGTAAATACAAGATCAAGGCAGTGGCCATCTTGATGAGTAGAGGAGTCAGTCCATTGGGAGAGGCCAAGAGAGGATGTTAAGGAGAGAAGTTTGGAGGCATGAGGGGATTGTGGACTGTCAATGGGGATATTGAAATCACCCATGATGGTGGAGATGTCAGAGGATAGGAAGTGAGGGAGCCAGGCAGAAAAATGTTCCAGAAATTGATTGGGTGGTCCAGGTGGACGATAGATAGCAGCAATGCGCAGAGAGAAAGGAGTGAAAGTCCTAATAGAATGTACTTCAAATGATGTAAATATAAGGGATAGTACCTGTGGAATAACTGTATGTAAAAGATTGGGACAGTAGTATTCCTACTCCACCTCCTTTACTATTACCAGGCCTGGAGGTATGTGTGAAGTGTAGGCCACCATGCGAGAGTGCTGCAGGAGAGGCAGTGTCTGTTTGTGTGAGCCATGTTTCTGTTAATGCCAGAAGATTGAGGTTATTAGAAATAAAGAGGTCATGGATGGATGTTAGTTTGTTGCAGACAGAGCGTGCATTCCATAAGGCACATTTCAGTGTTTTGGAGGGTGATGGGAGGCATGTGATGTGTCTGAGGTTTGCTGGATTTATATTCCGTGAGTAGGGCATGTGTGTAGGGCCTGGATTTGGTGATATGTCACCAGCTAAGAGAAGTAGAAGGAGAGAGACATAAATATAGTTCTGTGTTTGTATGAAAGTTTTTTATGGCAACAGGTTGTGGATGTTATGGTCAATTTAGAAAGATAAGTAAATAGCTCATGTGTGTTCATAAGAGGGGAGTAGATTATTGAGGCTGCAATGTAGGGATTAAGCATTGGGGCACAATGAGTGCATGCATTGCTGGCAGCTCAGTAAGTCCCATGAGACTTAGCACAAAAGGTCAGAGAGGCTTGTGCTGAGCTCTGATTGGTGAAGCTCATGACATGCTTTTCTGACCCATGGAGAAGATCAGCAGCAGCCTCATAGGAGGGATTCTTCAGAGTGAGGCAGCGGTGCCTGCTGGGCATGTGTAATGTTTGCTGAATACTGAGGACTGCAGCTTTCTTGGAAAAAGAACACTCCTGTGTAATGAATGGAAGCAGTGAGATATTTACTATGTTGGATACACATATACAGAGGGGCTTATCTGCGGTGCAGGGCCGCTCTTGACCCGGGGGCCCGTGTGCACAGCACACCCTGCACCCATATTATCTCCATGTATTGACAAGTAGCGCAACCCATATACTTTTAACGATGCCAGTTCCTACATTGATTCTTCTATTAAGAAATTCTGGCCTTTAATCACTACAGATCCCAACTTGAAAAGTTTGAAAGATTCCAAGATAATGCAGGGTTACCGTAGAGGTCCGAATCTTAAGGACAGTCTGGTAAAAAATGACATAACAGGATTCTCTTCAGCACCAAAGGGAAGTACATTTTTAATCAAAAAACCAGGCTGCTATACAGTAGGTGCTTGGGTTGCGCTACTTGCCAATACATGGAGATAGGCAATTATGTCTTGCACCCGTATTTAGGACGTGAAATCTATATCAAGCACATACTAACCTGCACCAGCACTTTTGTCATTTATGTTATCTCAGATGCCCTTGTGGCCTGGTTTATATCGGAAAGACAATATGTCAATTCCGGGACCGAATAGCTCAGCACCGTTCTACTATTAGATTAGCTCTTAATGGGAGAGACTCTGATCAACCGGGGGCTTGCCACTTTAAAGAATTCAAGCACCCTCTTCCCACTTTGCGCTATAAAATTGTGGATCATATACCGCTTTCTCCTAGAGGGGGTGACAGAGAGAAATCCCTTTTGTGTCTTGAGGCGCGTTGGATACATTTAATGAACAGTGTGGCACCTTGCGGCTTGAATGAGAATTTGCATTTGGCTTGTTTTTTGTAACCATTAGGTTTATTTGTTATAATCATTTCTTTTCAGGATTCAGCTACATTCCAGTTTTAGACTATCATGTAATCTTCTCCTGTTCTGTTTGATATTACATTGATTCATGTTAGCTAGACCTATCAGCACTTTTGAACATATACATTGCCGTGGATGAGCTGTAATCAGCCATTTTGCTTCATTAGTATGTTGATACTTTACTATTTACACAGGTAATTGCATTGTGTGTTTGCCTCCATGCTTTGAGGATTAGGTCTGGACATTCACCATGTTTTTAATTTGTTCGCTACTTTGCTGGTGAGGGTTTAGTCACCATAGCAACTAGACGCTGTCCGTGGTGTGAGGACGTCTGCAGCGGGTCGCGGCATTGTGATGTCACTTGCCCCGTCGCCGGCCTCCAGTGGTCTGCACATGGGTGAGTTTTTCTTCTTAATTTTTCTATATATATATGAGTACATTTTATAGATGTTGTTGGTCCCTGAGGAAAATCTCCAATAAAGGAGATTGAAACGTTGGCATAAACCATGGCCTAGATTTGATTCTTTCTTTAAATGAATTGAAGTCCTAAGAGTGCCGCCGATCTGCATATTGATTCTCTCTCTCTATATACATATCTTTGTTCTAACTCATAAGCTGTAATGTATTAACATTTGTATGCTCAGATATGGCTCCTATTGCTGCGCCGAGTAAGAGTGTTGTAACATAGCAGTTACCTAGCTGGGGCATTTCGACCTTTAATGCTTGTAGTGGCAAGATGAGGAGGAAAAAATAAAAAAGTTAGTGACTTCAATTAAAAATCAAGTTGGCACACCATGTACAAGATTAAAATATGAGATTACATAGATTTGTCCACAGTAAAAACATTCATCTGTGATACTGTAAAATATTCTCCATTTAAAAGGTGAACTTTCCAGAAAAGGGCAAACACTGGATTTTCACTGGCAAATGCTATTGTCTATTTCTCGATTGAAAACTGATACATTGCAGTCTTCATAATGGCACAAAATGATACCAATATATGTGCTTCCTAAACGTTCCTGAATCACGGTGCACTAGAGCAGTGGTTCTCAAACTCGGTCCTCTGGACCCCACACAGGCCTTGTTTTCCAGGTCACCCAGCAGGTGCACAGGAGTATTCATTGCTCACTGACATATTTTATAAGATCCACAGATGGAGCTAATTATTTCACTTTTGATTCTGTGAGGAGACCTGCAAAACATGTACTGTTTGGAGTCCTAAGGACCGAGCTTGAGAACCTGTGCCCTAGAGAATCAGCATTATTTTCATGGCACCCTTAGGCCAAAAGTTTATTATTGAGAAATTCAGCGAAAATTATTCCATTAAGTAAATTGTGCTTACCTGCCAGCATTAGGTTCAATTATATGGTGGTGGAAAGGGTTGTCCACATATTTTATGATTCGTAGCCGCCATCACTGATTTTGCCTATCACATTGACCATAAATTTGATTTGATCCTGGTCCACCAACCCTTGGTACCCCTGCAAGTGCCCTGAAGTACCCCAGAGTGCAACGGCACCCAGTTTGGGAACCACTGCTCTAAACAGTTAAGTTTACTGGTTATATTCAACATGTCCTACAATAATTTATAACTACAGATAACACTCACTTCACATACAGATTGGATGGCATCACTACAATCTGGTCCTATCCGCAATTAGGACACCCAATTAGAAGGTCAAATTGAACAGATGAGATAAAGTTGGACATGCTTGGCAATTTCTACTGTATGACCTGAGCAGCGCGGGACAGGATCAAGGTCTCATTTATTTACTAACATTTTGACAAACACAATAGTGGTGATCTACTAACTGCATTTTACAAGATGTCCAATAGCCTGGCACCAAG
The DNA here is from genome assembly GCA_031769625.1 of Taudactylus pleione. Lineage (NCBI taxonomy): Eukaryota > Metazoa > Chordata > Amphibia > Anura > Myobatrachidae > Taudactylus > Taudactylus pleione. Next base: position 12,506,009 of record JAUIMM010000201.1, on the reverse strand, counting down.
TTGCAATATTGGTTCAGTTGCCCAATATTATATGAGATATCACAGCGTGGGTGGCCAATATTATAACACACACAATAAATGAGAAATTGGCTGCCTGTTGCTCTGTTTTATAGCGGTCAGCTAATGACCTTTCATTTCTACCTTTGGGGTTTACAAGCCAATACAATTATGGAAAATGTCAAACCCATTTGTTTGTCTTCTTTGCACCTGTATTGAGAGACAATGGAACCTGCATTGGGAGACATTGGTGTTTAATTCTCCATTTGTGCCGCAGTCAGACATAATGCATATATCTGGCCAGAAAAAAATTAATTCAATGACTTTCACACTCCGCTCAGATTTCCATCATCTCAACCTGTCACTTTATTCAGCAGCAAAGAGCCTAAGGGAAGATCATTGGAGATTTGATATAAACATTTATGCTCTGTAACTAAACAATAACTAATGAATTCCAACAAAGTAATGTACTGTAAATCTATAGATAGTTAAGCAAAACAAGGACATATATGTACTGTGAATTTCAACCATGAAGTGGTATTTGTAGGATGAACTTAATGTGCTTAGCAGAAAATGTATCATTAGTAGGGCACTTACAAACACACATGAATGCATAAATACTATTGTCATATACATCTCCTTATAAGCTTCAGACACTATGGGTACATTTCTGAAAATGGTAGGTAACTGAGAAGAAATAAATGCTATTACTCACAGAAGCCAATCAGACATTTGCTGTCATATTCTAAACTGTAGCAGAAAACTTAGAGCTAGAATATTATTGGTTAATAAAGGGCCAAACCATATTTTTGAAGTCTACCAATTACCAAGGAAGCTGATTCAAAGATTTACAGACATTGGAGTCTAATGCTGGGTACACACTGGCAGATATATTGGCCAGTCAATTGATCGGCCAATATATCTAGTGCCCGTCGGCCAGGGTGTACCAGCGATATGTCTGTGAAGGACATCGTTCACAGACATATAGCGACGGCTGTGCTGCACAGTCGATGGCAGATATATCTGCCCGTTGTGCTGTGTGTACAGGCGATCAGCCGACCGCCTGAGCACCAGCAGCCACGGCACGACCCCTGGCCTGCGGGACTTGTGGACACATGAAAGATGATGGTTCAGTGTGTATGAACATCCATCATCTGCAGATATATCTCCTAGATGTGTGCCCAGCTTTGGTCTATACTGTTGAAAACTTAAATTCTGTTTCAGCATTTCCATTATTATTTTACAGAAATAAACCAAGCTGGCTTGCTGTGCTACTTTGCATTTTAAATACAATTAGGACAATTATACTAAAATTATCTGAATACACTTACAAAGGATTTATTGCTGGCGGGAGGGGAGGAAGAAGAAATTAAATAATTAACATGCAGAAACCTAATGGTAAAAATAGGACTTAAAACTACAAAGCACAATTTTTAGATTTACTGGATAGAAGCAAATCATATTTGAATCTTGAAAACACCTTATTGTCTGGTGTCGTCCTTTAAATAACAAATGGCAGTGCAAGGTGTAGGCTAAATGGAATGTAGTCAACATCCCGACAGTCAGAATACAGACAGATTGTGTAGGTAAGTATTAGGGTTAGGTTTAGGAGGAGGGTTAGGCGCTAGGGTTAGGCTACGGGAGGGGAGGGTTAAAGTTAGGCTGTGGGGGTGGAGGGTTAGAGTTAGGCTGCGGGAAGGGAGGGTTAGAGTTAGGCTGTGAGAAGGGAGGGTTAGAGTTAGGCTGCGAGAAGGGAGGGTTAGAGTTAGGCTGTGGGGGTGGAGGGTTAGAGTTAGGCTGTGGGGGTGGAGGGTTAGGGTTAGGCTGCGGGAGGGGAAGGTTAGAGTTAGGCTGCGGGAAGGGATGGTTAGAGTTAGGCTGCGAGAAGGGAGGGTTAGAGTTAGGCTGCAAGAAGGGAGGGTTAGAGATAGGCTGCGGGAAGGGAGGGTTAGAGTTAGGCTGCGGGAAGGGAGGGTTAGAGTTAGGCTGCGGGAAGGGAGGGTTAGAGTTAGGCTGCAGGAAGGGAGGGTTAGAGTTAGGCTGCAGGAAGGGAGGGTTAGAGTTAGGCTGCGGGAAGGGAGGGTTAGAGTTAGGCTGCGGGAAGGGAGGGTTAGAGTTAGGCTGCGGGAAGGGAGGGTTAGAGTTAGGCTGCAGGAAGGGAGGGTTAGAGTTAGGCTGCAGGAAGGGAGGGTTAGAGTTAGGCTACAGGAAGGGAGGGTTAGGCTGTGGGATGGGAGGGTTAGGCACTAGGGGGATGGTTAGGGTTAGGCTGCAGGAGGGGAAGATTAGAGTTAGGCTGCGGGATGGAAGGGTTAGGGTAACTGTTATAATACTTACAGATTCTGACTGTTAGGATGCCGTACCCAACCCAGCTAAATCTATAGAAACAATGTTAAAGAATTCTCTACAACAGCACACTTCATCATTGTGTCTCTTATTCCTTTTCTCCTTTCTGCTACACAGCTATTTAGCTAACTAATCCAATGGCACAAACACTTTTCCCTACGGATTTCTATTCTGAAGCTCCACAATATGTTAAAGAAGGTTTCAATATCTATGGATACTTTCCTTAAATAAGTGGTCTACCATGACCCTAATCTTAAACTACATAGTAAAATAAGCTCCTAATTAGAGGTAAGGAGTGTATCCTTTGTTTTGGACCTCAGCCATTCTGTTTGTCAGATACTCAACCCTCCAATGCCTGTAACAGTTAATTCTCTTAATGGAAAAATAATTTTTAGAGACTAGACTTCTGCAGCAGCAGCCAATCTATGATGAGTACTGAAATTGTAAACTCTCCTTCCTTCTCCCGCAGAACAAATGACCATTATAGATGATCGGTGGAGATATTTTGATGTGTGGCAGATGTTCTGCACACTGGATCCTAGATAGTGAGGGAGGGTGGTTTGTTTTACAATTGAGGGTCGGTGGAGTTTTCCTTTAATCAATCTGATTATGGTTTATTTTGTATATAATCTATGTTTAAGAGAGTGTGTGGAGATTACGAATGTACTAATGGAGAGGCAGATCCTTAGAACACAATAGCTGATTCATGGCTAAAAATCATGCCACAATGTCTAACCCACATGTTTAAGAAAAGTTTTACTACTATATAAGTTTTCCTTGAGATTTTATTGTGCCTCCATGTGTCTGTATTAATCCTAACGTTCTGATTCAGAAAATGTATACATGTGTTTATATTAGTGATATTATAGAATTATAAATGGATTTTGGAATGATCATTACTTTGTTCAGTATTATTAGAATAATTCATTATATACTCTGTACTCACAGAATGAAACTGGAAAGTCAATTAGACTCTCGGCATCCTTCACAATGATCTCCCTCGGCTAATGTTGCTAGTCTAAGAGGAGATAAGCCATATAATTTTACAGGAAGCAGCCCATTGATTCCTTTAACAAACACAGCTTGGCAATCTATCTTCTATACAAAATAATGAGGTGGCAGGAGTGCAGTGGAAGAGCCCGTCTTTAAGACATCACGTAAGGGAGTCCAGCTGTGCTTGGATACTCTCGAGCTATTAAAAAAAAAAAAAAGAAGAGATTCATGTATAAAGATTATTTACACACACACATACACAAAACAGAGCAGTGTTAAAGCTATGCATATTAAACATATTTGCGTAGAGTTATTAAATTGTAACAGAATCTTAGAATATCGATTTCAAAAAAAGCCATTTCATTTGAAAGCTTAAATGAATATTCAACATTTCAGAGAATTGAACACCTGCTTTTTATTACAGCAAATTATATTTTCTCATTTGGCACTATAGTGGTGGCTGAGCTGTTATGGAGGGGAAAAATGTATCATTTGATTGTGTTTAATTCTCTGTGCACAGAGAGATAATTGAGCGCTATTTCTAAAGATGGAATTAAGTGCACAATTTCTGCAAAAATAATAAAATAATTTTATGTATATAGTGTGATAGGATCACTGGTAAAGTGGTCTGTGGCAGGTACATTTGTCCCAGATTCCTGTCTTATGTGTTTTAAACCCCCAGGAGAAAGTCTGCAGTGTAGCAGGCTTGAGTCTCGGCTTTTTGAAAAGCCGGTTTGGGACCTGGGGGTTGTGGGTGAGAGGAGAGGGAGGGCTCCACCCACGGCCACTCCAGGTTTTGGGCCTTGCAGCCTGGTAACAGGCTTGTTAGGGTTTCCACCTGAGAGTGGCCAATATAAGCCTAGTTTGTTTAGGGCTGAGTGTCTCACCTGGGAGAGCAGGCAGGGAGTTTGCTCAGAGACACTTGAAAAACCTATCTGTAAGTGTTGTGCTGTGCCTTTGTTGCTGGTGAGGGCACTAGGCCCTGCCAGGTTCTTGTAGTGAGGGAACCAATTGTAAGGTTAGAGCCCCGACAGGGCTAGGATGTCTGTTTATGGTTTCTTTATGTTATTTCTGTTTTGCACAATAAAGACTGGCGCCGACCAGCTTGTACTCGAATCCAGTCTGGCGTACTGTTTCCCGGCTCCTGTGTGTGTAAGGAAGGAGTCCTCTACCCAGGAGAGGGACCCCCTAATCTGACTGTGTCACAATAGATAAATAGATAGATATGTATGGGCAATAAACGTACAACTTAAAGCAACAGAGATTGGCTGTTAATGAATGCATTGAGGAGTTTTCATTGCTTACTTTGACATAGCAAATTATCGATCCATTGCATGACAAACCTGTTATTGTTTAATTTGCAAATCTGCAACCTTTTTATTTATTTTTGGCATTGCAAATGTTAATGTATCCATCTGTCTATGAATAGTATTGGCACATAATCACGTACAGTCAGGTGCATAAATATTGGGACATTGACAGAATTTTCATATTTTGGCCTCTATTCACCACCACAATGGCTTTGAAGTGAAACAAACAAGATGTGCTTTAACTGCAGACTTTCAGATTTAATTTGAGGGTAATTACATCCAAATCAGGTGAACGGTGTAGGAATTACAATGGTTTCTATATGTGCCTCCCACTTTTTAAGGGGGCAAAAGTAATGGGACAAACTAAACAATCCTAAATCTAACTTTCACTTTTTAATACTTTGTTGCAAATCCTTTGCAGGCAATTACAGCCTGAAGTCTGGAACGCATAGACATCACCAGACGCTGGGTTTCATCCCTGGTGATGCTCTGCCAGGCCTCTACTGCAAATGTCTTCAGTTCCTGCAATTCTTGGGGCATTTTCCCTTCAGTTTTGTCTTCATCAAGTGAAATGCATGCTCACTCAGATTCAGGTCAGGGGATTGACTTGGCCATTGCATAACATTCCACTTTTTAGCCTTAAAAAACTCTTTGGTTGCTCTTGCAGTATGCTTCAGGTCATTGTCCATCTGCACTGTGAAGCGCCGTCCAATGAGTTCTGAAGCATTTGACTGAATATGAGCATATAATATTGCTCGAAACACTTCAGAATTCATCCTGCTGCTTTTGTCAGTCACATCATCAATAAATACAAGGGAACCAGTTCCATTCGCAGCCATACATGCCCACGCCATGACACTACCGCCACCATGCTTCACTGATGAGGTGGTATGTTTTGGATCATGAGCAGTTCCTTTCCTTCTCCATACTCTTCTCTTTCCATCACTCTGGTACAAGTTGATCTTTGTCTCATCTGTCCATAGGATGTTGTTCCAGAACTGTAATGGCTTTTTTAGATGTTGTTTGGCAAACTCTAATCTGGTCTTCCTGATTTTGTGGCTCACCAATGGTTTACATCTTGTGGTGAACCCTCTATATTCACTCTTGTGAAGTGTTCTCTTGATTGTTGACTTTGACACATATACACCTACCTCCTGGAGAGTGTTCTTGATTTGGCCAACTGTTGTAAAGGGGTTTTTCTTCACCAGGGAAATAATTCTTCTGTCATCCACCACAGTTGTTTTCCGTGGTCTTCCGGGTCTTTTGGTGTTGCTGAGCTCTCCGGTGCGTTCTTTCTTTTTAAGAATGCTCCAAACAGTTGATTCGGCCACACCTAATGTTTTTGCTATCTCTCTGATGGCTTTGTTTTGATTTTTCAGCCTAATGATGGCTTGCTTCACTGATAGTGACAGCTCTTTGGATCTCATATTGAGAGTCGACAGCAACTGATTCCAAATGCAAATGTCACACCTAGAATCAACTCCAGACCTTTTACCTGCTTAATTGATAATGAAATAACAAGGGAATAGCCCACACCTGTCCATGAAATAGCTTTTGAGTTGATAGTCCCATTACTTTTGGCCCCTTAAAAAGTGGGAGCCACATATAGAAACCGTTGTAATTCCTACACCATTCACCTGATTTGGATGTAATTACCCTCAAATAAAATCTGAAAGTCTGCAGTTAAAGCACATCTTGTTTGTTTCATTTCAAAGCCATTGTGGTGGTGAATAGAGGCCAAAATATGAAAAATCTGTCAATGTCCCAATATTTATGCATCTGACTGTATATAAGATTTCACATGTATTTATCGATTATATAGACAAAGTCGGAAATCATTTTTTATCTACTTTGGCATTTCGCAAAGGAACAAAGATTTTTAACATTTTCTGGATTGAAGGCTTAACCTTGGTACTCATCTAAAGGTTTATCTGTCCAATCTGTCTGGTTGGAACAAATATCTGGGAAAGTATGGGAGCAAATGACAATCGGCTATTTGCTCTCAAAAAACTGAAACACAGACAGGTCGTTTAGATAAACTGGGTAAATCAGTTTGATTTAACCAATTTATTTGAACAATCGTTTTTGTCTATTTTCCAGCATTTGAGAGCAAATGGTTGAATGGTTGGAATAAAAATTTGGTAATGTATGGGAACAGATGACAGACAGAATGACAAATAAACCTTTAGGTGTGTACCCAGTTTAACATTCATGCAGAATGAGAGTAATTGTGTAGGGGTTGGGGGTGGCAAGAAAACTGGAGGCATGAGAGGAACAGAGAGCTCAAGAACCACATCACTGAGCCCCATATCTGATCCTTGCATGGAACTAAAGATATCCCCTGTGAGCAGTCATTAGCATAACATTTACATAATTGATTAGTTAACAAAATCAGGTGGAAACAAAAAGGGTGCCATTGCCTGGTGCTAGCAAGAAGAGCATCTAAGATTCTGACCTTTCCCCATTCAGATGATCTTCTCGGGCATCAAGTCTACCTCAACTTTTCTTACATTTTATGATGAAAGCCATAGTGGGGTGGGGTCAGTAACAAGCAGATGAGGGGGAAGAGTGTCTCACTGCTGTCTGTGAGGCTACTGGCTCACAGATGTGTCGCTGCAACATCACTCAGCCAATGAGGAAGGTATAGGTTTAAGTTATATCCCTAGAGTGTAAAGCACTTAGTGTGTGTTGGGAGAGGGATAAATAAAAACGCTGTATGAGAGACACCGTAACAATTATTCTGAATTTTTGTGCTCTATGCAACTATTTGGACTTGCTAATGGTAGCACTAGACTTGACCAGGATGCTACGGTGGACTATGGCACAAATTGCCATCTACTGTAAAAATCGCTTCCACAAGGGAAAGATTTTGATGGATGGTAATAAATAATTATGCCAGGGTTTTTAATCTATGGGACGAGAAACAAAACCAAGGGCACCATACTGTTTAGAGTAGATTACCATGATGCTCTTCTTTGTATATGCACCAATTCATAAACTAATCATTGATCAGATTTTATTTCATATTTAGTTAATTTACTACAATTTTGATTCATTACAAATGTAAAATTTATATATGTAGAGGCTAGTCTAAAACTGAGGTGTGAGACTTGTAGGGATAAATATACTGTATCTCTATACAAAACAAAATTCATTAATCTAACTTATCCTATTGGTGGTGGCTAATGTCATTAAATACCTGCCAACATTTCCAATTGGACAAAATAGGTCACACCCCTGATCTGTCCTAACCATGCACACAACTCCCCATGTCATGCCCATATACCTTTTGGGCAAGACCACAAAACCTTTCCTGGCAGGCCAAAAAACAATGTGACTGTTGGCAAATATGCCAGTATTAATCATTTACTTAATTCACAGAATTTCAGGCCAACAATGGCTCAAGTATTATAAGTAAAGATACGTTAGACCGGTGGTTCCCAAACTGGGTGCTATGGCACCATAGGCTGCTGTGGGGCACTGTGACGTCTATCTCAAGAATAATCGCCAGGAATTATGTCATGTGAATGTAAATGTAAATATATACTTGTATTTGACCTGTATTCCTACATGGCTTGGGGAAGATTTCTGTCTTCCTGGAACCAGGCATCTAGATAACCATCTCTTATCTCTACAGGCCATAAAGTTGGGGGAGAGATACATCCTTAATGCAGATGGTCAGACCTGGTCAAGCCAGGTCATGGGATAAAATCCTTTAGGAGGGAGATGACAGGAATGTATGGTATGTTACCTGCTTATTGGTTTCTAAAAACCCCTCCACACTGTTTCAAGACCCCTACTTCCTATATACAATGGAAGGGTGTGACCAATTTCTTAATGCCCAGTGTATATCAATTAGAGAGTTAAAAACCCAAAGGTGGGGGCTAGTGAAGCTGTGAGAGTATAACTGTGCTTCTCCCTCAATGATAAGTGTTCTTGTGCCTAAGGAGAGCCCTGACAACTGGCCTGAATCCAATGCTCCTGTGTCTCCTTCACGACTGAATCTAGATGTAAAGACTCTTGGTTCTTTTTAATTCATTTTATTTTCTGAAACTTATTTGTGATATTTGTATTGTCCATACTTGTACTACCTTTTTCTGTATTCAAAAACCTTGGAAATATTTTTCGGATTTAACATTCTTAATCCAGTGTATTCTCCGTGTTCTTGTCGAATTCACGAGCCTGTGAGGTCAAAGCTACGTACCTATATGTAAGTGAGGGTGCATATTGAGATTTGAGGGGAGAACCTAACGACTCCTGTTAACTTCGTTGGTGGTGGCAGTACCATGTTAGCACGTGCTAAGGTAACCATAAGTCACTGTTGGCGATTCTCAGATTGAGGTATCTGGAGAATCGGCTGCTTGGTCGTGACAAATCGTGGCAAGCGGTGAAATATTGATAATCATTTTTATTTTTATAAGAACTTAAGTCAATTAGTTGTGTGGTTCTGGATAGGATCAGCATTCTAATTGACCGGAGAGTACGCTCAAGGCTTATAATATTTTAAAAGACATACAGTTGCAAATACTTTCTGTCCCCCCCCCTTCTCTTGGTTTTTCTTTTCTATTTGTCAAGAAGTGAGATCCGAGATGGCCACTGGGTACAAGCATCTAAAGAAGGATGAGCTTTGTGACCTATGTAAGGACAGAGGGATTGTCGGCACCCACAAGAGCAAAGATCAGCTGATCCAAGCACTCCTAGAGGCAGATAAGGGCCAGGATGCTGGAAAGGACGATGCTGAGGCAAACTTTGTTGGGAGAAATCCTCTGACACTGGACATTACAACCGATACTAGGGAAAGGTCGGATACCTTTGCTAGTTTCAGTAAGGTTATAGCCTTGGATAAATGCTTGCAAAATGCCCTCAAAGATTTTGGGAAAAAATACTTTTTGTTGCTCCTGCAGCTATTACAGCACTTCCAAGCGTCTGCGGACAGGGAAGCTGCTGCACGCCGAGCTGACCAGGAAGAGGAAGCTGCCAAGTGGAAGGCAGTCCGAGAGGCTGAGGCTGCGGAGCACCAGGCTGAGCGCATGTTCCAGCTGGAGCTGACCAGACTCCGTGGCCCGAACGCCACCTGTGAACCAAGTAGGAAAAAGCCCCGGCATGATCAATTCCCTGTATTGGAGAAGGATGGCGACCTCGATACGTTCCTGAAGGGGTTTGAAAAGACTTGCTGACAGTTTGCACTGAACCCCAGCGAATGGGCGAGTTATTTAAACCCTTGGCTGCGAGGAAAAGCTTTGGAAGCGTTTGCAGATCTTCCCCAGGAACTGGATGGTAATTATGCTGCAATTAAAAAAGCCTTGTTGCAGCGTTTCAACATCACCCCTGAGGCTTACCAACAAAAGTTCAGGGACTCAAAGCGCAGTCCCTCTGATACCTACGCGGGACTTTTAGCGCAGATGTCAACTCTGTTGCATCAGTGGGTTGATAGATTGCAGGTGACTGACTTTGACCAACTAAAGGACCTTATTCTTCAGGAACAGTTCCTCGCACTGTGTCCAGCGGAGGTCAAAGAGTGGGTCCTGGATCGGGATCCCAAAACGTCTCAGGAGGCTGCCAGCCTGGCAGACAAGTACACCAGCACTCGGGCTTCTGTGGTGAAGAGAAGCAGGGGATGCCAGGACAAGCAGCATGTGTGGAAGGGCCCCAAGGACACCCCCGGGACAATCTACAAGCGGTCCAGGTAGGACACCAAATTGCACTTGGGCTATTAGACTCTGGCTCAGACCTGACTCTCATCCACCCAGCCTTAGTGGGCCCCGAAGATATTATTCCAGGGAAGACTATTACTGTGCAGGGAGTGCGTGGGGTGCACCCAGAGGTGCCTATGGCTCGAATGTATCTTGACTGGGGAGTTAGGAGAGGTATCCGGGATGTTGGAGTGCTGGACAATTTACCTGCTACAGTACTGTTGGGGTGTGATTTGGGGAAAATGCAAACTAAATACGTAACTGAGAATGATGCTGTAAATGATGCAAAGGTACAATCTAACCCAGTTTTTCCCCAGGTGACCCCTGCTGACCAACTCAGCATGAGTACAAATGAATGTGACTGTATCAGTGATGTACAAAGTTTCTGTTCTAGCAGAAAACCCTTTGCAGTTCCACATGGCGGAGTTTGGTCAGTCAGAAATGGGTCTAATGGTGTACCCTAATGAAAAACTGTGTAATGTGCTGTTAACAGATGATATTGCAAATGTACCATCAACAGGGGTTGGAATGAATACTGTAGTTATAGTAACAATGCCATCCCTGTATTAGCAGTAATGACCAGGAGAGCCACAGCCCAGAGTAACTATGAGTTAACCCCTGCAACTGGGGAGAGTGTGTCACCAGAGATTCATCCCCCTCAGCCCCCCTCCTCCTCTCCTGCTGGAGCTGTCACCACAGAGTCTGGGATAGGGGAGGACAGAAATCACATTTTGTCTCCTGATCAGCTAATGAGAAGTGCTGCTTTCAAAGCAGAACAGCAGATAGACTTCAGTTTGGAAACTGTGAGGGGGAGTATCAGCGAGGCAGGTCTGGAGGGTAAATCAGAGAGAATCTTTATGCAAAATGGACTCATATAGAGAAGGGGTCACAGCTGGGGGTGGTGAAAGGCAGCTTGTAATCCCTCAGATCTACAGAACTGGGCTCCTGAAAATAGCACACAAGATCCCCTTAGCAGGACATTTGGGGGTGAGACAAACCATAGCTCGGTTGAGGGAGGGAGGCAGCTGATTACTGTCGCTCATGCCATGCGTGCCAGGCAGTTGGGAAGTCTGGTGATGTGGGGCGGGCTCCTCTCATTTCCCTTCCCATCATATCTGAGCCCTTTGAGAGGGTTGCGGTTGATATTGTGGGGCCCCTAGCCATCCCCAGCAGCTCAGGAAAACAGTACATTCTGACTGTAGTGGATTATGCTACAAGGTGCCCAGAAGAGGTAGCTCTTTCATCCATTCGCACAGACAAGGTAGCAGATGCGCTTATCACCATTTTTTCTTGGGTGGGTTTCCCAAGGAGATGTTAATTGATCAGGGTACCCAGTTCATGTCCCGCCTCATGCAGAGTCTCTGTCAGAGGATGCAGGTGAATCATCTGATTACATCCCTGTATCATCCGGCCACCAATGGATTGGTCGAACGATTTAATAGCACACTGAAACAAATGTTGAGGACTTTTGTGGAGTCCCAGAGAAGAGACTGGGAGAGGTTCCTGCCGCACCTCCTCTTTGCATACCGCGAGGTGCCGTAGGAATCAACTGGATCTCACCCTTTGAACTCCAAAATGGGCGCCGCATGCGAGGCCCTCTAGATTTGATCAAGGAAGAGTGGGAAGGTAAGCCAGTCACTCCTGAACAGTCTGTGGTACACTATGTAGTACAGTTCATGGAGAAGATGCAGTCTTTAATGGGAATGGCACAGAGCAACTTGAAGGCTGCGCAGGCAAAACAAAAACTCTGGTATGACCGCAGCGCTAGGGAATGCATATTTGAGGTGGGCCAAAAGGTCCTGGTTCTGATCCCTATGAGGCAGAACAAGCTACAGGCTGCCTGGGAAGGCCCCTACACTGTAGTGTAGTGCCTCCATGATGTTATTTATGTAGTGGAAAAGGGGGATGGACGTAAGAGACAGAAGATGTACCACATCAATATTCTCAAAAAGTACCATGACAGAGGGACATGTGTATTAGCTGTGTGTAGCTTGCCTGAGAGTGATCAGGAACCCGACCCCTTACTAGATCTGGTAGCTGCTGGAAAAGAGGGGGGGGTCACTGGCAAATGCCCACTACAGTACTGAGCTGTCTGAGATGCAGCTGGAACAGCTAGCTAACACCGTACAACCCTTTCAGTCCCATTTCACAGCAAAGCCTGGAAAGACACACTTGGTTACACATCATGTAAACACAGGTAATCAGACTCCCCTCAGACAGCCTGCATATCGTACTTCCCAAGAAGAGCTGGAGGCAATGAAAAGGGAAATTGATGAGATGCTGCATCTAGGGGTGATACAAAGATCTCACAGTTCATGGGCTGCCACAGTGGTATTGGTCCCAAAGAAGTGTGGAGGTTAAATGATGCCACTGTATTTGATGCCTATCTCATGCCCAGGATAGATGAACTACTAGAAAAGCTTGCCCTGGCACGTTACATCACTATCATGGATCTCAGTAGGGGGTACTGGCAGATCCCGCTGTCACCCGAGGCCCGTGAGCGGTCCGCATTCATCACCCCATTTGGGCTGTTCGAATTTCTGGTCATGCCCTTTGGTATGAAGAATGCCCCTGCATCCTTTCAGCGCCTGGTTAATGACCTGCTGGAAGGCCAGGAGGGATACGCAGTTGCCTACCTGGATGACATCGCAGTGTTCAGCCAGACCTGGGAGAAACACCTTATCCATCTGAATAGTGTGTTAGGCCGAATCACTGGGGCAGGTTTGACGATCAAACCCGAGAAGTGCCAGCTTGGCATGGGAGAGGTGCAATATCTAGGGCACCGTGTAGGGGGAGGTATTCTCCGCCCAGAACCAGACAAAGTGGAGGCTATTGTTGCATGGCCTACCCCTAATACTAAAAAACAGGTAATGTACTTTCTAGGAACTGCAGGGTACTACCGAAAATTTGTACCCCACTACAGCACCCTAGCCAAGCCCTTAACAGACTTGACAAAAAAGAAGTTGCCACAGGTGGTCAATTGGACAGAGGACTGTGAGAGGGCCTTCCTAGCCCTAAAGTCTGCTTTAGCTCAGTCCCCTTTGCTGCAGGCCCCAGATTTCAAAAAGAGGTTCAGTGTACAGACTGATGCCTCTAGTTATGGTTTAGGTGCTGTGCTCAGTCAGGTCAATGAGCAGGGAGAAGAGCATCCTGTCATTTTCCTAAGTAAAAAACTGCTGCCTCGGGAAGTGGCCTATGCCACCATTGAAAAAGAGTGTTTGGCGATTGTATGATCTCTCCAAAAACTACAGCCATATCTGTATGGGAGAGACTTTACCATAATAACAGACCACAACCCACTCGTATGGCTTAATAGAGTCTCTGGGGATAATGGTAAACTTCTCCGATTGAGCCTTTCCCTGCAACAATACACCTTCACCATCCAGCACAGAAAGGGTGCAGAGCACAGCAATGCTGATGGACTCTCCCGGCAAAGTGAGGAGGTAGTCAGTGGTGCACAGGTAAGGCTGTGACGTGTGTCTCAGTCCCTCCTGTGCCCATCTTCAGGGGGAGGTGTGACATCTATCTCAAGAATAATCGCCATGAATGATGTCATGTGAATGTAAATATATATGTGTATAACAAAATGGTTTCTATGCAGTGTCCTGAATTTGACCTGTATTCCTACATGACTTGGGGAAGATTTCTGTCTTCCTGGAACCAGGCATCTAGATAACCATCTCTTATCTCTACAGGCCATAAAGTTGGGGGAGAGATACATCCTTAATGCAGATGGTCAGACCTGGTCAAGCCAGGTCATGGGATAAAATCCTTTAGGAGGGAGATGACAGGAATGTATGGTATGTTACCTGCTTATTGGTTTCTAAAAACCCCTCCACACTGTTTCAAGACCCCTACTTCCTATATACAATGGAAGGGTGTGACCAATTTCTTAATGCCCAGTGTATATCAAGAGCTAAAAATCCAAAGGTGGGGGCTAGTGAAGCTGTGAGAGTATAACTATGCATCTCCCTCAGTGATAAGTGTTCTTGTGAGCCCTGAGGACTAATGCTCCTGTGTCTCCTTCACGACTGAGTCTAGATGTAAAGACTCTGGGTTCTTTTTCATTTTAATTCCTTTTATTTTCTGAAACTTATTTGTGATATTTGTATTGTCCATATTTGTACTACCTTTTTCTGTAATCAATAACCTAGGAAATATTTTTCGGATTAAACATTCTTCATCCAGTGTATTCTCCGTGTTCTTGTCGAATTCACGAGCCTGTGAGGTCAAAGCTACGTACCTATATGTAAGTGAGTGTGCATATCGAGATTTGAGCGGAGAACCTAACGACTCCCGTTAACTTTGTTGGTGGTGGCAGTACCGTGTTAGACTAACCGGACGTGCTAAGGTAACCATAAGTCACTGTTGGCGATTCTCAGATTGAGGTATCTGGAGAATGCAGGTCTGGTGGTCCAGGACCACAACTAATTATTTATGGTCAATGTGAAAGGCAAAACCAGTGCTGGTGGCTGCCAATTATAAAATATATAGACAAACAGAAGTGAAACCCTATCCACCACCATACAACTGAACATAAAGGTAAAAGGTGAGCACAATTTACTTAATTTAATAATTTTTCTGGATTTCTCAATAAGAAAGTTTGGGAACCACTGCTCTAGACTGTAAGTGTTTATAGGTATGGCCACTGTAAGTTTCTCATGTCTCTATCTTTTTGGTCAAACTCCTAAGTCAAGGGTATTCAAAATGCAGCCCCCAGCTGCTACTGACTGCACATCACAGAATGCTCGGTCACAGTTTTAGCATGCACTAATAGCAAAAATGAGGCAAGGCATGCTGGGATGTGTAGTTCCACAGCAACTGTCCCTGTCCTATGTTCTAGTCCTGTTTATATATAGGATTTGTTCTTATATGATATCAGAACTGCGCTGCAGTGAAAATGTTTGTGGCTCTTGAAAATAATTGATGATTGTTATGATATTTTGGATTTTCACTGGCAAATGCTAGTGATATTTTAAGTTCCCTGTCTCTATGACAACACAATCAAAGAATGTAACAATTTGTGATAAGTAGGAAATCCACCAAACTGTCCATCAGTCTCCTAAACAAAGACCAGCTTGATGTGCTCATGTGTAGGATAAGTTTTGAAACACCATTAGATACAAAGCTAAACATTTATATTATTTAACAATATAACAAAGTTGAAATTCATTTTCAGCAAGATTTAGGGGGGACCAAAAATTTCTGTTCTTCAAAATTCTAAATTAATAGTTTTCATCAAGTGTGTAAAATTGTGACATTGTCATCTGTGCCTCTCATTCCCTACACAAATATGGATTTGATGAATACTACTACAGGTAACTGATAATATTTATACAGTCTGTCGTCAAAATCTTTTACAATGAACATCTTACAAAACCGGATGAGACTTTCTGGATTAGGCACAAAAAAAAAAAAATATTTGGTGAGTGTGACACCGGATTCCTGTCTTCAGCAAAACATTGGATATTTGACATCCAAATTTTAATTATGGATTCTCAGTATGTTTGAAGTGGAATTAAACTTAAAATGTACTTTTATATAACTCCTCCTTCCTCAAACTAGCAGAACTTTGGGGTGTGCCATAACAGGAGCCTTTGCATTTTAGGAAAAGTCTAGTGTAGAGCGTTACCAACAATAAATGGACTAGAATGAGCTGTTCAATCAGCACCTGTAACACAATACGGTATGTTTGAGTTTGATCTGTTTCTGTCTGCTCACACCAGGACAGTAAGCTGGTACAGTACTGGTCGAAGCAAGACCCTAATAACAGTGGCCCTAGGCAAAAAAGTGCTGTTTCATGACAGTATTTACAGACAATTAACTGATTAGGATGTGAGAGTACCTCCTATGGGTGAATCCTATTGACTTGGTATGCTCTAGCACATTGTTATTTCAAGTAGAGACCATAACAATAAATTACAACTATTATTTTGCATGGGATGTAGTTGGCATCCCAGCATGCGGGATGCCAATGGTCTGAATACCGGCTACGAAATCCCGACAGGTTGGGATCCCTGCACCAGTATCCCAACCGCCAGCATCCCAAAAGGTAAGTATCGGGGTGTTAGGGGGAGGTTAGGCTTAGGTAGGGTTAGGCACCGGGTAGGGAGTGTTAAGATTATGGTGTGGGGAGGTTAGGTTTAGGGTATGGGGAGGTCAGATTTAGGCACTAGGGAGGGAGGTTGGGGTTGGGCACCGGAGAGGGAGGGTTAGGGTAGGGGTTGGAAAAACACTTACCTGTCTCCCCTATGGGTGCCAAAATTCTGGCTGTCGGTATTCTGACCAGCAGCATCCTGACAGCCGAGATTTCATACCCAACCCTTTTGCACTTTACCAGTAATGTGTGCAGCAATAAGCAGTAGGTAGCCGGCTATATTGCCATAATTATATCCCTAGTAAAGAAATGAATATAGACACATGTGCTTTACACTTGCAGATTTCACAGTATTAGTAGTTAATACACACCTTGTTATAGAACTCCAGTAGCTCCTTGTGATTAAACTCCAGGAACACTTTCTCCAGATTCTAAAAGAAAGAGTAAACATGTTTATTACAAAAACTACATAAAATGCTGTATGTACATCATATTTGCAAATCTTTTGGCTGTCTCCTCTGGGGGCGCAACGGCGCCAGTTTGGCAGAGAAACAGCAGGCAGCAGCTTCACATGTAATAACTGGTTGGTTTTTCTTGTCAGCAGACAGTGATACATGTGATAACACTGCAGGAGCATTAAAAACCCTGAGGGCCTGATTCAGTGTAGCATAACAAGGCCGCAGATGCGCCTGCAATTTTTGCTAAGAAGTAAGTGCAGATCTTCATCTGTATTCAGAGCATACTGTACTTACCGACTTTAGTGACATCCCTACCGGAAGTAGCCGGAGAGGAGCTGCTGCTCTAAGCTTTGAGGGGGCGGGGCCAGGCTATAGCTGCTCCCTTTATGGGAAAAGCCCGCGATTCACGGGTTGGTGGAGAGGGGGCGGGGCTAAATGCCGTAATTAATGTAATTTAGCCCTGCCCCCTACCCACGGACCCACACATTTCTCGGAAAATCTGCCCATCCTGCGGGGGGTTACCCAAAAAATCGTGAGCCTCTCGCGAATTCCCGGTGACATCCTCAGAACACTTAGCCTGGGTAAAAACTCCCAGTTGACACCCAGTTACATCAACTCAAGCGCACGTAGTTGCATGTGCTCGGCAATGGAGAATAATAAGAGTGCGAAAAATGTATTGGATTAAAGAAAAAAATGATAAATTTATCAACGGGGGGACATAAGACCACAATAATTTATGACTGCTCTGTGGCCATCAGTGAGGAGAATTCCAGGGTTAGATCCCATGCAGGACAAGAGACCAGGTGGAATCTTGAAGACAACACACAAGTTACATGGTACCTACAGTTAGCGTAGCTAGGTAACCTTACTTGGTTAATGGTTACATCATTTTTGTTTTTGAGTGATAGATCCTTAACCCTTAAATAACAGGGCCTGATACTGAGTTGTATGTCAATTGGATGTAATTTATGCTCCTCAACATCGCATGTAAAACTAGTGTACATTTATGTCTCTATGCTTCATAATAGGGTACATCCAACTCTGCATCGATAGCATATGCACCAGATTCATGTCAGGCATACATACACCCATATATAGTCATATTCACAACAAGGTCAACAACACAAGAAAAGTTATTTAACATTTGTGTTGATAGCGAAAAATGCATTTGGGTGATTCTCTGTGTGACACACGGGACATTTACTGTACATACATTCAAGTACATGAACGGTTTCTATAACAATTTTTTTTTACTGGTGTCCAAGTCTTAAATACTTCATTGATTGAAAACATTTTTACTACAGTAAGCCATTCCTTCTGGAATTATTAAAAACTCAGAGAGTCCCGTGTCTCAATTTTCAAATATTCCAGAAGGAAGGGTTTACCATAGTGAAATTTTTTTCTGGTGTATATTTTCTACAAATTAAGTATTTAAGACTTGGGGCCCTATTTATCACATTACGCATCTCAGATGCGAATGTGATAAATTCGCCAGGATTTGCAATGCAATATTTGAATGTATCGCAAGGATGTATCAAATATCACATGTAGGGACAGACCCTGAGAGTGGTTTGTGCATGCACTGCTGCCGGCTCCCTTTTTTTTTTTTTCCCTTTTGCTCCCAGGAACATCAGTTTTTTACAATATTTTAATAAAAAAAAAAGATTGATATATAGGGCCCTTGGATCCAGAAAAAAAAATTGTGGTATAGAAAACGTTCACATACTTGAGTGTATGTAAATGTCCCATGCGTCGCACAAAGAATCACCCATTATTAGGTTGGAATTTAAATAACAGTAATACATTCCTTTCCACAAACGTATGAAAATAACAGAAAAATGTATTTAAAAACATAAAATCATATTTAAAAAACAGTAATACAGCAGAGATATTCCTTTCCACAAACGTATAAAAATACCAGAAAAATGTATTTAAAAACATAAAATCATATAATAAAGTTTAATGATGGAAACCACTATCAGCCAATCAGGAGTGGTTACTGCTGACGACTTATCACCATCGGAGAGTATTTGTTCCAGCCCTCAGACACCCGCAACTGAGATGGCTAGTGACAGGCTTATCTGCATCTGTTCATACTTATGAGAACGCACCCTTAGGCTGGGTACACACTAGACGCGATATGTACCCAGCCGGACATCTGCAGCGAAGGGACCCGGTGGGGGAGCCAGCATCAGCAAATGCATACACACTTGCCGATGTGGGCATCGATGGAGCAACAGCGGGGGCCGTGATGCATTCGGTAGCTAACGACATCACTGATGGCCCATGGGAGTGCACATAGTCAGCGACATAGCGGGTAAACACTAGACGATGTGCCCGATATGTCAGTCCGATGCGCCGAATCGAAAGATATTGTCTAATGTGTAGTCAGCATCCACGCTCTCCAGTTACAAGTGTCAGATGCGAGAAAATATGCAGTGCTGTACACAGATTTATCAGCTTGTTTTGTGGATATACGCAAACTTGCATATAACCTACCCAGCATCAGGCACATATTTATATGTGGAAACATAATTAGCAATGCATCAACTTTCATACCATAGGTTACATAACTATGCTGAACTCCAAGCCTAATTAAAAGTATTGTCCATACTTTTTACTGATTGGAAAATGCTCCAGTGACTCAGTCAGACACAGCACCTTCCCTCCACCGCACAGCAGGCTACAGGATTCATTACTATTCTGTTAGGAGTAATGCAAAGTCAATAATACATTAACTCTCTTTAAAGTGAATATATGTTAATGCCTCACTACCAGGCAACTTCTCACTAATGTAATAGCTAGATGAGAAAGTTACAGGATCCCATATAAATAGCAATACATATTATTAGGAATTAATTCTGCATAGCAACAAAGTTTCAGCCTGCAGCAGTCTGCAGTACACTTTATCTAAAATCTACAATGACTCTCAGTAGGAAAGATTCAAATGAATATCATACAGAAGTGTCAATTAATGGCCAAATCATTTTGACTAACTATGCTGTGTAGACTTTATTACCAAGATTCTGCACATAATTCCATCCATTCGGAATCTTGACACAACATTATTTATGACCAACACTACTTGAGTCTTTCAGTTTCAGTCACTCAGTAGATATATAATGTTCACACTTGCACACATTTAAAAACAATTTCTACTTTGCTGTTAGACAGGTGACTCTGATCACTTTGAGGAGTACTAAATGAAGACATATGGCACTATACCTACCCAAAATGACATAACTACTGATCGTAGTACAATACCAAAGCATTCTATACAGAGAGGACCCTGGACTTAATCATAACTTACCCACACAGTTATTTGGTGAAGAGGGTCCCACAGCTGTCCAATTTCTTCCCCACCCAGAATCCCTAAATCTAAATGCTTGTTTTCCTGTATTATATTCAGATGCACCCACCAAAAAAAAAACAAACGCCTATTTTATTTAATTTAAGGGCTAAAATAAAAGTATGACGTGGTCTGAGCAAACTTAAGGCTACATGGGTAACTTGCTTATACTTTTTCTAATTTCTTAACAGGGTGATTTCTGCACGGATTTTGGTCATAGTAAAAATGAAATGCTGGCCAACAATTTGGTTGGTACTAATATTTAGATGGTCTAAGTGTGTGGCCACAACCACGCATTAAGATTTGGAATAAAACTACTAGCTTGGGCCGCGTAATTAATAACCCCCCCATCGCCCCTGGAATCTTACGCTGGATGCACAGTTAGGGCTGATTTACAGAATTGACTCTATATGCAGGGCATTAATTTACCTTTCTGCCACTGGCAAATTAAAACAATTTACCAGGGAGCTGTACAACCACAGTTTCCATGCGGTTTTACTTTCGATTTCACTTACGTTCGGAAGTCTTGATCACTGTGCAGATAAGTGCGTACACAGTTATACAATCTAACTTGCGATCCTCAACATTATCTACTCTAAAATATCTGCTGAAAAGACACAAAGCCGGTCTAACAGCCGGAAGAGTTTGAGCAGAAGCAGTAGACACTACACTTTTTGTCTGATATTGTATCATCAAATCGAATAAAAATTAAACTGCACATAAAACCTGATCTTTCGATGTGACCAGTTTTCTTCTGAGAAAACATGATCGAAGGTGTGTACATAGGACCTCATTTAGACCTGCTCGCAAGCGGGTCGATGGTGAGGGCCTGCGCACGTGTAGCGCTCGACAAATGCACTCGCTCCGGGGCTCGCTACAAAAGGGGCGGCTGTCGATGTTGATCGACAGCTCGCCTCGTTTTGTAGGCGGGGTGGGGGGTGGCCAGACAAACGGAGGCGTTCCTGAAGGAACGCCTGCCGTTTGTAGGCGGCCCTACTGACATCACCAGTGATGTCAGTAGGGAGCTTCCTGCTCTGTTAGAGCAGGAAGCTACCTGGGGCTTGCGGTAGACGAGACCCTACCGCAAGGGTCTCGTTGCAAGCCCCGATGGTCGCAATGGTCCATCACCTAGTCACTTGCTAAAGCTGTGGGTGGCAATCCACAGCTTAGCGAGCGGCCAGGAGGCCGCCTTTAAAAAGAAAAGCAGCCATCCTCATTCAGAGCGAGCGCTCGCTTTTTGTGAGTGGCTCTGAATGAGGTCCATAGTCCTTAAGATATTGCAT
Organism: Taudactylus pleione; assembly: GCA_031769625.1. NCBI lineage: Eukaryota > Metazoa > Chordata > Amphibia > Anura > Myobatrachidae > Taudactylus > Taudactylus pleione. Next base: position 12,484,483 of record JAUIMM010000201.1, on the reverse strand, counting down.
GCATGGGTCGGGAATCACAAGAACGGCATGACAGGTATGTACCCAGTTTTATAGAGATCTAATGCATCTGTACACTTATGACTGGTAACAGCCCAGTCAATAGAAAATGCCTCTGGAATGTTGCACACCTGACAAATATGCATCATGGCTAATATAGTCAGAACAACTCATTGCTTACAGCGCACTTGCCTACTTCTAATGCAGGGGTGGGGAACCTTTTTTCTGCCAAGGGCCATTTTGATATATATAACATTATTCACGGGCCTGGTGCAGGCCACGCCCCTCAGTGTGATGTCACATGGGGCGTGGCCACAATCACCGGTGATTACAGCAAAGGACGGAGATCCTGAGGATGCTCCAGGGAGCTGTAAGGGCAGCAGTGTGACCATCTGAAGCATCCTAAGGACGCTCCAGGCAGCACTGCTGCATAGATTCTGGCTGCAGTGTGCCATTCTATGCACCCTGATAGCCAGATGAGTCTAGAAGAATAAAGCTCTGAGGGCCAGACCAAATGACTCCAAGGGCCTTATACGGCCCCCGGACAGGAGGTTCCCCGTCCCTGTTCTAATGGATATCCCAGGAGTGATGGGCAAGAGCAGGGAGTGTTGCATCGGGATCTACGGCCACTTCTCGCTGGTTAATTCAGCAATTCCTTACAAATTGAGTCAACAAGTCACTGCACACTTCAGTAGAGAAGCGGGTTGGATGCAGGAAGGTAGCAAAACTTGCGCGGGATTTCAGGGATTTCTAAAATTTGTGAGCCTGGCTCACATTTACATGAGATATAACATATAACCAGGTATAGCACAAATGCACAGTGATCGTTAATAATAATATAAACCATTAAACAGTATGTACATAAAGACCTCAGTGATTAGTTTTCCTTATAAGTATATAGAATGACTGAGCAACAAAACAAATTAAGTTAAAAGCACTGAGCTGTGTGTACAACACAGTGGCAGCTGCATACAATGGTGTAATATTAGTACAACAGCTGGGGTTGCTTCTAGAAATACATCACTATTCATATGCATGAATGTTACACCAGTAATCATGCACCTAAAACAGATGGACATCAGCAAAAGCAATATCCTAAGTTATGAATCAAAATGACGTTTCCCACTGCTGAGTAAACATGAGCTGTCCCAGTCAAGGGCAGCCATAGATAATTAACTATTAAGTGATGCAATAAGTGGTAGATTTACTGTAAATGGTAAATCAGTTTTCTGATGAATAGTAATCCAGTCACCATTTTCAAAATGGATTACTCTTTCTATATGCACTATTGTCCTCCAAGAACTAAGGGGGAGATGTATGAATGGTTATTAGTTTATTTCTGTAAGTGCGCATGTCACGTATGTATGAATGCAGGGAAGTGATCTGATGAAGGAGGCTCTATGCTCCTCTGTCATTATTGGCGCCACTATACCTAGATAGGGCGCGTATCTGGTTTGGCAAGTTTTGAATGGTCAATGGCACTGACCGTTCCGACAGCTCCAGCTGTTGATGCCGTAAACAGAGCACTGTCCCTGGCCGTGGGAATATGCAAGAGATTGTGCTTACAAAGAAAAATAACGTTTTTATACTATAATAAAGCCACAGGTGCCAGTGGGGATTTTTGACTGGTGCATGTGCAGACTCCCTGCAAGTGCCGGTCTGAGAAGCCGATTGAAGTAGAATCCGATTCTCCAAACAGGTGAGTTTAACACACTCCCTCTTGTGCAAATAATTTCTTCATACATCTGGGCGGTATTTGGTCCTACTTCACCATGATTATGGGTGAAGCACAGGGCAATGCATTTAAAGATCTTTAGCCTCATAATAATACATATCCAACAATACAATATTAATATTTAGCGTTTCCGCTTGGCTGTTTTAGCGGTGCACAGGGTAACTGGTTTCTAACGCGTTTCCCTGGTGCCTGACGAAGCTGTAGGATACAGGGAAACGCGTTAGACACCAGTTACCCTGTGCACTCACTACCCGGTTTGGATCACAGCACACCTGGACATTCCAGTTCCATATTCAAGTGGGCCCATCCATCTGATTCACCCTTCCACAGGACACAGGATATACAGGAACCCTTCCCAGAGGATTGCACCAAGATGCTCATATTATCCGGGATTACAAAGGAGACCACCTGTGAGCCGGGTGATCATACGCTCTGGACATCATATACGTCCCCAACCACCTGCAGGTTAGGTTGCAACAATACCACTATATGTGCTTTCCATGTTCATCCATTTCGTATCCTTGACCGAGGTTTATGTGCACTTTTTTACTTTCTGGACTCAGCAACTTGCTCTCCAACACCATTGGACACTCCATTTCATTTTTATATATTTCCTCTCAATACAGTATTTTTATATACAGTTAACTCATGAACTTCTTCATGATCATTGTATCATGAAACTTGTATTACCATTTTTTTCATTGATTTGACATTAAAAGTTTTTGTACCATCATCTGCCACTGCACTTTTTAATGTATTTCACTATACATATTTGATTATATTTTATCTGTCGATTATATTTATTGATATATCTCATCAATTCAGTTATTTCACGTATTCCAACTGTACGCAGATTGCTCCAATTTTTTTTCCTATTATCAGTTCTTGCTGACGTATTTAGTCCGCTACGTGACTGACAGGTAAAATATCATTATGTCTGTGTATCTAAAACATCTACTGAATATGTTAAAATGTACCTCTCACTTTATTTTACAGCCCACACATAGGTGATAAAACAAAATGCAATATTTCTTTCCTCTCCGCAATAGTCTATTTGGGACCTAGCAAATGTCTATGTATTAATCATAAGCAGTATATATGAATCTTACAGAACCAAATGCAGGACATTAATTCATTCACCAATACTTCGTACACAGAGACTGCGGCAGTCTTCTTGAGAACAGTCTCAGCCAATAACAGTAATATGGAAAAATGGCCTCAGCTATAGTGTACTTAAATTCAGGAATGACACATTCGGCTGAAGACATAACTGACAAAGCAGTCGGTAAATAGTGTTGTATCTGCTGTGTTAGACAGCTTAAGTATGAAACAAAGAAAGGGGAATAAACAACACTGTAGTCAGAACCGGAGGCCACGTTACTGTATAAGGAAAAACAGATATAATATCCAGCTGCTCAGCCCATGAACCCGGTAACTACAATTTATTCCATTACTTTTGCAGAAGGGAGATTTTGATGAGATATATAACAAGCTCTATCAATGGCCAGCATGACTCTGCAGCCCTTATTGAATGAAGTCTCAACTGTAAGGATCTTTCTGGTGTTATACAGCAGTAAAACATTTCATGGAAACTTTTTATGCAGACACTATAGCTAAGCTGTGAAAAGTAGCACTGCCGGAAAACTATTATATTGTGATATGTTCAAATGTGCCTGCAGTGCAGTGTAATGGAAAACAGTGTAGAATCAGCATTAACTTCATCAGCATGCATACATTTTGTGAGCAGATTTTGGAGGTGGGAGTACATTAGTACATTATGTGATCAAACATTAACCGTACAGATACTGGTAACTGTATTTAAAAAGGTCAAAGTGTTGGTTGTTACAAAATTATAAAAACATATCAAATAGTGTACAGATTGCCCTTTTGAGATACAAATAAAACAGGAGTTTGCACCAACTTGCCCACTTTCCCAAAATTTCTGTTAGAAAACCCTCCTGGATCCCACTCACTGCTCAAGTGAATTGTGCAGAGTGTGAGTAGCGTTATCATAACTCTCAGCTGAGGCATTATGCCACAAAGGACAAGGCCGTGATGATGCAAAACAAGGCACCGCGATGCCAACACCTTCCATCTGGACCTCCCCTTCCCGGAGGGGATGATTAAAACAAAAAGGTAACTATGGTTTGCACAGGGTTGCGCCGTTTTCTATAAAGATTTTTACAATTCACATACATATCCTGAGCTAGATACAAATAAACTAGACAGAGATCTATCACAAGACGGCTCTTAATGCTACATTGTTTGCAGTTGATTCTTTTAAAACCGAATGCTCCGTGTGTCGCCGTCATTTTTCTTTGTCTATCCTAATGTACCGCACTTGTTACAGAATAAACTGTGGGAAATGACAATTCAGACCCCAGGACATCTACACTTAGGTGAGGAAGAAAATGTATGTGGGGTGCTTAGTAACTCTCACTCATAAGAAGTATACCTGTTAAACTGTATGTGGTAGTGTATTTTTGACACTTATTGTGACACAGTTTTATAAATGAAATGTGTAAAATGTAGTGTGAAAGAAACCAGGGACAGCAATCAAAATTATATTAGGCTGCTAAATGAACAGGTATAAGAGACACAGAATAGTCCTAGCAATACATAAGATGAAATCAGACAATAACCTGTTCATTACTGCAGTCATATTGGTAACAAATCCAATGTTTGTGAGACAGACTTGTCATGTAAATACAGATAAGTGGTTCATCATCTTCTAAGAAGGTTACTATGAATGCATCGTAGAAATCTACATTCCCTTGGGTGTTAGTGATGTAGGATAGATATAACATGATGCAGTGTTATAGAGTGAGCAGACGTCAGCAGGATTTTCTTGCAGTCATCTCAATGCTGCATTTCTTCCAAAGCATAGGTATTGTACCAGCCTCATTACCCCCACAGCAGTCACTCACTGAATTTGGGATGCATTAAAAGAAGTTATTTGTCTGGATGACCCTTCACTGTTTTCAAAAAGATAAGTGGAAAAACAATAACATATAAGCTTGTAGTGAACTACATCACAAAAAAACATTTAATTTATTTATTACCAGTTATTTATATAGCGCACACATATTCCACAGCGCTTTAAAGAGAGTATTTTGTCCATTCACATCAGTCCCTACCCCACTGGAGCTGACAATCTATATTCCCTACCACATGTAGACAAACATACTTACACACTAGGGTTAATTTTTTGTTTGGAGCCAATTAACCTACCAGTATATATTTTGAGTGTGGGAGGAAATCTGAGCACCTGGAGGAAACCCACACTAGCACAGGGAGAATATACAAACTCCACACAGTTAGTCTGTGCCCAGAGTCTACTGCGCATGTTGCTATTTTCCCAGCGATTTCCTCACTGCGCATGTGCAAAATGCCAGGAAAATGGCAGCGGCGGCCATTTTCCGTCGATTTGTGCAGGACTGAGACACCCGATGCGGTACCTCGGAGAGTTATCCGAAAATATGGCTTGCACCCATTATAAATACACCCCTGGAGCAAGGGTAGAAAGCAGCTGGCACTGTACTGGGGTGCAAGGAGGGGTTTAGGAGCATGTAGTACTGGGAATATGGAGTGGGCAAAGGTAGATAAGCAGCTGGGGCAGTACTGTGGGCAAGGAGAGGGCTAGGGGCAGGCAATGCTGAGGGAAGGGAGGGAGCAAGGGTTGAAAGCAGTCAGAAAGTAAAGGAGAGAGAGAGAGCACTGTGTGACTGAAGCAGAAAGAGAAGTGCTGTGCAGTCTGGTGTACTGAGCTTTTCTACCGTAGGTCTGTGACTCAAACTTCCTGTGGCTGCCGTGCTGTGCTCCGCTCCCAGGGCTATCACCTGCTCCGAGTCCAGTCTGGGAGTGTGGGGCGGGGGTGTTGCCAGGGTGAGGCGCTGCCTCGCTGTTGCTGTCCTGGGCAGTGGGTGGGACTTAGTGGTCTTGGGACGCTGTTGCTGCTCCCAGGCAGTAGGCGGGCCCCGAGACAAAGTGGTGGGCTGGCCGATATCTGCCTGCTCTGTAGTTCGGTGAGGACTGGAGGGACTAGTTGAGGAGATGCCGCCGACGGCTATTGTTTGAGAAGATGCCGTTGGAGGCAATTGGCTGCTACAGCACTACACATAGTGCATACTGCAGGACCCGCCCAGTTTTTAAAACCAGGTCCGAATCTGCTATAGAGCGTATTTTGCAATCACTGGTGGCCACTTTATCAGGTACACCTAAAGTAATGTAAATACTTACAGTACTCGTTAATGTAAATATATACGCAGCCAATTGATACCAGACAGTTTGGTTTGCGTATATCTGAAATTGTTGATCTCCTGGGATATTCATGCAAAACAGTTTTTAAAGTTTCAAGGGAAAGGTGCACAAAATAGAAAACCATCCAGTAAATGGCAGTCCTGTGGGGAAAATTGTCTTGTTAATGATAGACATCAGGGAAGAATGCCCAGACTGGTTCAAGCTGACAGGAAGGCAACAGTAACTGAAAGTACAACAGTGTAATGCAGAAGTGAATCTCTGAATGCACAGCACATCATATCTATCAATATCTATGGATGTACTATAGCAGTCAAAAAGACATCACAAAGTTCCACTCCTGTCGTCTAATAACAGGAAACTAAGACTACAATAGGCATAGGATCACCAAACCTGGACAGTTGAAGAGTGGAAAAACAGCTGCCAGGTCTCATGAATCTCGATTTCTGCTGGGATATGCATACAGTATGTAGGCTTGCCATATTATCCCTTTAATTTGGGATACATATGAATTACACAGATTTTGCAGCTGGCTGACTTCAAGTGTCCATTTCACTTGGTTTTAATAAGCCACAGAACCAGTGACATTCACAAGTCCCGAAGGGACGATATGGCAAGCCTCTGCATATGGTAGGATCAGAGTGTGGCATAAACAACATGAATTCATGTGCCAATCCTGCCTTGTGTCAGTTTTCAAATCTGGTGATGGTTTTTTAATAGTTTTGGGAGCGATTTCTTTGCACATTTAGGCACTTTAATATCAAATGAGCATTGTTTAAATTCCATGAATTGCTTGATGCCACCATGTCATGATGGACCAGAAACTCTAAAGGTGCATACACACGTAACGATGTCAAACTGTTCTGGTGCTTCTAGCACAGGTTGGTCTGTAGAGAATTTAAGATGTGGGAGTCTCCTAGGCTCATGTTTCCTAAGTTTATGCAGACAGGGATCTTTAAACTCCTATAACACTGTACTGCAATTACCCCATATTGTTCAATATGTAGGCACTATTTGGATAATAAGCTAATATTAATAGTTGTCCTAACAAACTTGCTAAGCTGTATTGGGATTACTCTGCTCTTCAAGACCTTATATGAATCAACTTAAAGGAGAATGATTAAATAGTTGATGGGGGAGTTGAACTTGTTATAGTAGATATGAAATGAAAACTTCAATAACTAAGCAACTACAATATATATGCTATAAGTAATTACATAAACAGCAACAAAATTTAAATAATTCCTCTCCAAACGTAACATCTAGCTAACCCTCTCCTACAATGCCTACACTTGCCTTCGTCTTCCGGACCCAATTCAAACTCCTCACACTTAATTACAAAGCCCAGACCCAATCCTCTCCCATTTACTGTACATCTCAGACCTTATCTCCCGTTAAACTCAAACCCACCCACTTCGCTCCACAAATTAATGCTGTCTCTCCACCCAAGTGATTACTTCCTCCCACTCTCGCCTCCCAGACTTTACCTGTGCTGCTCCTTTCCTTTGGAACTCTCTCCCTAGCAGACTCCACCTTTCTACAAAACGTCAAGTGGCCTCTCAAGCCCCACTTTTTTTTATCAAAGGCTCCCAGCTCTCATCTTAAACTACTGCGCCATATGCTGCTTACTTACTGTCTCTCCCCTCTCTGTCACCAGTGTCTGTATGCCGCTCCCCTTTAGACTGTAAACTCTCACGAGCAGGGCCCTCTTCCGACATGTGCTTTGCCTTCCCTAACTTATATCATCATCTCCTCCCCTCTGTCTACAATGGCACCTATATGTCTTGGTAATATGTACAGTTTCTGTCTATGTACCTTGTAAGGTGTTGCGGACTGCTTGTGGTGCCATATATATAGGATAATAATAATAATAATATTATATGGGGCAGCACAGACGGTGTAATGGTTAGCGTTACTGCCTCACAGCATTGAGGTCATCGGTTCGATACCCACTCCAGCCCTAACTGTGTGGAGTTTGTATATTCTCCCTGTGCTTGCGTGGGTTTCCTCCGGGTACTCTGGTTTCCTCCCACACTTCAAAAATTTACTGGTAGGTTAATTGGCGCCCAACAGAAAATTACCCCTAGTGTGTATGTGTGTGCGCATGTGATAGGCAATATAGATTGTAAGCTTCACTGGGGCAGGGACTGATGTGAATGGCCAAATATTGTCTGTAAAGCGCTGCGGAATATGTGTGCGCTATATAAATAACTGGTAATAAGTAAATAAATAAGTTACTGTATGTGAGTTCTGGGGTTGCAATAAAAATACAATTATCTGTATTCTGATTAGTTTTACCTATATAAAGCCCATAAAATCATAAAAATATTTATTCCAGTACATTTACAGAAGAAAGTACTATTGTATGAAGAAAGAAAATGTAAAATTTGTTTAGATAGACTAAAAAAAGATAGAAAACTTATTACCAGCTAAATAAATACTGTACATCTCCAAAACATTAAAATGTGTCAGATGAAACCCTTTTGTTATTCCACGGTCAAATTAGCTTTTAATAAACCCACACACTTTCCTTGGGACTAACACCATTAGCTTAATGCAGCAGGGTCCACTGGGACCTCTACTGGTCAGCTGTGGTAAAGTGTTATGTGCAGAGGAAGGAGGGAGAGATCCTACACAAACAAGCTTGAAATAAAAGCCAACTTCAGATTCCAGTGCACAACCACATGAATTTAGTATGAACCAAAGCTCATATTTGCATTGTTTACATTATTTGTAGTAGTCATTAGGCGTAATATTCCACTTACACACAATGTTAAACACACGTAGCGAAGAGGCAAATTTATTAAACAACAAGATAGCATGCAGGTTGCAAACCCACAAACATCACATACAATTTTCATAGTGAAACCAACGTATTTGTTATCCTGTGATTCACAACCTGAAAACTGAAACTGCATCTGATGTATGGTGGTCCGCAAAGTCCCAAAGTACATGGTTTAGAGCAAACCATTGGTTTTCACTTTAAACTTCAAAAAGCATCATATCAGAATGGCCTTTTAGAATTTCTGTACCTTATGCTGAAAGAATTACAAATTCAAACCAATTCTTTGGCAGCATAACTGAAATATGACAAACTATTAATGCATTTGCACAGGCAATCAAATAGAAAAAAAATGTTTGTTAACAACAGATATACATTACTATATATCTATTGCCTCTTGTTCTCACAATTTCTAACACTGGAGCAGTTGTGCTGCGTTTGAATAAATCTGGAGGATTCATGGCCTGATTCAGAGCCGCCCGTAAGCGGCCGCTCGTTCGCTCTGAGCGATGTTCGCACAACTGCGCATGTGTACGGTTCGCAATGTGCATGCGCAAACCAGTCATTGTGGTCGGAAATCGTGCTCTCGTAAAACAACAAGGGGCTGCTAATTTGATTGACAGAATGTACCGCTTGTGGGTGGTAACAGGGGAAGGTGCTTGAAAACAGGGTAGTGGAGATCCGAACGCAGGCGTGCCTAACGGTGAAAACGACGTTTAATGGGAGTGCATAATTAGTAAAGGAGCATCATCAACCACGTCACTTGGTTAGCCTGAACTGCTCGCAGTTATAGCGGGAAGTAAATCCTACCACAAGCACTGCGAGCAGTTCAGATGCCTTTCGATGTTCCCAATTAATCTAATAAATAACGGAGATGATGTGTGATGCGAACGGCAAAGGGGCGTCTTTACAAAATAGCGAGCGCATTTTTCGGACGTTCGCTCAGACATAGAGGCGTCAACACACCGCAAAGAGCGAGCGCTCAATTTAAATATCCGGCCCCTTTTTAAGAACAAGCGTCCGCAAATAGCATCCGGGTCTGAATCAGGCCCTCAGTTTGTTACTGTATCTCAGAGATGAAACAAGCTTCCTCACTAAGCTCAATGAGGCTATGGGAGTACCCACAGACCAGCGCCGGCTACTTTGTTGTTTTGTTACATCTTTGTAGTACGGTGTCCTGGGCACATGCAGGAGTTCATTTGCCATGAGCTAATAGCCTATTCATAACAGCACTAACTATGGCAAATTAATATCATTAGTATTTATATTGATAATTATTGGTGTCCTAGAGAACTTTAAAATGCCACTGTTCATAAAAGAATGAATGTGTTATAGCAGCAGTATCATCTAAGTGGTTTGGACTATATCTAGGAACTGCGGTATAGATAGCATCTGTATAGGTGTATTATGTGCAGGGCCGTAGCTAGGGTGGTTCAGCCGGTGCCACCGAACAGAGAGCAACTGCCCTGAGGGCGGAACACCGGCAGAACTAATTTTCTCTCTAGTATCCAGTCTCTGCTGTCACTGGTCGGCCGCTGCTTAAAGCGCAATGCACGCCCATGGCACCCAGCAGGACAGTTAACAGCCGCAGCCTCTGGCTCCCCCGCTACATGTGACAGAGTGTGACTCATTCAGTCTGAGTCTCCGGCACCGCCTCCCGAGTCCCGGCAAGGGTAACAAGCCCTGTATCTATTGGGACGGGAGAGACGTCATTACGTCATGACGTTTCCCTGGCCAAGGCTCCCACAGTTCCATGCGTGAAGTCTCGCTGCTGCTGTTGGGTGGGTCAGGCAGGGAGCGGCGAGCTGCGTCTGCGCTGTGTGGACACCAGGACACAGGACAGTGACAGAATCTGCCAGGTGAGTCCACTGTGTTGTTAACTCTGTTACAGACAGGGGTGGGCGGTGCCTTGGCATAATATGTAATAGGGGTTATTTGTATTGTCTGGCATAATATGTAAGGGAGGAGGGGGGGAGTTGTACTGTGTGGTATAATATGTAAGGGGCATCACTACTGTGTGGCGTAATGTGTAAGGGACACTACTACAATTTAGCGTAATGTGTATAAGGGACACTACTATAGGTTTGTAGTGTAATGTAATGTAAATAAAGGGCACTACTGTGTGGTGTAATATGAATTGGGGGTACCGGGCGTGTGGCCACGCCCTTTCATTATGAGACCATGCCCTTTTTTGCGCGTACTGTCCCTGTTTACGATGGGGAGGGGGTGGACACCAAAGCTCTTTCTGGCACAGGGCAACAAAATGTTTAGCTACTTGAATGTTATATTGTATATTAATATATGACCTAGTAAAATTGTTATTAACTTACTATTCTGGTCATTTCATTCTGCATCTTCATAAGGAAGCACATGCAGAGAAAAATAATGTACTAAAGTAATTGTACCACTAAATTTAAAAGAAAGAAAATCTAGATTTATTATCGATCATTTTGCACACAAGTATTCTTTGAGTGTAAGGAAAGCTGCCTTTCCCATATAATTCTTTTGACGCAAAGTGAATGAATTGTGGTTTGTGAAGTAGGATTTCTCTCTTACTCAGAACTTTCTGTACAATATTGGTCTTAAGGGAACAAAAAAAAAGTAGTTTAAATAAAATATTAAACACTGCAGCTGTGAAAACATTAAATATAATATCAATCTCCAATATTAAGTTAATGTTCTTTCATACAAATGCAGTGCTTACTTTATTTTGAACTACTGGAATGTCAACTTAATAAATTATTTAAATGGTTAAAACTTTTCTATACATTTTACCAGAAATTGGAATAAGAAATGAAAATGTGATCAAAATCGATAGTGTTTTAAGGGGCCTATGTATCAAAGCTGGGAGAGAGATACAATTGTGAGAGATAAAGTACTAACCAATCAGCTTCCAATTGACATTTTGCAGGCTGTGTTTAAAAAATGATAGGAGCTGACTGGTTGCTAATTTCTCCCAGCTTTGATAACATAGGCCCCTAAAAGTGGCAAGCTCTGTTTAAGAGGAGGGTGGCTGGAGCGGGATTATCAGAGGTTTTCCACCTTTAGATGACTTTTATTTATTTCTATCATGAGACAGAGTTGTTAATGTCCGCTGCAAAGCTGCTCTCTTGAACTGCATTGAATCCAACACAAAGTGTACAGTTGAGCTGTGTCATATCCAAGGACAACACAAATAAACAACTCTGCTTACTCATATAAAGAAATGGCTAAAAGGCACTGAAAGTAAGGCAATGTATCTAGTAACTGTTGCAGGGCTCCTTTACCAGACAATAAATTAAAATAATCTAAATGTGCAAATCCCTTTTAATTTAAAGGTGCTTATCCACTTGCTGACCTTGGAACGACAGTACGATTACAACATTGTAATCGTACAGTCGTCCCTCATCCCCTGTAGTGCCTACACTGAACGATATGTCGTTCAGTGCAGGCACCCTCCCTCATCTCCGAACCTGCCCAAACTGTCGTTATCGTCAGAATGACCTGCATGTGCAGGCGATGATTGATGTCGGAAACGACCAGCGACAGCATGCATCGCTGGTCGTTTCCAACATTACAGTGCACGGTTTATGCACGATTAATGAGCGATTGAACGATTATGATGTCGTAATCCTTCAATCGCTCATTGAAATCGCCTAGTGGATACGCGGCTTAACTCACATTATGGGAGGTCATGTTTATCTTCCACTGTTAATGCTCTCTCACTAAAACAGAGCCTACCATATTAACAGGTAGTGAGTGGAGCCACCCATAAATAGCAGATATAAATGGCTGGCATCTCACATATTATCATCACTCCTGCAACAATACACTCATTTAATTGAGAAACTATATTAAACAATTCAGTTTATGCTCATCACTATGATGACTATATTAAACAATTCAGTTTATGCTCATCACTATGATGCAGAAACAGGTTAAAAACTTTGTTAAACAATTTCCAATAGTATTACAATTTGATGTGAAAAATATGTTATAAGACAAGTTGAAGACTTGTAATAATAATAAAAAATTATAATAATTCTAGCAGTATACAAATTAAAAGATAGTTGATAAAAGATCCATGAAAAATTAGAGACTCAACATAAATCAGTCAAGCCTACATACAGATCATTCAATTCAGGTGAGGTAAAGGCATAAAAATGAAGGCTAGTAACCCAAGAATAGAAAATGTTTGCTAATATCTTCCTGCTACCCTGATCATCTTGAGCTATGTTTATTTGCTTATTAGGTAGTATACGGCCTACCCTGAAAGGTGTCAATAAAGCTTGGTGGGAATAAATGTTCCCAAATAGGCCAACTTTGTAAGTGCCTAGGCCAGGGTTGTAGCTAGGGTGATGCAGCAGGCTCAGGAAACATTGCATCAGATGTGAGTAAGTACCTACCCTCCAACAGGACCCGTTCCATTAGGTACAAAACACTCTGCTCCTGGACTTCACACCTAATGTATGACTGCAGTCACCTGTGTTGAACTAGGTAATGAGACAGGTGTTTCAGCACAGGTGTCTGCATTCATAAATTAAGAGGGAAGTCCAGGAGCAAAGCATTTTGTATCTAATGGAATGGGTCATGTTGGAGGGTCTGTAAGTATTGCTTGTGGGCCAATCTACAATGACTGTTTGAGCAGCTCTGAGCCATTCCTTACTCAGACCACCAGTGTCCCTGGGAGCCGAAAAACAAGGGGCAACATCCAGTGGCCTCCTGTTCTTTTGCTCACTAATATACCCCCTCACAGCAATTATTGTGCCTCTTGTGGCTGATGGTTTTTTGGAAGCTGGTGGGTAGTGTAGCGATTAGTAATCAACAGAATTTATATTTCCTGAACTATGTATGTATAAAGCATCTGTATTGCACTGATCTATGTATATATATATATATATATATATATATATGGATGTCAGGTACCCTGCCCTGTAACTGCTATTACACAGTCGCTACTATTACTTATGTCAGAACAAGCCCCAGTATTGCTATAATGCTGGAACACACTGAAGCATTATGACACAGCTGTGCATCCTGGTGACATTGGGTGGAAAAAAACAATCACTGAGGCAGCAGGTGCTCACAGCAGTGCTTTACACTGATACACTTAGAATGGTTTGTTTTCGTTAATGCAGCCCTAGTTATGTAGCCATCAGGCTTTGAAACCTAAGCGCTCCTACTTCAAAGGTGTAAAAGAATTTATATTGACTTAAAAAAATTCAAAAGGGCCGTCTTCTCACACACCATGAAATATAAATGAAAAGCAAAGAGGAGATGACTGTAACATGAACTCACACTTTATGCTCTGATTTGGTTAAGTCTCTGAGTTTAATGAAGATGTTCCAGCCCCCACCTTCAGCTACTGAGATAAATAATACATCTTCTGATGTGGCGAGGTACGGTCTATATTCATTACAACAGATTCTTTTTTGCACAATTAAAAAGGACAATTAGCCTAAGTGCACACAGGGGTTAAATTAGTTTGTCTTCCATATGTTTTTAGACAGCCGAACAAAGCAACGATGGAAGCTCTCACTGAAATTATTGATCTCTATGAAGAGATGTCAGTTAGAGAAGGGATTGGGAAAGTGGAACATGCTCTACTTTCCCCCCAGGCCTGCTCTGACATCTATTTTAGACAGATGACTGTCAGCACTACACCAATGTCTCTCAGTAAAGCACAGTTACTAACAAATTTTGGAAAAATGTTGATTTTTGTGATGGTGTTTGCAATGGTTATTTTGCATGATCCAAAAACTAACACAAATTTGTCTGCTCTATCCTACTCACTCACTCTCTTCCCCGTGTCATCCCTGACTGTCTGCCCCTCCCCTCTAGAATGTAAACTCTCAAAAACAGGGCCCTCTTTCCTCGTGTTCTTTTCCCTCCCTCGCTTATACAATGACAGCACCGAACCTTTGGGTTCAGCTGGCACTGCTTCTGTGGGTATTAGGACTGCATATGCAGCAATGGTTATATAGCTTGTATCCCATAACTTCTCTGTTGCTCTTTTTTTCTTGTTTTGCTTGACAGTCGACCTATTGATTGTCTAACATCTAGACATTGTCGACCTTTTTACTGTCTATCTATAGTCCGAGCCCAATTGCATGGTGAGTCTAAGCTAAATATGTTTCATCTGTATGTATATATCAATTGTATGTTGCAACACGGAGAAAGTGTTTCCTATATACTGTATATTACTAATATACAGTAGTAATGACTATAAATAAAACTATATAATGCCAGCATATTGTGTTACACTTTACAATTGGGTACACAGTACTAAAACAAGACTGGATGCAGTATTAACAGACAGAGAGGTAAGAGGGAGCTGATGGCAAAGTTACTGTCTATAAGGTTCGTTGCTAGGCTTCCTGCTGGGCCCTTAATGCTTCAATAACAGAATAATATACACATTAAACAGACAGCCCAATAACAGTAACAATCAACAGTTTCTTCATTGTCTCTATATCTGGCCAACATCAC
The DNA here is from genome assembly GCA_031769625.1 of Taudactylus pleione. Lineage (NCBI taxonomy): Eukaryota > Metazoa > Chordata > Amphibia > Anura > Myobatrachidae > Taudactylus > Taudactylus pleione. Next base: position 12,469,244 of record JAUIMM010000201.1, on the reverse strand, counting down.
TCACACCATTCATATGAGGCCAACAAGGCTAGGTGCTCTGAGCTGTTTTCTTACAGAACACTTATTCTCATGGTGAACTAATTTGCTTATTATCCTCAAGTACTACCTCTATTCTAATACTCAATTCTACCGTACTTAAAAAAAAAACTACCTTTACTTAAAGAAAAAAAAAAGCGCTGATCATTTGCCCTAATTCCAGAGACTCCACAACTATCAACATTACCACAAATTCCTCCCAAGCCAACTGCCTGGGAAACAACCCTATTGACTCGACCCTTAGCTTTACTCCTCACATCCAGTATTTTTCAAAGTCCTGTAGCTTTCAAAGCATTGCTAAAATATGCCCTTTGCTTACACTATGTAGACAAAAGTGATTGGACACCCCTGCGCAAGCAAAACGCTTACCATTGGTCACAACTTCCAAATGGCCACTAATGTAGCGGTTTTGACAAGAACACTTTGTAGGGAAGACCATGCACTTGCAGTTCTATGGAAACAATGAATGATTTTATCAGAACGACAATGCGACCTGTCATGATTCCATGGTGATATTGGTATACAGAAAATTCTGTAACCCGGATGGACTGGCCAGCTCAGAGTCCAGATCTTAACCCCATTAAGCACCTCTGGGACAACCTGGAGTGACGTTGCATTCTAGGCCGACGCAACCTTCTTCAGTGTCACAGTTGGTCACTGTACTTAAGGCGGAATGGCGAAACATACCACCTGCTGTTTTCCAGGAACTTGTGTACAGTTTGCCAAGAAGGGTGTCTGCAGTAATCACTGCACATGGTGGACCTATAAAATACTGATATCAATAAAATATTGTTGATTTATTTGCTGTCAGTGTCCAATCACTTTTGTCTACATAGTGTACTTGGGATAGAACCATAATTCTGTAATTTCCAATACCTATCTGTGCCAGCTTCAATCCATCCAATATGCTGAAATAATACTGATCTCTTTCTCGCCACTCCACCAAACCACTCTGCAAATCCCTTTACTAGTTCTCCATATCCACCAGAACCACGAATCAAATTACTCACTATCACCAACATACGGTAGCCCTCAACAAAAACACCTTTACTTAAACCTCCTTTAGAATGCTCTTGCTCATGCCCCCATTAGCCTGCCTCTGACCTGACCATCATCATCTCATGAATAACCACATCTCACTACTGCCTACAAAACCTCTGTGACACTAGATAAAAATGTAATTTCTTGCCAGGCCAGGTCAGACTGTTTCTTAACCTTCAAATCTTAATCACATAGCTATTTACTATAGCTTACCCCAATTCCATTTATATTACTGACATTGATAAATCTAAATGCAATTTGCACTTTGAGCCACATACTTGTCTCATCTCTTTATCCACTATTTTGCAAGTTCTCTCAAAATCAGAGCCCTCTCTACTGTTTGTTTTAATGACACAATTTTATTTGTCTAGCTCCTGTTTTACCCAATATCCTGCTGACATTAAAGTGATACAAAGTCTTAATAATAAATTAAAAAAGAAAAAGTGATGCAAAAATCAAAAGAATAAAGATGATATTAATAACATATATTATCTGATAAATTAATACGTTTATAATATCTTATCCAAAGAAATAACACCACCCCTACAGCCCAAATGCTCCCTCATATTCTACAGTCGTTAACATATAAAGTTTTCACCATGTGTAGGCATCTATATTCTCATCATTATAATTTTCACTGTCACCACTTGAATTAACTAGTAGTATAACATCAAGTCAGTTGATGTTTCAGTTTCAACAGTGTTATGTTTCTAAGAAGTCTTCACTTGGATTGTTGAACTAGCCTTTGACACAATTTGCCTTGTCTTTTTTTCTAGGTTTCTTTTTAGCTGCCTCAATACACTTCTTCTTTTCTTGCTTTTATTTTTTGTCATTTTCTTTATTTGGTGTTTGGCAGATAGGCCTACCTCTGGCAAATTGCTTTCCATATGATGTCTTAACTGGCATTCTCCACAACAGTTTGGCTGAGAGTACTATTAGCAGTTGAGGTACCTGGTTGAAGTTTGTGTTTTATTTCGGATATCTAACCTTCTCAGTTAGTTCTTGCTGCTTGCACTTCAGCCAAACATGGTACAAGCCCAGCATCTCAGTAGAAACTGATGTCTCAGTATTTATAACTTGTTGTACAGTGTTTATTCATGATACCTCCAGGGGCGCATAGAGGTGGGGGGTGCCATTTTGGGTACTAATTACCTGGGAACGGGCTTGATGGAAGGGCCGGGTAAGGAGATGTGGCCGCACCTACTTACATTACACCCCCTAACTTCCCCCAAAATTACCAGGGTCAGACAAGGCTCTCTACAGTCTTGGATACCTCTTCTATATAAATTGGTTATCACTCTGCTAAAACTAATCTTCTGTATCCAAGTAGAATCTGGATATACCATAATTGGATCCATATTATCTATTGAAGTTAATGATGTGATACTCAGAATTCATAAAATATCAGCCATTACAGAACTTATTGGTTGTCATTTTATTTTTTAAATAAATATACTGTATGTTAAGTTAACTAAATGTCTCTAATTCTTTATAGAGCAAAATTCACGATTACTCGCATCAGGAAACTCAAATTAGATTATGTAATCTGACATTTCAAAAATTTCAAAAGAATGTTGGCTTATGCTTAATTTAATGTTGATAACTAATATAAGAAGATTAACAGCACTGTGAAAAGACTTCATCCATTCCCATTTGTACAAATCACTGCCAATTTCTAAAAAAAAAAAATTTAATCTGCGGTTCTATTCGGCCAATGTGTAAAATCTTTTAATCTCAATCCCCTTGTCCTAAAAAATCCCCCTATACACCAGTGGTTTTGTAGATTTTATGGAAAAAAGCTAGTGTCTTCTATCAGTTTAGCTCCAGGTTGAATCAGTCAGCCATGTGAGCTCATGCTCACACAATTAACAGTCTTCACTGAGTGACGCTCATTTAGTTTAGCCTTTTCATTTCAATAACTATATTAACAGCATATTTAATACGATTAATAAAACAAACTGACAGCATTTTTAGCACTTTCTAAAATTTCACTTTTATTGCATGTATGTGCTAGGGCAGTTTAAATTAAAAAAAAATAATTATATATATATATATATATATATATATATACACACACACACACACAACACAGTTACTGCTGGGGCGTTTCAATCAGACTCTAAAAAGATGATAAATAAAGTCCTTATATTCCTTATGTTGTATAATACAATCCCGTCAAGGCTTAAAGGTTCCAATTCTTTTTCTTTTGGAGATTAGAATTGCCAATATTTGTGCTTGTTCTTCAGAACTGGTCACATAAGTCCGTATAATGGAGCTTGTTTAACTTCCTCTCTGATGTTCTATAAAAGATACCCTCATACCAGAAAAACACCCAAAATAGGCCCAAAGGCCAAAAGTAATGATAATACATAATCATTAAAATATACTTTTAATTAAAAATTACACAATTTCAGATGGACAGAAGATCTTACATAAATCTGATATGTCAACATCCACTACATAGATAAAATTGATTCCTCTACACCTTCCAATTGAGGGAAATGCTTTAAGTATAATGTCCACCTCTCACATAACCCTACGTGTTTCATTTTTTACCAAGACTTCTTCAGGGGTAGATCTAGAAAATACATATACATGTATATACTGGGTGTTTCTGGTATCAAAATAAAAAAAACAAAATTTCTAAACAAACAAAACAATTTACAAATATTATATATCGACAACATACCTCAGAATAAATGTGCATACATATGGTCTTATAGTATGACAGTGTTCTAGGCGATTCTCAGAATCAATTGATATATAACCTATTTCAAATACATATTCCACTATTGAGTCACCAAATAACAGTTCATCAACATTATTATTATATACAAGAAAAGCATTCCAAATACATTGTTTACATACCTCACAGCTGATGTGTATAATGTGATATATCTGATCTCTTAATTGTCGAAAAGACTATATAAAACCTGTAAGTATTGAAAACATAGGTTTTCAATAAAGAATCTTTTACTCAATATTTACTAAATTACTTTCACAATACCTTCACTATAATGGATTTATTGTTTCAGTCATTTAATTATCATAATTTTTATGGTCTAACTAACTAGCATATCATTATTCTAAACCTTACTTATTTATCATTTTATTACAGTGTAAAACTATTTTAGCCATCACAATTTTCATGATTAATTGACTATACTTATGTACATAACCCAATTTTATATTAATAGTAATACAACATCATCTATGTTAATTCTCCCTGATTTTACCAACAATAGAAAAGCATATATAACATCCATTAAAAAAAACCTATTTAACATTTCCAATGCACAAAGTAACTGGAACATTCCTGTAGGAACTCAATACTTACTTTTAAGTCCTTACACCTCTCTGACCCACTGCTACAATGAATACAATTCAATGGTGCTGCCTTTTAACCTCTCAAGGCTGTGACATCACTTCATCTCACCTTTCATAGGTGGTTGAATCAATTGAGAATAATCTCCTTTATTTATATTTTTATTTAACCTAAATTATATGACCTAATGTAAAAGGAATCCTGCTAAAAAAACGCTTGTTCATTAATATCCAAATTACAGCCGACTTGCCAATAAATGATGATTGAAAAACTCAATCCCAGCCTCCTTTGCAATTTTGTAGTTCCCTTATAATTGGATCAGTGGTTCCCATGTGAAGTGTCTAGATCCTATTTCCAGTTTAGATTACTGTCACCATGGTAACGAATATCAACAAGTTAGGTCACTAGTCATGTGACCGCATGGCTTTTGCCTACAACAACAACAACTGGCTCACACCCAGCCCTCAATCCCCACAATCACTGCTGCACTCCAGGGCTCTCACCCTCTGTAGCACGCACATAGCACTGAGTGTGTATATGTCAGATCGACAGTGACAGGAGGTGTTCCCGTCCTTTACATTTAGTGTTACTCCCGTCTCCATAGAAACGGGCACCATCTTTGTTATGGTTTCATCAGCTTCGTATATGTTAAAAGCCCCATTTTTGTTAGGTCACTAGTCATGTGACCGCACGGCTTACGCCAACAATAACAACAGACGGCTCACAACAAAACCTCAATTAAAAATAAAATTGTAAAAATTTTAATAGGTCAGACACACACATTATACATTATAAACATTGACTACTTACACCATGTTGTTGGGGATTCTCTCTGTGCCAGGAGTGCCGCTCCTGTTGTTGGGGATTATCTCTGTGACAGGAGTGCTGCTCCGCTGTGGGACTACATATATATATATATATCTGTAAAACAAAAGGGTGGAGAAAAGGGCGCCTTCCTAGTGCATTAAATTAGTAAATGATGTAACCATCACCAAAGGTAATCACCCTCTGTGTAGATGGGGGTGTACCTTATATAGTGGAATTCACCACTTATTCAACAGCAAGAACAATCTCAATAATTCCTTATTTGTCCAACTTCTGGAAACCATCAGGCTTTTCCCTCCATACAGACCAAAGTGAATTTTCCAGGTCATAATAATAATGCCTACAAGGTTGTCAGGCTATCCTGAGACTTGTAGTTCCACAACAGCTAAAAAGCAGCAGTATGGCAGAGAGAGACAGACTGCTGCTTTTTAGCTGTTGTGGAACTACAAGTCTCAGGATAGCCTGACAACCTTGTAGGCATTATTATTATGACCTGGAAACTTCACTTTGGTCTGTATGGAGGGAAAAGCCTAATGGTTTCCAGAAGTTGGACAAATAAGCAATTATTGAGATTGCTCTTGCTGTTGAATAAGTGGTGAATTCCACTATATAAGGTACAGCCCCATCTACACAGAGGGTGATTACCTTTGGTGATGGTTACATCATTTACTAATTTAATGCACTAGGAGGCGCCCTTTTCTCCACCCTTTTGTTTTACAGATATTGACGCTGCTTGGGCAGCAGTACATGGGAGTAGAAGCAGCCACCCTATACGTCTGGGGAGTGCGTCTTTGATGAACTGATATTGAAATTGCGTTGGGATTTCATTGACTTTTTTAGGACTTAGCGCCGTGTACTACCTTTTTTCTGAATATATATATATATATATATATATTGTGACAGGGTCAGCAAAATTCCACATGAAGTGAGTGTGGAATATCCAGGTATCTTAGGTTTGGCAGTGCAAAGGCAGTAGGACTGAAGGGTCCAGTTCAGGTGTTACCTCAATCAGCGTCTGGAAAGGCAGCTGATTACAGACACCGGTGTGAGGCTGGTGAAAGAGCTGCATAGACACTGGGAAACTGATCCTGACGGTGAAGTAGTCGCCCAGGTTATAGGCCAGAGGGTGACTAGTGTTAGGGATCCTGGACCTGTGAGTCCACTAAAAAGAACTGTATTACTATTTGGAAGATTCTGTGTACCAGCCTGTAATATCTTGCCTGTGAAAACTGCACTGTCCTGTATTCCTGCCTGTGGTGAGAAAATAAACATCTGTTGGATTTTACCTGGTCTATGTGATTCTTGTCACTATATATATATATATATATAAAAACTTAAATGATGGCACTCACCATAAAGATGCAGCCACAGTGAACTATATATTCACAATCCCTGCTTTAAATTCATAGCAACGTTTTGGTCCCATCCAGACCTTTCTCAAGCAATCAGCATGTAACCAAGTCACCAACAAAGTTCAAACACAGTGCAGGTTCAGCTCAAGTAAACCTGGATGGCCTCCTAAATACCACAGCTATTAAACAGAGCGCGCGCTCACTGCGGCGTGCGTTCCATACAGTGGAACGCATGAACTGGAAGTGACATCACTTCCTGTTAGAAGGACTAAAAGCACGATATTCAAAGTAGTAAGTCTGGTCAGTAATTTAGCATCATGACCAGAGTATATATTATGGGCTCAATCAAACACAATACTGGCACATAGTAGGGCGATACATCCCCTTTTTTTGGGGGAAGTATGCGTTCCAAAGCAATAGAATGCAAATACAGGAAAAAAACTTCAAATATCAGCCAGTATGTAAACATAATATTAAGTAAAGGAAGCATATCAGTACAGTACATATAAATATTTTTAAGCACTAGCATGCAAAAAGTACATCAGGACAGAGCACAACTATATTAGACATACTGTATATTATATATGTATGAATAAAGATGCTGTGATAGGTAAGCTGCCATCTGGGTCACAAAAGTGATTCGCAAAAAAAACAAATACGAAATAAACAGTTACTAACATCAATCACATTGTATAGTGGGTCCACTTACAGTATATACTGTACATTTTCTTTAAAAAATCACACATTAATACTTTATACCATATGGTGGATAATAAATTCTAAAGCCAAAAACTGGAGACCAGATTTTTCAAGGAGGACACTATCCCATGAAGAAAATATGGTTACATATCAAATAGAATTATTTCATAGGAACACACATAATGCATTATATTCATTTAACCCTCTTGGGGAAATGGAATCAAGCATAAAATCCAGCGGGCTTACAATCTCCGTAAAGCAAGTTCACGATCACCACCCCTTACTGGTGGTGGGACCCAATCAATAAGCCTACACCTGAGTGAAGAAATCTGGTGTCCCACTTGCGCCCAATGTTTCGCCACCGACTTATCAGATGTACCCGAATATAGGGCTAATCTTATAGAGCTTCTGTGGTTCGCCATACGGTCTCTAATATTTCGTATAGTGAGACCGTCGTAGGCAAGTCCACAGGGACACATTATCAGATAGATCACAAAATCTATCGTGCAATACAAGGGGTGCTTGATCGGGATGGCAACACCACTGTGTGGATGGGGAAATGTGGCACCAGGTATCATCGACCTACATGTCATACAATAGAGCTTCTGTGGTTCGCCATACGGTCTCTAATATTTCGTATAGTGAGACCGTCGTAGGCAAGTCCACAGGGACACATTATCAGATAGATCACAAAATCTATCGTGCAATACAAGGGGTGCTTGATCGGGATGGCAACACCACTGTGTGGATGGGGAAATGTGGCACCAGGTATCATCGACCTACATGTCATACAATTCAGACATTTAAAGCACCCAGTTTTAGATGGTTTGAGAAACGTATCCTGCGGCATAGAAGATGGTTGACTTAATGGTTGATTTTTAAACATTGACTACAAAGTATCGGAACATCGATAATCAGGACATCGCGACTTTACATGTCCCCGGAGGATGTTCCTCTCTGCAGCCACCGGGTTACCAGATCAGCAATGATCAGCTGTACGGCAGACACTGGGGTTGTTTCAGATTGGGTCCATGTCGGTATGCCATGATAGGTGTGGTGTGTGTATCTTTTTTTCAAAACCGGATCAGTTGCTATAATTGGCCATTTGCGTCTGAAGGCATTATTCACATCATGTGACACGGAATAAATAAATATTTAAAGTGCAAAGGAAAATCCACATCTCGTCAGAAATCACACCGAACTTCTGAAATACTTTACATAAAAGACAAGGTGCACCTCCTAGTGCAATAAATCTCATAACCACCTACAGCATAGTGCATAAATGTATAAAGTGGACCCGCACCAAAAAGAAATTAAATATGGTTTATCTGAGCATCCAGAATGATTCCACAAGTGTCCTAAATGACAAGAAATTAGTATTAGGTTTTTTTTTTTATGGAATTTAAAATAATTAGTTGCTCTTTTCAGATAAGCGCAAATAACTATTTAAAATCCCATAAATAAAAGTATAATTGCTGGCTACTGAGGACACTTGTGGAATCATTCTGGATGTTCACATAAGCCATGGTTATGAGATTTATTGCACTAAGAGGCACACCTTGTCATTATATATATATATATATATATATATATATATATATAAACACACTGTATATACAGTATATAAAACACCTAGAGTGTGCTATGAACTATATAAAGGTCCTTTTTATATAATAGAAGTGTCCACATTCTTGGGTATAAAATGTGTACTCTGTGTTGTTAATATTTTCTGCTTGAGCCACCAAAGGTATCTTACAGTATATAATGAGTTAGAAGTCCAAAGCATTCTGGAATTAAACCCCCTCACCAAAATCATCCAAAAGAAAGGCCCAATGGGTGTTTGTTAGGGTAAATCAGATTGTTGTTTATTCTGGATAAAATAATAGCAGAAATAAAAAAAAAATAGCTTACATCACATTTAAAAAGGTGTCATAATATTGGCACTTTAAAAGAGATGGAACTACTTCCTGGCAACACCCTTTAGGGTATATGAGCTTTGACAATGGCAGATACACATGGCACAAGAAACCCTACGCGTTTCTATTTTTGTTATTTTAGAAAAATAAAACAAAAATTAAGTTATTTTTATTAGAAACCCCATTATAAAGTCCAAGTACTGTAGTAACAATTTACATTTGATCAGGTTTTTTTTGCTCCTGTGTTGTAAATGATGTTTGGGAGTGAGGAGACCAAGGCTTAGAATGTATGTACATAAAGAAATGCGTTAATGTTAAATCGTCCTTTAAATTCATTGTACATGGTGGATGTTTTTTTTCTTTTGAGTGGAAAAGGTTGTGCATTTTCATAAACATGAGTTGTGTTTTTGATAAGTAACAAAATAATTTTACTGTGTATTAAATATAAATTCAGTGTAATTCCTTCACTCATTTGCATTTTTTGTTTATGTTTTACAAGCCCAAAGGTGTATTATATAAGAGAATATTTAATAACCATGAATATTAAAAAGGATTATTAATTAAAGGCACTTTGAAGTTCAATTTAAGTATTACTTCTTAAAGTAATGGTTTAATAGGTAAAATCCATGTAAGTTGCTGTTTAATCAATGCATACCTCCCAACATTTAAAGACGTGAAATCAAAAAGTAAGCTCCACCGAACTCCACCCCAGTCCCAGGGTAAAGCTCCATCCCTTTCAAGGTCCACAAATTGGTACTGTCCCACTACAATCAGGACTCCTAAGAGTTATTTAAAATTAGGATGTGTGCTGGGTACAGATTTGTATTATTAGTTAGCAGTGCATTACTCACACATATTCGTCCAAGAGACTACAAATATCAGATTAGTTCTAACTCCGATTTTACGCTGTTCTTTTCGGCAAAATTATTGCAAGTTTAGATTAGTTCGGATTTATTTTATTGGCTATCCAAAACATCTGATAGCCAATAAGATGCCGTTTTTGAGAACCGAACATATCCAAGTAAAACCGAACCCGCACATCCCAGGACCCCATTTCACTTGAGCGAGGCCATGATGCCATGATCAGATTTGTATTGCATCACAGTTGTCTTAACTGCTCGATGATGTGAGTCATGTATGAGCACAGCAAGGGGATGGTCTGTGATCACGCAAATTGTGTTTTCACCTCCCTCCTCCTCTGTGAGATCTCTTACAGCAGGCATGTCAAACTCAAAATACCAACCGGGCAGAATATTCAAGGTCTTAAGAGTGTGTGGGCCGCAACAAAAAAAAAGTCTTATATGCAATTTTGAAAGGTTTATTATTAATAAAAACCAATGCAGTGCCCCCTGTAGCAGTGCCCCTTATGCAGTGCCTCATGAATTTGTGCCCCCAGTAATGTCCCTAGTAGTGCCCCTTATGCAGTGCCCCCAGTAATGCCCCTTATGCAGAGCCCCAGTAACGTTCCTAGTAGTGCCCCTTATGCAAAGCCCCCAGTAATGTCCCTAGTAGTGCCCCTTATGCAGAGCCCCCAGTAATGTCTCTAGTAGTTCCCCACAGTAGTGCCCCTTATGCAGTGTCCCCAGTAATGCCCCTTATGCAGAGCCCCAGTAATGTCCTTAGTAGTGCCCCCAGTAATGCCCCTTATGCAAAGCCCCCAGTAATGTCCCTAGTAGTGCCTCCAGTAATGCCCCTTATGCAGAACCCCAGTAATGCCCCTTATGCAGAGCCCCTTATGTTATGCCCCCAGTAATGCCCCTTATGCTGTGCCCCCTCCCAGTATATACCAGGCCCCACTCACCTGTGCAGTACTTACCTTTCTTCACATTGGCCACTGGGCTTCAGTCCCACTGTCCCGTGTAGATGCTGCCGCTGACTGGATCTAATTAGATCCAGAGCGGCAGACGCAGGCTCCTCTTAACACGGGAGACACGGGTGACGTCATGACGTCACCCACGTGCTGCATCACTGGGAGCGCTGGCCTCTGAAGCGATCAGAGGCTTCTGATCGCTTCAGAGACCAGCGTTACCAGCTTTAAATAAAGTAAACACTGCCCGATCGGAGCTGAGCTCATAAAATGTTTATGCGGGCCGCATGTTTGGCATGCCTGACCTTACAAAAGGTCTAAAATGTAGCCAAGTATGATTTCACACTAAATGCTCCATACTGTTGTACAGATGTGTCCACATACATCTCACTTCCTTGCACGTTAAACAGCTCTTCTAGTCGCGCCATGCCGTGGAGTGGCTCGGTAGCACCGAGCCTCTTTTGCGTGCAACATTTTACCTACAAATGAGTCTTATTTGCATAGCAATGCGAATAGGACAAACAAGCAGCTTCTGCTGATTAAAATTATATAGTCCATGCCTATATTCTGTGTGAAACTGCGGGTGTATATGCATGCAAATGCTATGTTACAGTGTTACAGCCGCTGACACTGTAACGCAGCATTTTGCATGCAGATACACCCGCAGTTGCACACAGAATATATGTATGCCGCATATCATTTTAATCAGCAGAAGCTGCGTGTGCATCCTATTCACATTGCTATGCAAATAAACGCATTCGTAGGAAAACAATCACATGAAAAGATGCTCGGCACTACTGAGTCACATGGTACTCATGTGTTATGTTTAACACGACTTATGGCACACAGAAGTAAGGTGTATGTGGACACACATCTGTATGTGATTTCCCCATAACAACAAAGCACATTATGAAGATGCTAATACACTGAATTTAACAATTCTATAATTCAAAATAACATAAACCATGCTAATTATTTGTTTAATAAGTGCACTGCATTATTGATCCTGATGGTGTCTTGAAGTACTGTGGTATTCTCTATTATAGGTTTGTCATAAGGGATGTTTTACACTGAATTACACAAAAAATAAAAATCAATTCATACTCATTCCCAGAGTTATATTTAATGTTCCTCCGTTTCCTTATTATGTGATTAGTGTATTACTTGTCATTCACATAATGCTGATCTCATGTCTGATGTAATTTACGTAATATTTATTAGGTCAAATCTAAATATGTGCACCATGTCTTGGAGATGATTGGACGAGCTGCTATTACTGGACACAGTCACACTGACATTGTAGATCAATCCAGATGGAATGGTTAATACTGGAGCTTATTTCCTATCCTGCTCTCTTATTCTCAACACTGCATACAAATCTATTGTCTGATTTCTCACCATCTTTTTCCTACATTTGCATATTTCTGACCTGTCGTGCTGTGATAACAGAAATTATTTATGTAAATCCGCAAGTGTACAATTTAAATATGTGGTGTTAAAAAAGTGGGTTGCTTAAACACTTATTTTCCTTTTCTAAATATTTTTTATTTAAGGCGATTAATATAATGCCACCAGCATATGTAAGAAGAGCTGAATTCATAGGTTTTCTTCGTATGCAATACTGACAATGTAGATTATTAATCTGACTACAAAAACGAAATAGGTTGTTTTAAATTCATGGGTAATATTAGAAACAATATTTACAGCTAGAAGCTAGCACACTTACAGGATGGTAATTCTGCAGAGGGAATAGCACTGGTATTCCTAAATATAGGCATATTTGCTGTGGTCATTTCATTGTTAATCTCAATAGACTGTAACCTATAAATGCTTACCAAAAAAAGAAAAATGTAGATGGTAGAATTTGTTATTATTAAAGGCTCAATACCCATGTTAAGAACACTTGGAAACCGAGTCTGAGCAGTGACCACCCCATACACAGCCATCTTCAAGCCTGTAACAGCAGACAAAATGTGCACTTTTGAGTACTCTCTGGGACTGTCTGGGAGTACTCCCGGATGCAGCTTGTTCACTTCCCATGTGACGTTGGCAGGGCCTAATGACATGATTCTCTGCAAATTACACCATCACAGCTCACAATTACTTGAATCGCAGGGCCATGATGACATGACTTACCCCTGCACTTACTCAATGCAGCTCCCTTCTGACATCTCATAGAGGAGAGGTCAGAAATGTCTGCAAGCATGCAAGTCTTGTCTATACATGTACAGTACCGGCTCACACTGCACAACTGGTGTGGCCTAAGAAGAAAGTGTTTCAGAACTCAACCGAAAGGAAATAGAAATAAAAACAGGAGAGTATCTCCGCCACCAAGAAGGGTACTTTATAGATCAAAACTTCATTGTGACACTGCCGCTATGCAAAACTAGTCCCTTATAAATGGAAGCCAAGTAATAGGTAGTGCCAATACTTAGAAGATGTGGTCAAACACCCTCTTACCCAAACATGAAATATGGGCTGCAATTTGCAAATAAGGGCTGACCCAACAGACATTGATAATCAATAATCAAATGATTCAGAATAAGGACACTCTACTTTAATGAACATGATATGAACATTACATGATAACACAATTTTGTTAATACCAAAATGTTTTACCACTATTGTATACTAATGCTCTACTGCCTGCTTCTTCCATGTTTACTTTCATGACGCTATTATGCAGTCAGGTATTCATCAAGTTTATCTAACTGGAGTGTCTTATATTGATTTTTTTCTCCTTTATTTAGCTATGTAGTGTGTGTATATATATATATATATATATATATATATATATAGAAGTTTATTTATTTGTTTGCTGGCAAATATCTTCCACAGCTCTCAAGGTAAAGATGCCAATTCTTATATAGTTATTTAGTATCGAAAAAATAAGCCATTAGACCATATCAGTGTGGCAAATCTTATATATAAAATTAATTTGTCTGTTTGTTATGCATTCGGACACCCATGCACTGATTGGGATGAAACCAATGTGAGATGCTCCAGTTGGATCCTGGCTAGGTTTTAGGGGCCCACTCCCTTGGCTGAGAAGCAACCCCACGCATGAATGGTCTGAGGATGCTTTACAGTTTCCATGACACAAAACTGATGGTAGCGCTCACCTTTCCTTCTCCGGAGAAGCCTGAAAGGGGATTCATCAGAGAAAATAACTTTATCCAAGTCCTCAGCAGTCCATTCCCTGTACCTTTTGAAGAAAATCAGTCTGTCCCTGATGTTTTTCCTGGAGAGAAGTGGCTTCTTTGCTACCTTTCTTGACGCCAGGCCATCCTCCAAAAATCTTCTTCCTGTGTCATGCCAACAGTAAAGCATCCTATGTGGGGTTGCTTCTCAGCCAAGAAGTGGGCTCACAATTTTGACCAAGAACACAGCCATGAATAAAGAATGGTACAAAAACATACTCCAAGAGCAACTTCTCACAACCATCCAAGAACAGTTTGGTGACAAACAATGGCTTTTCCAGCATGATAACAAAGTGGCTCGGGGAACAAAACCTCGAATATTTGGGTCCATGGCCAGGTACCTCCCCAGACCTTAATCCCATTGAAACTTGTGGTCAATCCTCAAGAGACGGGTGGACAAACAAAAACCAACAAATTCTGACAAACTCCAAGCATTGATTAGGCAAGAAAGGGCGGCCATCTATCAGTATGTGCCCCAGAAGTTGATTGACAGCATGTCAGGGCGAATTGCAGAGGTCTTGAAAAAGAAGGATCAACACTGCAAATATTGACTCTTTGCATAAACTTAATGCAATTGTCAATAAAAGCCTTTGACACTTATGAAATGCTTGTAATTTTACTTCAGTATACCATAATAACATCAGACAAAAAGGTCTAAAAACACTGAAGCAGCAAACTTTGTAAAAACCGATACTTTTGTCATTCTCAAAACTTATATATCTATATATTGTGACACAGTCGGGATAGGGGTCCCTCTCCTGAGTAGATGGACTACCTCTTTGCACACACAGCAGGCGGAGAAACAGGACACAATTCTGGGGTTCTTGTGCAAGCTGGACGGAGCCAGTCTTTATTGTACTGGACACATAAATAAGACAAAACACAAACAAAATCCTAGCCCGTCTGGGCTCTAACTAGACAGCAGGTTCCCCCACTAACAGAAGACTAAAATAAGTTCATGTCCACAGTACTTACAGGTTGTATCACACAGTGTCTCAGAGCAAACTAGGCTGCGGGCCTGCCCTCCCAGGTATGAGACACTCAGGTATAACAAAACCTAGCTTATCTGAGCCACTTTCAGGTGCAAGCCCTAATGAGCCTGCTACCAGGTTGAAAGGCCCAACACCTGGAGTGGCCTGTGGATGGAGCCCTCCCTCTCCTCATATCCACACCCCCAGGACCCATTCCGGCTTTTCACTAAAGCCGACATTTCTAGTCTGTTTTTCCAAACAGACTTCTATGGACACGGGGGTTGCAAGACATCCCAATGACATATTTTGTTTCTATGAAATATTTCAATAGATTTTTGAAAATATGTTCGAAACATAACTTTTTTAAACTGATAATTCCTGAGTGGTTTTTGAAAAAAAAAAAAAAAGTAAACAGCTGATTAACGAGAGTAAATCTATGAATTGGAATTTGTGAATTGAGATGCACCTCTGAAAGAATCATACCGACACCATTAGGGATACTTAAGGATAAGGCTTAATAAAGTAACAGCAGAGAAAGTGCTTTTCCTTATGAAGGAGTCTGCTGAATATTCCAGAACTATAGGCAAGTATGCGAATAAGTTGCACTGTAAAATGATGACCATACATGATTTTAACAGGATATAAATGGTTACAATGATTAAGGGATAGAGACTCATGCTGGCCACACACATAGTGATATTTTACCCGATCTGGCCGATTCCGACACATTGGAATGACAGATTGTGTAAAATATGGCCAAATTGAGAGTAAATCATGAGTCCCCACGTCCCCGCTGGTCGCACATCGCATCGTCAGATCTGCCGTGCAGTAGGGCAGATCTGACAATCTAGAACCCGATGCACTGTGAAAGTCTGGATGCAGGAGAGATTGTTTGAAGATTGGACACCAAATTGTGTGCAGATCGTGTGGAGATCGTGTGCAGAGCTGCCGGAAGAGTTTCAAGGGAAATCGTACGCATCGGCTCATCGTGAGCACATCGCTATGTCTGTGGCCAGCTAAACAATGGACTTCTCCCTATTAATGTCAAAAGGAACCTACTTGCATTATTAGATGTTATGTTCCTGGACCACCATCCTGTGGCACCCCTGGATGTACCCCGCGACACCCAGTTTTAGGAACCACTGGTGTATATCATGGTCAAAGAAAGACATGGAAATGGCAATAAAAATTTAAAAATGCATTTATACTGCTGTACTAATTTATAAACATTCACTTTTAAAATAGTGAATTTTTAATTTAACCCTCTATTAAAAGGCAGTACTACACTGTTTTATACTGTAATTTTAAAATATCATTTCAAATCTGCAGCATATACAATTGCACTGACCCAGTATTATAAATATGTACTTTTTTTCCATAATAAATAAGCAAAATATTGTATGTCACATTTAATTTTGGAAGTGACGGTAGCAGAAAACATATATTAGATTTCAAGGCACAAGTCTTCATTTTTTTTTATTTCTGATCAATGAGAAAAGCTAATCCAGTTTAAATTGCACCATCTTTATTGGACATCATAATGTATAGCTAATGTTGTATATGACAAAGCTAATCGCCTCACACACATTTCCCATAGTGCTGCATACATATTTTGTCACAAGTCATTAATACTGGACTTTATTAGAATGTATCCCATTTTTGTATTCCTGCATTTCATATATAAAGGTATGGTACCACTGCCTAATATAACAATTTAATGAATACTGGATATGAAAAACTTCACTCTAGCTACTATAAAAATGACCCCTAACATAACATTTTTATGATGCGATTGTTTTTCATTCTGCAACTGAAATGCAATGCAATGCAATGAAACCGCAAGAACCTCAATAATAAAAGGTACGAGTATTAGACAAAGGATTAGTGCCAAGGAAAAGCCCTAAATTCAGTTTCTGAATATTGTCTATAATCCACACTAAAGTGCATTTAACAGTAGTTTAGGACTTTCTTCATGAAGTTGGCAAAGCAGGCACTACACTGTATGTTACAGGCTGAATGATTTGCTAGTAAAGATGCATGTTTATTATTCAAAGTAGCTCTGGAACCAAGTGCATTGACTCAAGTGTAAAACTTGAACGTTTGGCAGAAAGTCTCAAACTTTAAATAAACTAAAAGATGTGGGCCCTATTTACTACAATCCTCTCTTAAAATGAGGTTGTAGTGTGATATTTTCGACTAAATTCGCATTGCGTATTTGGGAAACATTACTTGGAAAAACTAACATCCACATTCAGGGACAGAGCTAGTGATAAAGTTCTGTCCCTGCAAATCTCCTCCGCAAACTTCTCATGGTATTTTTTGCAAAAAATACCATGAGAATGTGTCTGCGCATGGCCGGCTAGCATCACACCCCCCCTCCCCAGCCGACACTCACCTCGGTGACTGGTGAGATGTCTCCTCCGATCAGGTGGTTGCCGGGGCTCCTGGTCTGTTACCCTGGTCAGCTGTGCTGTAAACTGAGAGCTCACCGGTCAATGGACCCCCGGCTGTAGGTAAGTGTTGGAGGTGTTTAAACCACAAAGCTGATCACAAGGGGTTGGCTCCTGGCTCTGGCTGTCAGAGCAGAGCAGAAGTTGGGGAACCGGGGGAAAGCCCTAATAACACCATCTGAAGGTGGCGTAATTACCACTGTATTTTTTCATAATATATTTTTAGTCAATCTGAGCACATCGCATTTCCCATTAAAAGTATGGAAATGCAATCTGCTTAGCAAAAATATGTGAATTGAAGAGATCGGAGTAGTTTTTCGTGAAAACTACTCCATTTGCCCTTTAATACATTCATGTGATTCTAAAATAATGTGAAAAGAGTGTGAAAACACCAATTTTCAGAAATATTTTAGTAAAAATAATGTTAACAAATATGCCAAGATCAAGCCTTACTTGCTGACTGTGGAAAGTCAGAGCCCGGGAGACTGTGGAAAGTCAGAGCCCACACTCAATTGATGGTCTACCGGTATTCCCGACTTTGTGTGGGCGGATCATTGCAAATTGTATCCTTGCAGCCTCCCCCCGATGTGGTTTTGCCTTCATTAATGTCTCTTCAACACTGGGGACGAGGCAGCGATGATCATTATAGTGAATCACGTCATCATCCCCCTCATCCAGTCTACTTTATGGTCGTCCAGCAGGATGCGGGGGATTTTCCCTCTTTACCAGGAGCCGTGGGGCTCTCTCCCCAATTAGGGAGTCTCCAGCAACTTCCGGGAGAGTGGGCAAGTATGTATCCAGCATAGCAAACAGGTCCTAACCATGTTCAAGCTTAAATGGTTACTTTGGATAGTGTTTTAACTGTTTTCCAGACGAATAGTAAACTTGGGACACAGTAATGTCAATTGTGTACATTTTAACAATCATTAAAAATAACATAATATGTAGCCATTCAAGCTGGAAAAACAGCAACTAACATTTCAAATTACAGCCATGGCCAAAAGTTTTGAGAATGACACAAGTATTGGTTTTCACAAAGTTTGCTGCTTCAGTGTTTTTAGACCTTTTTGTCAGATGTTACTATGGTATACGGAAGTAATATTACAAGCATTTCATAAGTGTCAAAGGCATTTATTGACAATTATATTTAGTTTATGCAAAGAGTCAACATATGCAATGTTGACCCTTCTCTTTCAAGACCTCTGCAATTCACCCTGGCGTGCTGTCAATCAAATTCTGGGCCACATACTGAATGATGGCTGCCCATTCTTGCCTAATCAATGCTTGGAGTTTGTCAGAATTTGTTGGTTTTTGTTTGTCCACCCGCCTCTTGAGGATTGACCACAAGTTCTCAATGGGATTAAGGTCTGGGGAGTTTCCTGGCCATGGACCCAAAATATTGATGTTTTGTTCCCTGAGCCACTTAGTTATCACTTTTGCCTAATGGCAAGGTGCTCCATCACTAAAACCAGGACTGTTAGTGTGCCTTGAGGACCGAGGTTGGGAATCACTGCATTAGACCATATCAGCGTGACAAATCTTATATATAAAATTAATTTGTCTGTTTGTTATGCATTCGGACACCCATGCATCGATTGAGATTAAACCAATGCGAGGTGGTCCAGTTGGATCCTGGCTAGGTTTTAGGGGCCCACTCCCTTGGCTGAGAAGCAACCCCACACATGAATGGTCTCGGGATGCTTTACTGTTGGCATGACACAAAACTGATGGTAATGCTCACCTTTCCTTCTCCGGACAAGCGTTTTTCCAGATGCCCCAAGCAATCTGAAAGGGGATGCATCAGACAAATAACTTTACCCCAGTCCTCAGCAGTCCAATCCCTGTACCCTTTGCAGAATATTAGTCTGTCCCTGATGTTTTTCCTGGAGAGAAGTGGATTATTTGCTGCCCTTCTTGACACCAGGCCATCCTCCAAACGACTTCGTCTCACTGTGCGTGAAGAGGCACTCACACCTACCTGCTGCCATTCATGAACAATCTCTGCACTGGTGGTGCCCCGATCCCGCAGCTGAATAAACTTTAGGAGGCAGTCCTGGCACTTACTGGAAGTTCTGAGCGCCCTGAAGCCTTCTTCACAACTATTGAACTTCTCTCCTTGAAGTTCTTGATGACCTGGTAAATGGTTGATTTACTAGCAGCAATATCCTTGCCTGGGAAACCCCTTCTTGTGCAAAGCAATGATGACTGCACGTGTTTCCTTGCAGGTAACCATGGTTAACAGAAGAACAATGATTTCAAGCTCCAGCCTCCTTTTAAAGCATCCAGTCTGTTATTCTAACTAAATCAGCATGACAGAGTGATCTCCAGCCTTGTCCTCGTCAACACTCTCACCTGTGTTAACGAGAGAATCACTGACATGTCAGCTGGTCCTTTTGTGGCAGGGCTGAAATGCAGTGGAAATGTTTTTGGGTTTAAGGGCCTGATTCAGATCCGATCGCAAACGCTGAGCGCTCGCAACCGGGTCGATGGTGGCCCAGAGCGCATGCGCATGACGGAGCCGGCTCCGTCGTGCTCATGCGTGAGACCCGGATAGCGACGGGCAATCCGTTGCTCCGGGTCTCACACCAAAGGGGGCGTGCTGTCGATGTTGAGTGAATGCCTACCGTTTGGGGGCGGCCACACTGACATCACAAGTGATGTCAGTGGGAGAGCTTTCGGCTCTGTTTGAGTCGAAAGCTCTCTGGGGCTTGCAGCCACGAGACCCTACCGCAAGGGTCTCGTCGCAAGACCGATGGTCGCGATGGTCTTGACCATCGCGACTATCATCCTAGCCGCTCGCATTAGCTGTGGGTGGCAACCCACAGCAATGCGAGCGGCCAGCAGGCCGCTCCATGAAAAAAAAAAAAAGAAAAAAGACGCCCTGATTCAGAGCGAGCGCTCTGTCAGAGCGTCCGGCTCTGAATCAGAGCCTAAGTTCATTGTCATGGCAAAGAGGGACATTGCAATTAATTGCAATTCATCTAATCACTCTTCATGACATTCTGGAGTATATGCAAATTGCCATAATAAAAACTGAAGCAGCAGACTTTATGAAAACCAATACTTGTGTCATTCTCAAAACTTTTGCCCATGGCTGTAGAGTTTGAAGTTTGCCGTTCAAAAAGGTGTCCACAGAGGGTTAAAGTGGACAGAGGCTTACCAAACCTGTACAGTTACAGCTAAGGAAAAATACTGCCTGGTCTGATAAGTCTCAATTTATGCTGTGACTTGCAGATGATAAGGTCAGAATTTCATGGATCCACCCTGCCTAGTATCAATGGTTCCGGCAGTGGTGGTGTAATTGTGTAGGGATTGTTTCCTTGACACACATTAGGGTTCTTAATAGCAAATGAGCATCATTTAAATACCACAACCTACCAGAGAACTATGACTGACCATGTTCATTCATTTAAGGACACAGTTTACCCATCTTCTAATGGCTACTTCCAGCAGGGTCACATGCCTTGCAATAAAACACACAAAAGCTAAGGCACTGAAAAAGTATTTTTAGGAGAGGGAAGGAAAGATGTCTGCAGCCTAGCACTTTGGAAAATAATGGACACACACCCCGTGGCTGAGGTAAATGCAGAATTTCTGGAAGAGGGTTTACAAATGTTTTAATGAGGCATGGCCAGCCAATATTTATTGCCACATTAACATTTTGTTAGCTATAACAAAGATTCATTGTTTGTGGGTCAGTGCTGCTATATTATTTGCTGTGCTGCACTTACATTTGCATGTTTAAATTTTATATTTAAGCACCAGAAGCTTATGTATACAATTAAATGAGCAAGAGAGATGTAAGTCAGGGGACTTGCTAGTAGATGAGGTCACTGTGGCAAAGGACTTGGCACTGGAAGCACTAGGAACATTTTTGTAGTGCCCAGGAGACTTCAGAATACAAACAGGCTGGAATCACAGAATAACTCACAGACTTGGACGGTAGATGAACCAGATAAGGACTGGAGGCTGCAGGAATGGAACTGTAGACTTGAATCGAATTGGAACCAGAGGTAACAGCAGGGTAGCCAGAATGGAACCGGAGACTTGAACCAGAATGGGATTGGAGATAAATGAAGAGTAGCCGGAGTGAAATCGGAGGCTTAGACCGGAGTGGAGCCAGAGACTTGGGCAGGAATGGGACCATTGAGAGAAGCAGCCAGCAGGAGTGGGACCGCAGACTTGGACCGGAGTGGTACTGGTGAGAATAGCAACCAACCGGACCAGAACCACAGGCTTGAGCTGGCTTGGGGCCGGTGAGAGTAACAGTAGCTGAGCTGGACTGGGACCAGTGCTTTAACACAGGTTGGTAGGTGCAGGAGACAGGTAGAGACTGGATTATGGTGCTCACATGATAAAAGACAACATGGCTACGCCCATGAATCTCAGGGAATGGATTGACAGCACACTGGGACAGAAAAGCCCATCTTGTAAAAACACCGCCAGACAGGGTAAGAGTTACCAAGTCACGGTTTTGTGACAAGCTATAGTTTTTCTTAAAAACAAAAACATTACTTATGATATACAGTATACAAAATTAGTTGTTCGATTCATTTAATTCTCTCAGTTAGAAGTTCAGTAAATAAATGTTAATGTGATTTTCTGACACTGAATTGATAAGCAAATATCAAATACCTGCCCACGAAGGTCAATTATAGAATGCCAACACCACAAAAATGCAATACAGTTTTATTACATTTTCCAACTTACATTAGCGGTTTAACAGCACTGAGACATCTGCGGCCTTGTATGGCCTCATAGCACCAATGAAGCATAATTTATTTTTATTAATGCGAAACCTAAAACAAATAATTAAACACAAAGCAGCAGTGCTGGTTTATGGTCACTAAGAGACTTCCCAACACATTTACCTTGGAGAACAGTGCAGAAACAGATCTCAGTCCATTTGGCACTGCTACACTTACAGTCTGAGCTGAGAGGTGATAATTAAGTGTGCAGGGAGAAATGACTACTTTCAACCACCAAGAGGGATTCGAATAATACCACTGGGCAGTGCTGCTTCACATAACTCTATAAGTAATTCTCACAAGAAGAAAAGGGAAAACATACTGTGTGTAATTCTATTAGCTTACATTTTATCTACATAGATGGCCTTGTAGTTTTCTCTCTCAATTTTTTTTCTTTTTATCTCTGTGGTTTGGGAAAATTAGTCCTGGCGTGCCAAAGGTTATCAGGGCAGAGCTGCCAACTTTATGACTCTCCATTCTAGCTGCTGTGTGAATTATTGAAGAGCAGAAGGGTTTACGGTGTCTCAACATTCCAACATTTCATTTGCAGTTCCCTGTTTAAATCAGTACTAGATGGAAAGAGCCTGTCTGAGTTGTGATATCTTTTATTAAATCAACAGTACATTTATTTATGGATAACATAACAAATATAAGGACTGAGTGCATGTCAGAACTGGGAGAATTGATTATCAAAAGAAGATGGATCAATAACCTTAAACAATTCACATACTATACAAGATATGTGCAAAGCTAAGGATGAAAAATACTGCACTATAGCGTTCATTTAATGTACTAGACAAAAATTAACTATAGTTTTGCACTATTAATTTAGATATTAGCATTGAGATAAAAAAAGAAGGGGAAAAAAGCCACTTAACCAATGCTTCTACTTTTAGTGAAAACCTCCTTTTCTTACATCCCAGTCTTTCTACCAGCAAACCGTGATTGACAATCGAGTGGGACAAAAACTCTGTAAATGTGGATTGTCTGATGTGGGTGTGGCTTCAATAGTCAATGAAATATATATAAAAAATATTGCGTCAAACAGCTATAATCAAATGCATCACTTACCGGCCCCATCTGACAAGTCAGAGACTATTATATAGACATCTATTACATACAGAGGGCAATCCACACAGCATTTTTATGACAGATATGCAGTGTATGGACCATTCTTGTGACACACGGACCATTCTAGTGACTAAAATACAATAAAGAGAGCATTCTAGTAACCAATATAAATTACAGGGACTATTCGATGACCAGTAAATGATACAATGTCAATTCTAGTGAAGTTATACAATTCTTGACATAAAATAGAGAGGCCATTCTAGTGACTGACATACAATACAGTAATAAATCTAGTGACCAATAAACAATACAGACACCATTATAGTGACCAATATAATGCAGGGAGCATTACAGTGATCAGTATAGACTACATGAAGCATTCTAGTAGCCAATATACATTGCAATAGGCTTTCCAATAACCGATAAAATACAGGGACCATTTTAATGACCAAAATACAATACAAAACACATACCAATCTAGCAAACAATATAAAATATAAAGACCATTCTAGTGGTAGATATACAATAATAGGAGCACACTACTGGACAAAACTTCTCCTCTTTTGGACCCCAATATGGGAAAAAAGGATAATGCTAAGTGGTGTGAAACCAAATTGGTCTTGGATCCGGACATTGGGAAGTTACAATATCGTTTGCTCACACCACCAACCATAAAGGGTATGAGCCAGAGGGTTAAGGCCCCCATACATTAGAGATTGAGTGCAATTTGCAATCGATTGTGTATAAAAATCTTTCCCTTTATCAACCGATTGCAGATTGTCACAATCGATTGAAAAAGGGAAAGATTTTTATACACAATCGATTGCAAATTGCACGATTGCTGCAATCAATCTCTGATGTATGGGGGCCTTTACATATATCCATTTGTCCTTAATTTTGTCCAATGAAAATTTTTGTTAACATTTTATTGTATTTCTTCATGTCCATCCAATTTTATTTATCACACAATAAATGTATTTTCCCTTCATTCAGTCCTAATACTTTATTTGTGACTTGGGGATAAAATATTGTGTTAAAATATTCTATATCCTTCATGAACAGTGTGCTATTATATACTCACTTACCTGATTGCCATTGTACTGCTAGCACCACAGAGAACATGTAAAGCCTAATTTTTCATGGGAAAATAATTTTTATGTGGCCAAATGCTTAAAGAGGAACGTTTTATAAAAAAAAAAAAAAAAAAAAAAAAATGTACAGCCCCTTCCACCTTGGTATACTAAAAGCTACACTATATGGACAAATGTATTTGGCCACACCTGATAATTATTGAATTGAGGTGTTTCAATCAGACCAGTTGCCACAGGTGTATGAAATCAAGCACCTAGCCATGCAGGTCCCATTTACAAACATTTGTGATACAAAATGGGTCGTTCTGAAGAGCTCAGTGACTTCAAGCGTAGTACTGTGATAGGATGCCACCTTTGTAATTAGACGGTTTGTGAAACTTCATCCCTTCTGGATATTCTATGGTCAGCTGTAAGTGATATTATTAGAAAGTAGAAGCGTTTAAGAACAACAGCAACTCATCCTCGAAGCGGAAGACCACGTAAAATCACAGAGCGGTGTCAGCGACTGCTAAGGCGCATGGTGCATAATAGTCGCCAACGCTCTGCTGATTCCATAGCTGAAGAGTTCCAAACTTCCACTGGCATTAACGTAAGCACAAAAACTGTTTGGCGGGAGGTCAATGAAATGGGTTTCCATGGCCCAGCAGCTGCATGCAAGCCTCAAACCACCAAGTCCAATGCCAAGCGTCAGATGGAATGGCGTACAGCACACAGACACTGGACTGTGGAGCAGTGGAAATATGTTCTGTGGAGTGAAGTATAACGCTTCTCTGTTTGACAGTCAGATGGGTGAGTGTGGGTTTTTGGCGGATGCTGGGAGAACGTTACCGTACCTGCCTGACTGCATTGTGCCAACTGTGAAATTTGGTGTAGGAGGGATAATGGTATGGGGCTGTTATTCAGGGTTTGGGCTAGGCCCCTTATCTCCAGTGAAGGGGAATCTTAATGCTTCAGCATACCAAGACATTTTGGACAATGCTAAGCTTCCAACATTGTAGCAACAGTTTGGGGAAGGCCCTTTTCTATTCCAACATGACTGTGCCCCAGTGCACAAAGCAAGGACTATAAAGACATGGTTTGATGAGTTTTGTGTGGAAGAGCTAGACTGGGCCGCACATAGCCCTGACCTCAACCTCATCAAGCACCTTTGGGATGAACTGGAACGGAGATTGCGAGTCAGGCCTTCTCGTCCAACATCAGTGCCTGACCTCATAAATGCTCTACAGGATGAATGGGCACAAATTCCCACAGGGACACTCCAAAATGTTATGGAAAGCCTTTCAAGAAGAGTGGAAGCTGTTATAACTGCAAAAGGGGGACCAACTCCATATTAAAGTACTATGTATTTGGATACAATGTCATCACAGTCTCTGTTGGTGTAATGGTCAGGAGTCTGAATACTTTTGTCCATACAGTGTATATTATTAAACATTAGGGGTGTGCATCGGCCACTTTTTGTGTTTTCGTTTTGGATCTGGATCTTTCTTCGTGTTTTGGATCTGGATTGGTTTTGCCAAAACCACCCTTCCGTGTTTTGGGTTCTGGGTTTTGTGTTTTGGATCTGTATTTTTTTGAAAAAAAGCATAAAAACAGCTTAAATCACAGAATTTGTGGGTTTTTCTGCTCCTATGCAATTATTAACCTCAATAACCTTCATTTCCACTCATTTCCAGTCTATTCTGAACACCTCACAATATTGTTTTTATGGCCAAAAGATTGCACCAAGGTAGCTGGATGACTATGCTAAGCGACACGAGTGGGCGGCACAAACACGTGGCCAATCTAGGAGTGACACTGCAGTGGCAGACAGGATGGCAGTTTGAAAAACTAGGCCCCAAACAGTACATACTGCAAAGAAAAAAAAGAGGTGCAAGATGGAATTGTCCTTGGGCCCTCCCACCCACCCTTATGTTGTATAAATAGGACATGCACACTTTAACAAACCAATCATATCAGCGCCAGGGTCTGCCACATGACTGGGGCTGAAATTATTGGTTCGTTTGGGCCCCCACAAAACAAGCTGGCAATTAATGTGTCCCTGCACAAACTGGCTCTACGGAGGCAAGATGTCGTCCTCATCCTCCTCATCCACCGATTTAGGTGTCCCTGGACTGCTTACGGTCTTAGCCAAAGTTTCTGAACTTGACAGTAACTTTTTATGAACGCGCTGCAGGTGCCGTATAAGGGAGGATGTTCCTAGGTGGTTAACGTCCCTACCCCTACTTATTTCACCTTTACATATGGTACATATGGCAAGACAGTTGTTGTCAGGATTTGGATAGAAATATTGCCAGACCAAAGAGGTGGAATGTTTGAACTTCTGCCCAGGCATGACCGTGATGGGCTTTTTCATCTCACGGACAACAACTGTCTCCCCTGGAGCCTGATTTAAACAAACCACATCACCATCAGAATCCTCCTCGCCAACTTCCTCCTCAGTGCCAGCTACACCAGTATCCTCATCCTGTTGTACTTCAACAGTGACATCTTCAATTTGTATATCAGCAAGTGGACTGTGGGTGCTCCTTTCAGCACTTGCAGGGGGCGTGCAAATGGTGGAAAGAGCCACCACTTCCCGTCTAGTGCTGGGAAGGTCAGGCATCGCAACCGCCACCACACTTGGACTCTCCTTGGGGATTTGTGATATCTTCTTAGAACGCACAGTTCTTCGCTGTGCTTTTGCCAGCTTAACTCGTTTGATTTTTTTAGCGGGAGGAGGGCTTCCATCGTCATGTGAAGCTGAACCACTAGTCATGAACATAGGGAAAGACCTTAGCCGTTCCTTGCCACTCCGTGTCGTAAATGGCATATTGGCAAGTTTACATTTCTCTTCAGATGATTTAAATGTTTTTTTCAAGGTCATTTTCCTGAACTTTGTCATTTGGGATTGTATGTGCCCTCTAATATGACATTGGGCATCGGCCTTGGCAGACGACGTTGATGGCATGTTATCGTCTATGTCATGACTAGTGGCAGCAGCTTCAGCACTAGGAGGAAGTGGTTCTTGATCTTTCCCTATTTTATTTTTATCGGAGAAAGTTTGGTCCTCCATTTATGTTATATTGATATATACGTGCGGCTAAGGCGCACACAAACACAGAAAATATTTTTTTATTTTTGCTGGAGAGTAGTGCACTTTGTGGGTTAAACCACCCTTTAAGAAATGAGCCAGCCGGCTCTTTACTTATGGGACACAGGCGCATGCTTGGCGCTGCTCCTTTGTTGATGCACGTGCAGCCACAGTGCACACAATTCACAAACACAGAAAATATTTTTTTATTTTGTTTGGAGTGTAATTTGGGGGTTACAGCACCCTTTAACGGTCAAGCCAGCCGGCCTTTTATTTATGGGACACAGGCGCACGCTTGGCACTACTTTGTTGATGCACGTGCGGCTACTGCGCACACAATTCACAAACACAGAAAATATTTTTTTATTTTGTTTGGAGTGTACTTTGGGGGTTACAGCACCCTTTAGCGGTCAATCCAGCCGGCCTTTTACTTATGGGACACAGGCGCACGCTTGGCACTACTTTGTTGATGCACGTGCGGCTACTGCGCACACAATTCACAAACACAAAAAAATATATATTTTTTATTTTGTTTGGAGTGCCCTTTGGGGGTTACAGCACCCTTTAACGGACAAGCCAGCCGCCTTTTACTTATGGGACACAGGCGCACGCTTGGCGCTGCTACTTTGTTGATGCACGTGCAGCCACAGTGCACACAATTCACAAACACAGAAAAAATATTTTTTTTTTAGCACTTGGGGGGAGCACCCCCTGGACAACACTACAGCACCCCTTTAGGACTGGGACACTGCACAGTACTTTGGAGTGGACACAGCCCCTATGGACAACTGACTGCACAACACAGTCCAGCCAGCCCCTATGGACTTTGAAGTAGTGGACACAGCCCCTATGGACAACAGCAGCACAGCGCAGCACAACACTACACTACACTACACAGCCCAGCCAGCCCTAACTCCCACCCTCCCTCTTCACTGTCCACACCCGAGTGAGAAAATGGTGCCGACGTGGATACCTTATATAGGATCCAAAACCCGCAAGACCCGGAAGGCGGGATGATGACGTTTTGCCTCAATTTCAGATCCGAGTCAGGCGGGAAAAGTCGAGCCTGACTCGGATCGACCTCGGATCGGGGGGGCTCGTGGGGGTTCGGATTTCAGAAATCCGAACCCGCTCACCCCTATTAAACATAAATTAGTCACTGTTCTACATTGCTTTTTTAGGTCTTTAAAATATTATTTAACAAAAAATACATACCAGATTATTGCCATAGCCACCCCAGAGAAAGCACATAATATATATATGACCTCTCCTGAGTCTAACAACTCTTCTCCTGAGAAAGCCGGCCCAGGAGAAAGCATAGTGCCAGGAGAGCTGTGTGAAATTATTTACCAGTCAGTTTGGTCACAATGGAAAACCATTTTTTTTTTTTACTAAATACAGACCATAGTATCTAATCTAATAATCGGTTAGCATGTCCTAAAAACGACATGTGTAGTAGGTATGGGGTGCACATCGCAGGCATGTGCCAACCCTTCCCACCAACTGCTCTCACTGTATAAGAGGCAGAGCTGAGGGGAAGCGTCATATGCCAGGTTCATATTACTAATGTATATTAAAGACTTGAATACTTAGAACCTGATGACAAGTTATGTTTAAAAATGTCACCCTGACACACAAAACGTACTTTTATATACATGTGATTCCTGAATCTTTCCTGAAAAAACCCTCCTGGTAAAGACTATACCTGGATATTGCAAGCAACAGCCTTTTCCAGGGGCATTCTGCGATGATACCTATACAGAAGCATATTTATCATGGGCAGCAGTGATACAATAGAGCATCTATACTCCGATAGCCAATGACGTCTCAAAATTACATTATCCTGGGGCGACCACAGTTAGAAATGTAAATTAATTTTATTAAAATAAAGCATTTATTACCTTTTTATCTAAATAAGCAGGCTTTATTTTATTTATTTTTTGTGTGCAAAATTTAGAACTGGTAGCCCAGGCTTCCAGTTCCAATGCCCATACTGGTGCCAGTATGTCGGTTCATGCATGTGTGCCATAGCAAATAACTTTTGTGGAAAGTGACTATACAGATCAGCTGCCCCCAGGAATTATTTTTAAAAAAAAAGTCCCCCATAAGATAAAGGCATACAGTATGAGCCATATATTCAAAAAATATGGAAGCATGCAGTCAGGCATATACATTGCTTTAAAATACAAATTAGACAGATCTAGTATTATTTCTATATACTATAAATCAACGGTTGCCAAACCCAACAGTTTCTTGTGTAATTGTGTGCTTAGGGACTATAGTTAAATCACTGCTAATACCGAAGCGCTTTATCATATTGTGTATTTTTTTCATACTGTTAATTGGGTGTATGAAAAAAAAATAAAGACGTGCCATATCAAACATCTTTTGTCGACATAATATTTAAAAAGCCATTTAATATGCATACAGATGCAAAAAATAAAAAGGTAAAAATAAAATTCAAAACACAATTAAAAAAAACTTGTATAAACAAACACCTTAAGTCTTTTATGTGGATAATTAGGTGTATATCAAAACTTTCCTTTAAAACAAATTAGCTCTCATGGCAGAAATATATGCTTTGCAGTTCCACTGTGAAATTAACAGAAACCAATTAATTATTGGGGCAGAAACCAACATAGATAATATGATTCTACCTTAAACTAAACAACAGGTGTGTAACATATGAAGCTGAACTAATTCCAATTCTGTTTGGGATTTGAAGGCTGTTCCTGCACAGTGTAAGGCTATACTCTCAAAGGAGACCTTTTCCAATAGTCATATCTTGTGCTTTCCACCTCTGTACTGTAAAAGTACAGCATCTTGATCTCAAAATTACTAACATCAGACCTTTATTTATTGCCCTGCACTTGTCAGCATATGAAAGAGATACTTAACTTAATCAATGTGCTAGCGCCTAAATCAGATCTGCACTATAATTTTCTGTTGAATCTACATCTGCATATATCTATGGCATCTTCCACTGGAAGCAAATATTGCTAGATGTGTCATACTACATATCCATACAGTGACTATAAAAATTATTTGACTGCTTGTATTGTATTTTCTTAAATTATGGAATGTTAATGGATTTACTGGGAAATTATTCTCGCTGCCTAGCAAATAAACATTCTACTGTATGATGTGAATTAAAAAAAAAAAGCAATTAAAGATTTTTGTTAAAATACAAATAAAAACAATTAACTGCATAAGTCTTCATCACTTTTGTGAAGGCACACATAAACAAATCCTGGTGAAATCAGTTGTCTCTTTTGGAGTCAACCTTTTAAAAATACGATTTTTACTCACCGTAAAAACTCTTCCTTGGAGTCCATCTGGGGGATGCCATTACTTCTGGGTTATGCGTAGTGAGGTGTGGAGTTGGACATTAACTTAACTGAAAACTGTCTCCCACTCCCTATATAACCCCTACCTTTCCACCCTAAGCTCAGTCTATGTTTAACAAAGCCGGAGAAAGACCCAAGAAAAGAATTGATAAAACAGATACCTAGAGGTACTAGTATAAAACCAAACAAGGGAGGGATCATTGCATCCCCCAGATGGACTCCAAGGAATAGATTTTATGGTGGGTAAAAATCGTATTTCCTTTATCATCCATCTGGGGGATGCCATTACTTCAGGGACATACCCAAGCAAGCTAATTAAGGGAGGGGGAGCGTCAGGACCAAACGCTCTAAGAATTTTCAGCCCAACACTGGCATTCCTTGCGCCAAATGTATGGAAGCGGTAACATTTTGGAAAAGTTTGTACGGATGACCAGGTAACTGCTTTGCACAGCTATTCATTTGAGGCACCATGAAGTACAGCCCAAGATGCTACGACAGCACGAGTCGAGTGAGCCCGAGTTGAGGCCGGAACCATCACATTCGAGGACAAATACGCCTGCCTAATTGCAGAAGTGACCCATCTAGCGATGGACTCTTTTGAAACAGGTCAGCCTCTTTTTGGTGCATTGACCAACACCAACAGGGAATCTGTATGCCTCAAAGACGCAGTACTGTCAAGGTAAATGCATAACACACGAACCACATCCAATAGTGCTAAGGAGGAAGCTTCACTAGTCACTGAATTCTGGCGAAAAGCTGGAAGGACAATATCTTGGTTAATGTGGAAAGCCGATACCACCTTTGGCAGAAAGGAAGGTTTAGTGTGTAGCACTACCCTATCCTCATGAAAAATAAGAAGCGGAGCTTTACAAGAAAGAGACGCTAATTCAGATACCCTTCTGGCCGAGGCAATGGCCAAAAGGAAAACCTTCAAAGTGAGATATTGCAATTCTACAGATTCCAAAGGCTCAACGGTGCCTCCAAAACTAAATTCAAGTCCCAAGGAGGAACCAGTGGGACATAAGGAGGCTGTATGCAAAGAACCCCTTGCAAGAAGGTCTGAACTTTTGAATGGTGGCCAATTTCCTATGAAACAGGATCAACAGGGCAGAAATTTGTCCCTTAAGGGAGGACAATATAAGATCCTTAACCAACCCCTTTTGTAGAAAAGACAAGAGGCGAGACACTCGGAATCTTTCTGGTTTGAACTTGTGTTGTTCACACCAAGAAATATATATCTTCCATATCCGATGATAAATCTGGGAATTAATTGGTTTGCAAGCCTGTATCATGGTTTTCACTATAAACTCTGAAAACCCTTTGGCCCTCAAAATATTGGTTTCAAGAACCATGCCGTCAAAGCCAAGCAAGGCAAATCGGGGTGACGGCATGGACCTTGAAGTAAAAGATCTGGACGCAGTCCGCCAACATGTTTTGAAGAACTGCGTACCAATGACGGCGCGGACAGTCTGGAGCCACCAGAATGACCGACCGTGCCACTGATCGAATCCGCTGTTTTACTTTTTGAAACATTACCAGAGGAGGAAAGATGTATCCCAGCTGAAATACCCAAGGTTCTGTCATGGCATCCACCAGAGATGCCTGAAGATCCAGGGAACGAGATCCGTACCTTGAAAGTTTCTTGTTGAAACGAGAAGCCATTAGATCTATGTCTGGAGATCCCCATCTGGCAACTATTTAAGTCACACTGTGGTGACTTAAAAGTCTGTTGTCCACCCCTAGAATGTAAACTGCTGAAATAGCTGGAACCCAATTTTCTGCCCAATGAAGACATGAGAAACCTCCCTCATTGCTTGCCAGCTGCGTGTGCCACCCTGATTGTTTATGTAAGCAACTGCTGTGGCATTGTCTGACTGGATTTGCACCGGTATGTTTAGATAGCATTGAGCCTGAATCAATGCATAGCAAATTGCCCTTAATTCCAATATATTGATGGAGAGAGCAGCTTTCTGGACAGACCAAAGACCCTGTAATTGGCTGTCTAGAATCACCACCCCCCAGCCTGTTAGGCTAGCATCTGTGGTGACAATGGTTCAGTCTTTTACTGACAATCTGGAGAAAGGGACATCTTCAAAAGAAGTCACCATTTTTCCCAGTATCTACATAGCCCTGAGGACTGGGATATGAAACATCTGTAATATGGTCCTTATTCTTGATTGCAGATCATGAATCTTAGTCTGCGGAAGAAACACTCTGCGACATTGAGTGTCGAAGAGAAGACCCAAAAATACCGTCCTCTGGGATGGAATTAAATTTGACTTGGGAAAATGTGTGATCCAGCCGAATCTCTGGAGCATTTTTAATGTAATATAATAGTAAGCTGTTGTTGCAATAGGACCAATGAAGGTGTCTTTAGCAACAAATCGCCCAGATAGGCCAACACGTATATCCCCCCACTCCTGAGTACGGAGATCATGTGTGCCATAATCTTTGTAAAGACTCCGGGAGCGGAGGCCAAACTGAATGGTAGAGCCTGAAACTGAAAATGCTTATGCCCTACTGCAAACCCCAGAAGATGCTGATGACCTCTCCATATAGGAATATGGAGGTAGACATCCTTGATATCTATCGAGGCTAGGAATTCCTTTTCCTCCATGGAACCAATGACTGACCATATTGACTCCATCTTGAATTTTTCCAAATGGAGATAAGCATTTAACCCCCTGAGGTTGAGAATGGGACGAAATGACCGATCTGGTTTGTCTACCAAGAAAAGCCTGGAGTAGAACCCCCGGTCTTGCTGTAGCACAGGAACCGGAATATTTACTCCAGAATTGGAAAGGGCAGAAATTGCTTGCATAAGAGCCGCCTTTCTGCAACCAACCACAGGGAGAGGGGTGGAAAAGAATCTTCTTGGAACAGGACCCTCCAAATCCAGCATGTAACCCCATGGTCACTAATCGACTTACTCAAAAATCCGAATTGGAACAAATTTTCCCAGAATCTGACCTTCCACCAGAGGACGGGTCCCAGACCAGTGACAGTCATGTGGATTGATCTGCTGATTTAGCAGCGGGCTGACTGGTGACTGTACATCCCCTAAAGGTCCCTCTTCGGGAACCCCTGGGTGCACCCTGGTAGACCTGAAAGTTTATTCTACCTCGAGTCCAAAAGGAACGAAACCTAGGAGTTTTTTAATTTTGTAGTTACAGGAAGATACAGACTTAGTGTAAATTGAGAAATAATTGTAGTTAATTCTGGACCAAACAAAGCACCTCCTTCAAAAGGCAATGCCTCTAAAGCATGTTTGGATTCTTCATCTGCCTTCTATGATTTAAGCCATTGTGAATGCCTGGCGGAAATGGCCAAAGCAGAAATATGAGACTCTACCTGAATAGTATCTATTAAGGCATCACCTACATAGGTTAAAGTTTTCAAAATCTGATCAGCTTTGGAACTAGTTTCAGACAATTCCCCTGAATGAAAACCTGTAATCATCTGATTCATCCAGGGACACTCCTGACAATGTGAATAAGATTTAAGTACAGCCTCACTCTTTCTATCCATGGGATCTTTAGGAGTTAGACTGTGTAGTGGGAATAACAGTATTCCTAACCAACCTACTGTAGCAATAGGAGCATCCACCGTGGGTGGAATTTCCCAAAGCTTGGTATCCTCTTCCGAAAAAGGATAAAAATACTTAAATTTTTTCGGAATATGAAATTTGGAATCAGGCTTTAACCAGGCTTCTTTTAATATTTCCTCAAACAGTGAATATTCGGGGAAAACAGATACAGGTTTCTTCATATGTTTAAAGAAACCGAACAAGTCTCTGGAATAGCTGTTTCCTGTATATGAATAGTCTACCCTACCGCATCTATCAACATAGAAACTCCTAAATAAAAATGGGAGTCACCCTCCCAGTTTGAGGTGTCTTCCAGTCAGAATCCAATTCCCCTTCTTCCTGGGAAGAGGTAGCTGCAACCTCTTCACCAGGAAAATCCACAGAGGAATGGCTTGACCATTTCTTAGTGGCTATGGCCCCTGCTGCAATTTTATTCAGGGACATTGCCATCTGAGTGAGACATTATCCCATATTCTGGGTGCATCTGGGCTCTACCGAGGGATCAGATAAAGAAGGGTCTTGAGCATAGGGTATCATATTTTCCTGAGAGTGATGTAATTCACCTATGGCCTCAACCATAGACCTGGCCCAATCAGGTATCACCGGCTGTTCCATCTAACCTCCCGTTAATGAATCCCTGTGAACAACCAGCACAGCATGACCCTGGGTCCGTACCATTTGGCAACTTTTTATTAAATAGTAAAGACCAAGATGCTCAGATGTGTGTCTGGCATGGAGAGAGACCCAGGGACTATGTAGTTTGCTGACTCTCTCAGGGACTGACTTTAGAGTGGGACACAGGATTCACACAAATCTCAATCTAATGGTGCGTACAGACGGGATGATCGACAACAATATCGTTGTTCGATCTAACAGGTGTGCTGGACGATTGACATCGATCATCCAACACACCATGTACCCACCAATGACTATAACGACCTGCGATCAACGATCGCGGGTCCCTATAGGCCTGCATGCACGTGCGGTGGTTGATATCGACCATATGTGCCTGCGCATCGCAGGTCGTTGATGGGCAAAAAATGCATTGTATTAACAATAACGATATGATCGATATCACTATCGTTCATATCGTCCATTTTAATCGTCCCGTGTGTACGCACCTTAACATCTCCCACTAACTAGTGCTTGTTGCCAGGAACTAAGCACCCAAATCAAACATAAAAATAATGAATAAAAAAAACTAAAAAGCTAGGACCTATCTTAGCCAGTGCCTTACTCCAAGGCACTAAAAAATGACTGAGGTTAGGGTGGAAGGGGAGGGATTATATAGAGGGTGGGAGCCAGTTTTAAATTAAGTTAGTGTCTGACTCCTGACACCTCACTACGTACAATCAAATACTTGTTTTTTTTTAATTATTATTTTAATGAAGAAAAGCTTTTAGTGTGTATGTAATTTTTTATATTTGACAATACAGTATTTTGTTTTGCTCAACGGTAAAGCTAAGTACACACAATGTAATAATCAGCCCGGACAGTCGATTTTTATCTGTTCAGCTTAAAGCATACTTGCATATTTATGAAAAAGTATTTCAGGGAGATTGTGAAAGTACCACCATTGAGAGTGCGTAAAAGTGGGCGTGTACTGCTACATCTGAGAGGCTTGTCATAAAATTGATTGACATGCAAATGTAAATGAACCCCAAAGCAGTTAGTAAGATCTACTTGTTGATGAAAACACACTGAAACTTTTCTAAAAATTCATGTAGCCATAGGGATCATTGTGCATTATTACCAATGCATGGAAATGGCACTAATTATACTATTTTAATGTATAGATCTCTGTTTTTTTTAATATATAACAGCTTCATAATGGGGGTAAGGTGCAATCAGGGAGATTGCTAGACTCTTCAGGGAGATTGTCAGGGAGACTCCCTGAAATAGCAAACGGAGAGTTGGCAAGTATGGCTTAAAGCAATCGGATCAGTTCATCTGATCTGGCCTGCTGCACAACATTTGTCAATTACAATGAGCAATTATCATGCTGAAAGTGCAGGGTGTACATGATCGGTGCAACTTTTCTGCATAATAGTTTATTTAAGAACTTAACCATGGAAGATCTTTAGGACAGATAATCTTTTGGACTGGGAAGATAATTGAGTAGTGTGTACAGCAGAGATCTGATGTTCTCAGGATTATTTAATAACTTAGGAGCTCCAAGTCCAGACAGATAGACTCAGCCTCTGTGTACAGCATGAGAGTGCACACAGCCAAAGGCAACGCACCAGTAAAATTACACTTCTCAACTCTGCAGACTGCAGGCTGTGAGAGTGTGGGAAAGAGCTGAGGAGCGGTGGTGGGTAAGGACTGTAAGGCAGTGTAGCATTACTGTTAGGTGCACGAGGAGGCCGATGACTGGCTGTGGTGTAAGGTGATCAAACACCTGGGCCCGGGTTTAAATTGGTGGTGCCTTCCGTAGTACATCCAGACCAAACTGGATTCATTTGGGGATGTAGTGCAGTCTCCAATATTCGCAAGGTTCTCGCCATATTACAACATTTAGTAGAAATACATGAGAGTGCTCTTCATGTCCTTCTCTCACTTGACGCAGAGAAGGCTTTTGACCTCGTAGTGTGGGACCATCTTTATGAATCTTTGCATAGATTTGGCTTTCCTAGTCAAATTATAACCCTTATTCAATTATTGAATTCATCTTCCTACTCCCGATTCATGGCTAACAATTTCTTATCATCTCCATTCCTAATCCAAAGAGGTACCAGACAAGGCTGCCCACTATCCCTGTTACTATTCGCTCTTGTCTTAGAACCCCTGGCTATTACCATTAGGACCAACTCGTAATTTCATGGGATATGGGTGGGTAGAGTAGAGTTAAAGCTCTCTCTGTATGCTGACGATATGCTCCTGTTTATTTCACAACCTATAATATCTGTACCCACAATATTGGAAGAAATTTCCTGTTTCAGTTCCTTTGCAGGATATAAAATATCGAAAAATCTGAAGTTTTACCACTGACACGACCCGAGCTGCTGCATCAGTGTTCTACTATTTCTACTATCTTTCAGGTTGCTAATTCCAGATTAAAATATCTGGGTATCTTTATCACGCCTTCTATAAATCATATTTACGTGGCAAATTTCACGCAAATTATTGAAAAAATTATACAAAAAACCCAGCAATGGACGACCCTTCCACTTTCAATGTTGAGAAGAGCTGCAGTAATTAAGGGGGTACTGTTTCCAAAATTGGCTTATCCTCTCCAGATGCTCCCATATTCTTAACTGGTTCAGATACAGCAAAATGTACATCAGCCTTCCAGCGATTTATCTGGAATTGCAAAAAACAAAGAATAGCCAGAAATAGACTGCTTTACAATAAAGATAGAGGAGGCCTAGGTCTACCAGATATTCAGACCTATTCATACGCAGCAGCGTTCAGATACATCTCCGACTGGTTCTTGACTCAATCCCATTTTACTAATCTTCAATTGGAAGAGGCATTATTCTTTTCCTTTTCGCCAGTGGCCCTTTTGCATATTCCTCGCGCAAAGCTTCCTATAGGAATCACCCACAACATTTTCTTTATGGATACCTATAAAGCCTGGTCCGCTATAAACAAACATCTGGGCTCAAACCCACATCTTACTAAATACATACCTCTCTGGGGTAACTCAGATTTTCCACCATCCCTTACAATATCCCATTACAAGTCGTGGAAACAAAAAGGGATTGCGGCTATCAGAAACATTTTTGACCCCGGGGGCAATCTTTATTCCTTCCAACAAGTGAAGGATATTTATGATATTCTTAACTCACAATCTTTCTTATACCTACTAACTAGACACTATGGGCATCATTCAGACCCACTCGCAAGCGGCTGTCCGCTCGCAAGTGGGTCGATGGTGTGCACTGCGCATGCGCACGACGGAGGGAGCTCCATCGTGCGCATGCGCCAGGCGAAGGACTTTCCTTCGCTCGTTGTGTCTGATCAAAGGGGGCGTGCTGTCGATGTTGATTGACAGCACGCCCCCTTTGGTGGGCGTGCCGGAGGCGTGCCTCCCAGACAGAGGCGTTCCCAAGGGAACGCCTACCGTCAGAAGCCGGCCCCACTGACATCACTAATGATGTCAGTGGGAGTGATTTTGGCTCTGATAGAGCCAAAATCACTCCAGGGCTTGTGGTCGAAAACCCCGACCACAGGCTTCTGGTCGCACTGGCGATGGTCGCGATGGTCAAGACCATCGCGACCATCATCCTGCACGCTCGTATGTGCTGTGGGTGGTGACCTACAGCTATACGAGCGTCCAGGAGGACGCTCCATTTTTATGGAGGACGCCCCTCATTCAGAGCGAGCGCTCTGCTCAGAGCGTCCGGCTCTGAATGAGGGCCTATATCAACAGTAAAATACCTTCTAGTTCGTATGCATCACTACTAGCCCCATCTTCCCCTTCCCCTCTATACTCTCTTTTCACGTTGGTCTCTAGCAGCAAGTATAAATTTAAATACTTATACAATGATTTGCTATCTAATAATGTATTGGGTTTGTGTAAACGAGTCTGGTCGTCTTGGCACCAAGATTTTCTAAATTTCAACTTTTCGAGTTATGACTATATTCCCGTCTACTATGAAATGGCTCAGCTCAGCTAAACTGCAGGAAAAGCATATTAACTTTTTGAATAGAGCGTATATTTCCCAAGCACAGCGAAGTCATATGCTCCCAGGTGAACCGAGCAAGTGCCCAAAATGTCATGCAACATCAGCAAATTTTTTACATAATATTTGGCAGTGGCCTAAAATAAAGAAGTTTTGGTATAAAGTTCACACTTTTATTACTCAAATTGCTAGAGTTAGATTACTATTTTCTTGGGAAGCATTCCTTTTTGCTGATTTTACCTCTTGGTCACCAACACTTATTCTCCCTTCAATGTTACCTTTTCTTACTGTAATGGTTACTCGAGCAAAGAAACTAATTTTGCAGAAATGGATATCTAGGGTAGCTCCTACTTTAGAAATGCTTAGATTGGAATTGCTCCACACTCTATATTACGACAGACGTACGGCGATGTATGATATTGAAAAAGGTGTTATTAGATACTATAACAAATGGGAAACTTACCTCAACTATCTACCCACTCAGACTTATGAGCAGATTACAAAGGTGTTTGAAAATACCACATGGTTACTGTCACAAAATATTCCTTGAATGCACTATAAACGTGGAGGACTCCCCCCTTCCCTCCTCCCCCCTCCTTTGCCTTCTCCTTCTTTTTGCCTTTTCTTCTCACCAATTTCTTTAATTGGACTCAGTTATAAGATGTTTAGTTAAACTATATAAAATTTGAATCAAATAAAATTAGAATTCATGAGGAACAGGAAAAATATACAGTCTTGACTGTATAATTCACCTGTATTGTATTAACCAATCATAATTTTTGCCGTGAATGTAATTCTTTATATTATTGCTTTTGTTTTGACCTCTTTGAGTTCAATAAAAATTGTTTTTCAAAAAAAAACAAAACACCTGGGCCCGAAGTACAGAATCTATCTGCTGGACCGTGGGGCACAAGGCCACAGGATACCCCAACAGCCTGCATACAGGCTCCCTCTTCCAGCTGCCCCATCAGGCACTGGACTTTGTCCTTGCAAACCTGGTGCCCCTGGAGCAGAAGGGGTCCACGACAAGTCAGTGACTATCAAATTAACATCGCTACCTCATAAAGTACTGTAAACAATGTAAACAATGTGTGTATTGTAATTAATGGCTTTGAAATAATTTTGACACCAGTGGAAATTTAGCCCCACAATCCCTGCTCCCCCATCCTGTACTGAATTTTGCCAGAACAAAGGTGACTAAGTGTGTATCTTACTTAAGACTCCCTCAATAAATCCATTTTGATTCCATGATTTAAGAACATACAGTAACATGTGAATAATTGAATACATTTTATAGCCAAGGTGGGTTCCAGCAAATGGTTGGGTACAATTGTTCTAGGCTAACAATATTTCAGATTTTTTTTATAAATAAATAATGATCATAAAAATAATGATGATACTAATAATAATGTCACCATTATGTTAATAGAAACAACAACAAAAAAGAAGAACAAGCAAAATAAATGGACAGCGGATGGGTCATAATTGAATATGAATAGCTGCTCCAGTAAACCTTTAATGCTTGCAATTTATATATATTTTATGACTTGTTCATGTCTTCATAAAGTTTTTAAATGAAATTACAGTACTTTATCTTTTTATGACAGATCTACAAAAGACAGTCGGCAATCTTACATGTTGCAGGAAAAGAAATCAATAAAATAATTGGTGATGAATAATTGAGGCCAGATGTCAGAATACCCATATAATAGTTTTATATCCCGATTACATTTACTAATCTATTTGTAATAAAACATATATAAAAACCATCATGAGGTTGCATGGCCCCAGATTAAACAATAACATTTTAGTTATCTGTAATGTAATTCACAGATCGATTCTAGGCTTGTCATGCCATTTAATTTGTAAGCTATCCAGTCTACAGATTTAACCAATGCACTCTATTATTCCTTTTGCAATTACTATGCAAAATGTAGTTTAGAATACGATGCTCAAATTCTGTAGGGGAGCCCCTATTATCTGGAAATTGCTAGCTCTTTGCTGTTTTTAGAGGCTCAGTATACATTTTCAAATCAATTTGCCACAATATCTTGCAGTAACTCTAGACAGCCTTTAATATTAGGAATCAATTAAATAAATCATGTCACTATGAATTTGAAATATTTAAAATCATACCAAAAGGTAATAAAAATTTAAGCCAAATATAATCAATATAGCTTTGGACCCATTGGGCAAAATTTACTAAGCGGTGGGTTCTAAACCCCCGCGGTTTGATGGCGGGTTCTATTCAGTTCTAAACCCCCGCGGTTTGACGGCGGGTTCTATTCAGTTCTAAACCCCGGGGGTTTGGTGGCGGTTTTGCAGCGGTTTCTAAATGAAAGCCCTGTTATATTCTATTCTATATGTGTTTTGACTGCAGTTTGGCGGCAGTTTTGCTATCTGCAGATTTACTAAGGCCAAAACAGCTGCAAAACTGCAGTCAAAACACATTTTAGAATAGAATAGAACAGGGCTGTCCTTTAGAAACCGCCACCAAACCCCCGGGGTTTAGAACAGTATAGAACCCGCCGTCAAACCGCCGGGGTTTAGAACCCGCCGCTTAGTAAATTTTGCCCTTTATCTGTAACGCATGCTGCTTGCGGAGTTCAGAATATTCCAGTACTTAAATGGGAGGTGGGAGAGTGCTAAAGTAAAAGCAGAGTTTGAAGCAAAATACGGCTCAAGCAATTGGATTAGAAGTGGGATGAAATTTCTACTCCTGCACTGAAATAATTAGTAACCATTTACACATCAGATAGAGGTTTTAGTTAAAGGAACCCTGCAGCACGTTAGAAACACATGCAGAGCTTAAGAGGGGGAGTGTTGAAGGTCATCACTGGCAGGTAAGGAGGGTGGGGCATCGGACCAGGGCCCCCGCTGGGCCCCTCCAACAATCCTGGGTAATTAGTACCTGCTCCCCCTTTCGGCACCTCTGCTCATCAGGAATATTTTTTCCAACAGCTCAAAAAGCTCTGAAAAAATATACCCGATAACCATCTGTTTTCGGGCAGGTGCTGGCATTAACACAGAGGATCCATGAACTTATCACGGATCCTAAGTGTATTCGCCCGAAAACAGATAATTTTTGGGGTGAATAAAACATGATCTAATTGAAATGTACAAAGGAAATCCAAGCGTTATTTTTAAAAAGTACAACTCAATGAAAAGAAAGCCCTTGCCAAAGTGTTTGGGCAGGCACTGCTTTTAGGATGAAAAGCCCCTGAATAGGAGTATCGTGTGAGATAAGTAACCCTGTTTTGTTTCTGACACGTGCTTTCACTTATCATGTGTCAGGCTGTATTTTTAAATGTGTGCCTTGAATATATGTCTTTCAAAAATATATAATAAATACAACGGTCAGTGAAGATCAGGAATTCTTTTGGATTGCAAAGAACCAGATTGATAACTGAGTTTTTTTTAGACAGTATAAACCAATGTAGCTTGCTAATTTTTCAGATAAATAAACCCCCCCCCCCCCCCCAGAAAAACATGCATCATTTACTTGTTGATATGGGAAAATCATAGCATAATGAATTGAACCAGAGACCGTGACTACAATGGCAGCTGATTTCAACACTCAAACTAGGATAGAGGCTAACCAAAACAAATTTACTGCCAGCAACCAATGGGCCATATAAAAGAGAAACAGTTTAGTTGGACACTTTGTAATGGGCAGTTAAATGTACAGATATTAAGAAAAAATACAATTGTATTCATTATGACATAATGAAATTAATTAGCATGCAATTTTAAGGGATCCATCTGTCCTCTTCATCAGATGATTAATTTTTATAATCCTAATAGCAGTTTTCAGTCTTGCCCATAACAGAGTATTCGGTCAATTGAGCACCCAATGCAGTTCTGCAGCAGGCAATGGATAAATAAGCCATGCATATTAATCCGATTAGATGTGTCAAGATCTCAAACCTAGCTTGCCTTCATTTTAAAGTCATCTGACACTTCAGTCTTCTGAATTAGCTAATAGGCAATGTCAGCTTTTCCTTTCCGCAGGAATAATTACATTAATTCAGCCATGTTATGGATGTGAGCATTACTTAGTATAAGCTACCAAAGGTCTCTGAGCCCCGGGGATAGTACCAGCTTAGAAGGACTTCGCCCTGGACATTCTTCCTGACAATATCTCTGGTATTTGTAAATGACCAGCTGCTGACTAATTCTAGCACTAATAATTATAATATGTAGGCAGTTCCAATTTGCTGCACATATCATATAATCAAATTAAATGTGCCTACAATGTTACAATTTGGTTAAGCATTACAATTAATTTTAGTGATTCTACAGAAATTTTTATGTATTAAAATAAAAACTCTTTGTAAAACTATGCAACCATATTATATACATTTCAGATTTGATGGGGTCAATCCAGTCCTTAGTGATGTGCACAGAATGCTTCTGAAACAATTGGGAAAAGGCATTTTGTGACCTATATCGGTCATTTTCCGTCTAACCACACAGGAAAATGAGCAAAGATTTCCTATCATATGATATGATAATGTACGCAGACGGACATCGCAGTGACGTCTCACAGAACATCACTCAGATCTGAACAGAGCCATAACTATGGCTTTTGGCGCGGACCATACCGTGACGATGGCTTGCGGGGCACGCCCCCTCCCTATGACATCACGTGAATGGGGCAGGGCTACAAACGCTGAGAATTACAGCAATGCTGCAAGCGCTCCAGACGGCACTGTTGCAGAGATTCTGGCTGCAGGGTGCCATTCCAAGCACCCTGCTAGCCAGATGCAGGAGCCTCGGGTGAGTGGCAATGCTACC
Organism: Taudactylus pleione; assembly: GCA_031769625.1. Lineage (NCBI taxonomy): Eukaryota > Metazoa > Chordata > Amphibia > Anura > Myobatrachidae > Taudactylus > Taudactylus pleione. The sequence goes on along the minus strand of JAUIMM010000201.1, from coordinate 12,425,284 downwards.
CACAGGGCTCTGTTCTCCCTCACAGTTCTCACACCCTAGTTACAGCCCTGGAACTGAATACCCTAGACGAGTTCAATATGTTTAGTGTAATGACATCAAATTCATCTGTGTAAATTTGGGTAAATAAAATGACCTTGGATACATGATTATTTTTACCTCTTACTGGGAAAAGAAGAATAAGGTAAAATGAGCTGATAACACCATGCCCACTTTTGACAAAGTCTATTCAGACATGACCTAGAAATCCCTTCAGAACAAATGGTGACACATCACGGTGCAAAGTAAGAAGAAAAGAATATCCTATCAACATACAAAACCCTGAGCAGCTGGAAAACAGCCGAGAATTGGAACCAAACAATAACCATCGCTTCTTAGGAACAGACTTGCCTGTGTAGCCCTATTATAGGTTTCTGAGCTGTGAATTTTCAAGAGGGATCCAATGCAATTTGCACTCCATTTCCAAATAATGCTGAGCACATCTCACTTTAGTAAAGCATTGCACATGCCAATTAAAGGCTTATAATATGTGTTTTGTTTGTTTTTTTAATTATTGCAGCTGGGACAAATTGTGACCCTTCCATAATCTCTACCATGCACCTGTGCTCCTTCCTAGCTTAATTTTATTTAAATTCTTTATTTATTCATGGAAACAAGAAAAATAGACATTAATAAAGAATATGCAATATGTAACAAATGTTTCCGTAATTTTTTCCACAGTTTTGAGAAAACAGAAAGTACAAATAAAAATTCAAGACATAGGGTAGGGAGGGGGGAAGGATGGGGGGGATGAACATAAACAGGTACATATCAAACAATACGTATCGCCAAAATACATAAATATATAGAAATACGGCTTACCAGAGTACTAAAAAAATGAGGAGGACCCGAAGGAGGCAAGGCAGACATACTAAGAGCCCCGAAAATACAAAGGTAGCACCAAACCAGGGTAGGGAGATGAGCTATGGTTGCCTCTCAAAATCCAGGGGCCTCAGACTAGCTCAAATTTATGAGGACAATCATGTAGGTAATAGGTAATTTTTTCCATGCTCGCGATGTACCAAACGTAATTCCCAAGAGCAGAAATTGCAGGAGGGTCAGGGGACTTCCATTGTCTAGCTATTAAAGATTTAGCTGCAGCCAGAATATGAGAAAACAATTCATTCAGCAAAAAGTCTCTAGCTTTATTTTATAAAGTGCAATTGCTCTATTTTCACTGCTTTCAGTCAAATACATTGTTTTTTTATTGTGATGAGCACTGGAAAGTATATTCAGGTTTCACAAAAACAACTTTTCAAAGATAAACTTTCTTAGGTCAAACTATACTGTGAGACGAAAGGTTATAAGAATAGAGGTGCACCATATAACTAAAAAGCAGGTGAAACAAAGAACATGGTAAAATAAACAAGTAGTGAAATGTTAAAAGGGTTGATATTTGGGCAGTTAGTTAAGCTGGGTACACAATAGATGATATGTCGTCCGATCCTGCAGATCGGAGCGACATATCGGGTACATCGTCTAGCATGTACCCATGACATGCGTGCTCCCGCAGGTCGTTAGCGACGTCCCCCGTTGGCCCTGCAGTATGCAGCATGGCGCGTCCCTCCCCCGTTGAACCCAGCATTGGCAAGTTTAAAATGACTGGGGCCTATTTAGGGAGTGAGTAAAAATGGTTCTTAAAGCCTTGGTAAAAAGACTATTTATAGAGCGCAAGTTCTTGAGGTAAGAGATTTTTAAGCAGTTTATAAGAAATCCATGCTGGTCTTTGATATCTTTAGAAAGATATAAGAAATAAAGCTCAAAATCGTTATTTCATAAAATAAGAGATTTACCAACTTTACTTAACTCTTTCATTACAGGAGATAGATTGTAAATTAATATCCAGATCAACGCTTGCATTTTCATGCTGCAATAGTTTTTTCTAACACTAAGGGGTAAATTTACTAAAGTGAGAGTTTTTAGAAGTGAGTTTTAAAAGTGATGTTGCCCATAGCAACCAATCAGATTCTAGCCATCATCTTCTAGAAGGTGCTATTTAAATGCTAAGTAGAATCTGATTGGTTGCTATGGGCACACCAGTCAGTTAAGATACCGCCTTATCAGAGACTGCTAAATAAGAACACTATTATTTTTATCAAAATTACCTGTAAAATGGAACTGCAATGTGAAATAACCTTCTACAGTAAGTATAACTAAGTTGAGCCAGAAATACATGATCTACCATATATATTAGTATCCGACATAGGATATTTTATATGTTGGCTATATTATTATAAATTTCCCCCCTGCGCCTTGCGCTGCTTTGTTATAGAATGAGCACATTTATTAATTTAGCAGGCTGCTTATTTGCGTCATTATCATTGTAATTACTTAATATTAACAATGATCGAGTAACTATGATAGGTATGACCTTGGACCAATCATGTTCAAGTGACATCACAGAGTTGGGACATTTAATGACCACATCCAAGATGGCCACCACTGACTCCCTGACGAAGGCCCTGGCGGGCTGATACGCGTAGGAGCATAACTTTACTTGACAACAAACAATTATACTTCAGCAGAGGGGGCTTATACCAAGCAACACTAGAGCACTGCAACTGAACAGGCCTGAGACGCGTCTCCAAACAGCATCGCAGCCGCGGTCACATGACCGCATCCACGAGACCCATAAGTACCAGCGACTGTACAGCAAAGGCAACAAGCGGCGAACAGCGCTTGTTGCGAAGACGGGGGTCGGGACGCCCATGCTATACTAAGGTAAGGCTCTGTAGGTGGTGGTGCCTGGTAGCTAGTCCTGTAAGGCTAAATACTAGCGTTATCCCTCCCAAGACTAACTCTGCAGTTTTGGCAGCATAGGATTAGGAATACGCGGTCCCTGACTGGCATATCACTTATTACCTAGCCTCCAGACAGACAAGAAGTCCGGAGTCTTTAGCATTTATCTTTCCACGGCAGTCACACCCGTCTGCTTATCGACCTTTTGACCATCATAATCGAGGGGTACCTCCATCAGGAACCTTGGACTTTATAGAACAGCAGTAGATTCAGGCACCTCTTCCAAACTTTGTATATAACATTCTCTGTATTAGAGCTGTGTGACGCACCCTCTAACAGAATTTTGAACCATATATATTATTTCACATTATCCCGACTTACTGAAACATTTAACTGGAACTATCGAATAAGACCACATTATCAATGGTTTTATTTGAGCACTGATATTCGTTTTTTGTCCCCTTTTAGTTTTGGTTTTGCCAGGAATATTTTATTGTTATGATTATGAGCTATTACTAGAGTAATTTGTGGATTATCGAACATTTTCTTTGTTGCTATCTGTGACATTTTCATTAGTAAATATTTGTTTTTTTTATCATATACACCAGTTCTTGAGGCACTATTTGCAATCCCCCCCTTTTTGCTAATTAGTATAACTCTACTACCTGCAAATAGGGTTGAAGTTGCCAAAAGGATACATGAAAAGGGGCAGACCAGATGGTCTGTGGTTCTTATCTGTCGTCAAATTCTATGTTTCTATATACCTAAATACAGCTACAAAATATCCAGCTACCCATTAGGGCTTTTACTGATTATGCATATGGACTGGAACTTTAATATATTTATATGAGCCATGAACTAAAATATAGTAAAATATTACAGAATAATCTTGCATATAATTTTTAAATATTTTAAAGCGTTTTCTTTATATAAGGTGATTTGATATTGTCAATCTCAGAAGCAAATTAAAAATGCATATTTAAATAAGATTTAGTGGAAATCCAAGTACATCAAAGAAACTTCTCAAAACTATGTATAAAATAACTGAAATTCAATAGTTCAATAAAACATCACACTGAGGGGAAATGCAGAAAATTGTAATAAAACAAAATGAGTAAATTAGATTACATAAGAAGCAATAACACCATCCCACCTTGTTTATGACGCATCTTAGAACATTTATAACAGTGTGTCTTCTACTGAAAGCTAATATTTCCATATTCCCTGTAATGAATTGCTCCATGCAGTATCTGATTCTAACACGCTTGTCCTGGAGGGGCTACATCAAGATGAATACCTAATTAACTATTCCCGAACAGCCTATAAAAGACAATTCAAACCCTGTAACAACACTGACAATCATTGCTGTGCTTTGCGAATGGCAAATGTAAACTAGATTAAAGTGAAATCCGATAAATGACTTGACTTGGCCTCAAGCGTTAGAGAGGTTGCAGCATTTCCAACTGTATATGACATGCAAGAGCAGGAAAGATTAGTAGAGAAAGCCAAAGAGACATGAAACCAACTAAAAATCAGCTGAACTGCTACTGAATAGCCTGCGGACATGCACGTTACCCCGCAACACCACCAGTTCTGGTCTAGGAGGGATTAGGACCTATCATAATAGTTAATTTGTTTTATTAACAGTACACTTATTGCTGTGATTTACTATTTTATATAACTCAGCAGGCATAGTGCAAAATATCCAGATGAATAATAGTTACATATTGTATCAAGTTACATATTATATCAATAGATTATTTTTATGTCCATTCTTCCTGTTAACACCATCTTGAGATAGCAACAACAGAACAAGTACTGTCAAACAAGCACCCTCATACAAAGGCATGCTAAGTTGTTGGATGCAGTAAAGCCTAAAATCTGGGCTCTCTCTTCTTCTGCATATGGGGAAACCAGGATGTAGTTATTAGACTGCCGGTCGGGAATCCACTTTGGGAGGGTTAGGTTTAGGCACCCCTGGGGGGGCTTAGGTTTGGGCACCCCCCATGGAGGATTAGGGTTAAGCTAGGGAAATGGGGGGTTAGGCGTCACTGGGGGGATTTTAGGGTTAGTCACCCCCCTGGGAGTGTTAGTTTTAGGGTGCGGGAAGGGGGGGGTTAGGTTTAGGCATCCTCAGGAGGACTTCGGGTTAGGCATCACCCAAGGAGTTTTAGGGTTAGACACCACCAAGGGAGAGTTACAATTGGGGGGAGTGTTAGTATACTTACCAGCCGGCGTCGGATGTCCTCTTGACTCCTGACAAATTTAAATAAATGTGTGGGGTCCCCCCCAAAGCCGTCGTCGTTTCAGTCCCACTCTAGGGAACCATGTAGCTGGGTTACACACACGCCTGCCCACACCAAAGATAAAGCTGTCTTACTGCTCAACTCAACCAGAGTTATGTCATTGTTAAATGGAAGTAATAACGGTGAAAGAAATCATAGTTATCTCTGCTTTTTAATAAACATAAACCCATAAATAAGAAGAGAGCAATGAGTGGCTTTTATACACAAAGCAAATTTCATAACATTTAGTAACTGTATCCTGTGTTAAGGGGCCTATCCATTAGACGACTTTTTAAACGATCCAACCAAAACCAGGAGGTTTTGCATTTTTCAGAAAGTCGTGTAATCGATAGCTGGCAAGGACCAGTGATGCGCGTGCACGCTGGATCCTTGACGACCCTGACTATCTGCTGAACATGCTGGTCAACCCGACGACGCTAGTCAGGTTCCACATGTTCGCTGATAGGAAGGTCGGTCTCCTGCACTGAATGATGTTCAGTGCGGGCACTGCACCCGGCGACCTGAAGGACTGAACGCTAGACGTTCAGTTTTTCAGGTCACGTAATGGATAGGCCCCTTAAGAAACAAAGTAATCCTGAATGTATATTTACTGAAGGTCAGTTTGGGGATTTTGGGGGATTTTCCATTGGTTTTGCAAACAGACCATTTTCTGAAGGCAATACCAACAGACAACCAACGAAATGCCAGACTTTAAAACATCGGACCAACAACTGATTGCCTATATACTAAGAGAGAAAGCCTGTCTGTCCTTTATGCATGGCCACAATGTTGGACCTAGCTCCACCAAATTTGGCAGGGTGGTGTAGTTTGACCAGGATTAGGTTTTTGTCTAGGTGTGAACTTAGTCAGGGCCACACACTGTCACACAATCCCTAAAAATGGGGGCACTCTTAAATTAGGTTCTGGGGTTGGCTCCAGTGGAAACTGGCAAAAACCTGTGTGAAAGCTACAAAAGTATCCTTTTAACCTCAGTCTGAGCAAGTGTCAAACTTTATCACTCATGCAAGTTCATATTAAATCCAGAGTTAGTCCTTTTTAAAGTGACCATATATATTAGTCATCCCTCTGTGTTTGCATGCAAGGGCGTAACTAGATCTATATGGGACACATAGCAAGTTCTTAAAAGGGTCCCCCAGAGGTAATAAAAAACACATACATGTGCCCCCACACAGAGCCCATTTATGTTATGCCACACAGAGCCCATTCAGGTTATGCCACACAGTAGTACCCCTTATATACATTATGCCACACAGTAGTAATGCCCCTTATACATTATGCCACACAGTAATGCCCCTTACACATTATATACCACATAGTAATGCCCTTTACAGATTATGACATAGTAGTAGTGCCCCATATAACACATTCCATGCAATAGTAGTGCCCCTTACACATTATGCCATACAGCAAAGCCCCTTACACATTATGCATCCCTGTGTCCCTCCAGCAGCCTTTCGCCTCCCCCTGTGTGATATAGATTTGGTGCCAGGCCGCCAGGTAATTACAGCTGGTGCACTGGCAGGCAGCAGCAGACATGGACAGACAGCGCTGGCACTATTTAGATCTTGCACCGGTAGCAAGCCAATTGGAGCTTGCAGACTGGCAGCCAATCAGGAGCCTCCACTGCTGATTGGCTGCAGGTCCACTAGCTCTAATTGGCTCACAACTGGCGGCACTGTCTCTCCATTTCTGCCTTCCGGTGCACCAGCTGTGATCAGCTGGCAGGCGAGAACCAAATAAACACTACTGACACCCAGACCCCCTCGGTGGCCCTGACTGGATCAGCCCACCTTGTGTGCATGACTGGGTGCAGGGGGAGTGGCCCGCCACAGAGGCAGCTTGGGCAGCATAGCAGCTACACCCCTTGCACCCACTATAGTTACGTCACTGTTTGCATGCATGTTAGCAAACAGTGGGGTCCTTTTCGTGATCAATGGAATGGGGTTATAGGCAAGTACAATATAAACAAATAAATGCTGCAGGTGTACTTCAGGGTCCAGTCTTCAACTAGGGATATGCCAGGTATCCCAGCTAGTTTGTCATGGAGCAGAAAAGGATCTGCAGATTTACTAATTGTCAGTTTTAAAACCAACTAAAACTTGATGTAAAGCGATGGCAAACCCGCCCAAACAATAGACCCGCACAGTTCACTATGATGTCACTATGATCTGTGCAGGCTTCAGGTTAAGATGTTAAAAGGGGTTAAAATAAATGTGTGCCCCCCCCAAAAAAAAAAAAAATCAGTAACCAGCCCCGGACCTCTCCCTCTCAACTTGGAAAATATTGGGGAAAAAACTGTGGGTTTCCCCCTATTTTTCAATAACCAGCTGGTAGCATAATGCTATAACAGAGAGAGACACAGCGTGGGGTCCAACTGATATAACATTAACTAGAAGAAAACTGGTAAGCCAAGGGCTGGAAATCCTTGCAAAGTGGGGTCTCCAAAAAATAAAATGGGGTCTTAATACCCGAGGAACAACCAGCCCTGGGCTCTTCCTCTCATTCCTGGTGGTAGTGGAATTTGGGGTTAATAGTAATAAAATAGATCAAAACATTTGGCATTACAGGCAGACTATAAGCCCCAGCAGCTTGCCAAGGATGCCAGCATTGTGGAACAACAAGTGCCAGCATGCCTGGACAGAAGGCCTGCTGGCTCCTGTAGTCGGCCTGTAAAGAAAATATTAAAATAATCACAAGACTCTCACACAGGACCCTAACTAGGGGTGTGCAAGCGGTGCCACCGCACAGAGCACAGGGCTTTGTGGGTGGCACAGTTGCTTCCCCACAATCCTGTTACAGCACTGCTAACATGAAATGTTTTTCTGTGGGTGTGTGCAAGGGGTGTAATACTGCACAGATCTGTTTGTTCCTCCTTCCTTATTAGAGGGCACCGCTGCTTACTGACTCTCCTCCCCACCTGTAATCATGAGCTGCTCCTCCTTTTGTGGGCCGGACCTCTTTTGTAGGGATGGCTCGCAGTCTGCGGCCACCTCTTCACCGAGACTCTGATGATGGGCAGCACTGTTCTCTGGAGCATAGACCTCCCGCAGCCACCTCAGCGCAGTGCACTCTGTCAGCCACGGCTCCCCACAGCAGCTCCCTCCGGCTTGTAAGGTAAATGGCACAGTCCCCCTCAGTAGCGGCGGTCTCCTCTTATAGTGCCCTCCGTGAGCTGCTTCCTTCCCATCTTCAGCACCAGTCACTCTTGGCCCCAGCATGCAATGATTCTAGTCTCACTGGTGCTCGGGGCTTCCGTAGAGTTCTGCCATCGACTTAACTGCCATCAATGCATGTATAGCAGCCTGAGGGCTCCTGCACTGTCCCCATCATAAATAAAGAAGTCCACTGTCACGAATGATACATTTTATGGTCATTCCTCACAATGCCACCAAATACATATAATCCAGGCCACAATCTAATACATACAAAAAATCATACTTTCTAAACATACACTTGTATACTATACTTTCCTTATCCACATGTTTACTTATGATCACCCTGATCAGGGGATACAGTGGAAAAAACCAGTCTGGTTGACTATCGTACTGGAGAAGAAAATGGGTGTGTGACATAAGGCCACGTCCCTTCCCCATAGGTCCTATACTTAAAAAATAGGGGGGGGGGGGGTGCACCAATGGTCTTTGTGGCACAGGGCACCAATATGTTTAGTTATGGCTCTGCTTCGACACCAACTGTTCTAGTATTTTATTACAAAAAAACCCACGCATCCCAAATAAACAAATTATATACTTACCAAATTCCTGGATGGCCTCCTCTTCATTCCATGTATGCACGGTCTTGGTAAAATAAAAAAAACTAGCAGTAACCCATGGACACATAGTGTACACATATCGAGTACAGTGCTAAAATTACACTGACAGGTGACTCAGAAACACTGTCATAGAAATTAAAGGGGAAGTGCTGATTGGCTGAGAGGGGAAACTGTCCACTCTCAGCCAATCAGTGCTTCACCATTAAATTCTATGACAGTCTCAGGACTGTCTGTCCCAGGGCTGGTTGCTTCTCAAGATCCCATTTTATTTTTGGGGTCCCCACTTTCTGAGGAATTCCAGCCTTGGGCTTACCAGTTTGTTGTGGCAGAGGGACCCAAGACTCTGCGTCCACCTGCTATGGCATTATCCCGCCGGCTGGTTTAGCCTGGTGCTGGTTGTTGAAAAATAGGGGGAAACACACACAATTTTTTTCCCATTATTCTCCAGCAGCAGCCCAGGCTGAGAGGTCAGAGGCTGGTTAAAAATTATGAGGGTGGGGACCCCACTTTTTTTTTCATAGTGATCTGCGCAGTGCTTCACCTCCACAGCAGATTGACATCAGGTTTGCCGTCAGATCTGTTGAAGTATACGGGCTTGAAATCCAGGTAATGACATCGGATTTCAAATGACAGTCAGAAACAAAGTACAGTAGATGCTGTTTTAAAGACTGCAATGTGATGATGCCATATGTTTTGAACGAGATTTAAAGCCGACGTTTAGTAAATTTACCCCTTAGTTTGGATGGGGATTGAGTTGACCACACCCCCACTTTAGCAGGGGGTGTGGTATTATCACATCAGGAGCCTGCCTAGTGCTTCTGCCCCAAATCCCTCCCCACACACATTGTACACTCTTGCATTGCTGCACTCACAAGTGACAGGTGCGCACAAATCACTATGAGGCAAGGAGCACACCTTCAAAACAGCCCTGGCAGTTGTACAAAAGCCATCTCTGTTCAGACCGCTAACTAGAATCAGAAACTGATCTGCTTAACCTGGACAATTGGGAGATACACTGTTACTCGCCTACTCTACTAGACTGTCTGGGAGATGCTCCAATTTTGGGAAGTTCTCCCAGACTCCCAGGAAGGCAGGGAGGGTACCATCCCAAATCCCGCATAATTCCTTGGTGAAGTTGGTGGGGCTTGATGACAATTTGCTGTTATTCATGGCCAAACCTTCCTCTATGTGTTGCCATGAACTTGACACTTGGACCTTAAATTGTCCCAAAAGTAGGAAGGTATATAGTTAAACATAATATACCATGATCTGTTCTATAACCAGTGTCTACCAAGTATATGAATTACTATATTAGCCAATTGTATACAATTACTGCTGTGAATAAAAAGCAATCACATCATAGGACACTGACCGTACCTGTCTTTGCCAGCAGACAGATTACACAGACTGTGCTATTCACAGCTAAAGTACATCAGTGAGTGCCTCAGCTGTCACAAAATGAAACAAAAGTAAATGTACTGTGGATAGCAGAGCTAGAAATATCAGTAGTTTGGAATTTGCTGCAAGGATAGAACATATAAACTGACAGACAGAATGAATTCATACATTAGTTTAGTCAAGTGTACATTCTGAAAATGTCACATTTGACCCTTGAATTAAGACAAAGATCATTACCCATATTAATGCTCCAAAATTAAGCAGCAAAATATTAATTTCATCAGTGACTTATATAGTGCCAGCATATTCCATTGGGAACAACAGTAATAAAACAAGACTGTATTATTTATAACAGACAGATTTAGAGGTAAGAGGGCCCTGCTTTCAAGCTTACAGTCTATAGTGAAATAATCAGATGTATTATTAGGATAATGTTAGACAAGCAACAGCCGTTTACCTCTTCTTAAGATTGACACCAGATAAATATATGAGATATCACTGCCATTTATGTCAATAATTATTACTAAGGTGCCCTTCACTTAGCCAGAGCTCTGTGGGCTCGTGCATGCCATTTTTAATGAGTATGAACACTCTGCAATATATCATATACATTATCTAATACAGAACTAGCAAATTAATTCCGTTGACCACTTAAAAACGACCAATAAGGTGCAATTTCTTGATAGTGGTTTGTGACTGGTTTTTCCATTCAACTACTCTTCAGTTTTCATCTGCAGTTGTAACATACTTGCCTACTTTTCAGCTCTCTTCTCTGGGAGAAGCCAAATCCCACATAATTAAAAGCAATTCTGTCGAAAACGTCTTTGCTAAACTTTGTCTATGTGCAAAGGCACCATTATCACCTGTCACGAACCCGGGCTGACTCTCAGATACAACAATTTAGACCAGCTGACGACGCACCTCGGTTACTAAAATCACACTGTCACGACAACAGGGAATAACGGCCCTTTGTGTTTTCCAAATAAATTACTAATATTTCACCTTCAGTTATACACAGGTATGTAGCATGGGCCTCACAGGCTCGCAGGTTCAATAAGAATCATGGAGAATATGTTAGATCAGAAGTTCCCAAACTTTTTTGAATCACGGCGCCCTAGTGCATAAGTATTGTGTTCACGGCACCCCTAAGCCAAAAGTTTGTTATTGAAAAATTCCGAAAAAATGCAAAAAAGTAGTAAAGTGAAGTAAATTCTGCTACCTGTCATCCTTAGGTTTGATTATATAGTGGTGGACAGGTTTGTGCTTCTGTTTGTGCACATATTTACATTACATTTACCATAAAGAATTTGATTTGATGCTGGACCACCAACCTGAGGCACACCTCCAAGTGTCCCAAGGCACCCCAGGGTGCGGCGGCGCACAGTTTGGTAACCACTGTGCTAGATTAAATGTGTTTAATCAAAAAAAAATTTCCATGGCTTAGTTACAAAAAATGATTAATAAAATGACATACAGATTAACGTGCAAATAATTTTAGAAATAAAAAGGAACACCACAGAGTTTTAGGACAATTACAACAGAGTTCTGTGCAGGAGATTACATGAAATTAGCTTGATACATCTCAGCCTAAGGCTTCTCCCTGGAAATGGACATTGAATGCTGGGTGACACTCCTTTTTATGGACACACAGATTTCTCTTTGTTTCTTCCTCAAACAGATTAAATCTGTACATTTAGCAGAGCCCATAGAAATTAGAATATACTTCTTGTCATAAGGATATGTGACTTGCATTATCTATCACGTAGAAAATATTTGGAATTCTGTGTTCTGCAGTGTCATATAACCAGGTTAATTTCACTCCTCTAGCTTCAAAAGGTTTTGTCACCTTCGTATGACAGTGACGCAATTCATTTGTGCTCTCAAAGGGGAAGAAAAGGAGGTCTGGAACACAGACTTGTGGTCATGCTGAGTACAGCAAACACTGCTGTCCTGCCCCTTTCATGTCAACACCATACTTGCCAACCCTCCCTGAAATAGTAGTAATCTCCCTGACAAGTCTAGCAATCTTCCTGATTGCACCTTACCCCCATTATGAAGCTATTAAATAATAAAAAACAGATATGTACATTCAAAGTGGATCATTAGTATAATTTCCCTGCATTGGTTATAAGGTACTATGATCCTTATGGCTACATGCATTTATGAAAAGTATCAGTGTGTTTTAATCAAGAAGTAGATCTTACTAACTGCTTTTGGGCTCATTTACATTTGGATGTAAGTCAGTGTTATGACACGCCTCTCAGATGTAGCAGTACACGCCCACTTTAACGCCGCGCTCATAGGTGTTGTTTTCGCAATCTCCCTGAAAAGCTTTTTCAAAAGTAGGCAAGTATGCGTCAATACTGACTTATGTGCAAGAGTTCATACATAGTAGCAACGGACATACAGTTTGGAAAGAACATTTTCCATACTGAATATACATGGATACGGAATCGGTATGTAATGCCGGCGACTGAATATCATATACAGACACCAGAAGCCCGAAGAAGGAAAATCCTGACTGGGGCTGGTAAGGACATTAATTCTACCCTAACCCTCCCTTAGTGGTGCCTAACCCTAAACTCCCCCCATTAGTGCCTAACCCTAACACCCCTCTCCCTAAACCTAACCTTCCCGGGGGGGTGCCTAACCCTAACCCCCCTTACCCTACCCTAACCCTCCCGGGGGGGTGCCAAACCCCAAGTCCCCCCGGGGGTCCCTAAACCTAACCCTCCCCCCGCGGCTAGAACCTAAGAAACCAGTCTTACCTTCGTTCGGTATGCCGGGTGTCGGGATTTTGTAGTGGAGCGAATGATAGGCGTCGGATCCAAAAAGTCTGGATATCAATCATTTAAATTGCAACAGCAATCCCGGGATTTCAGAATTAAGTCGCAAATAGCAGCACCGCGTCCTCTGCCTCTGCAGCCATTACAAACCGCTGGCCCAGACAGCGCTGGGCTCTTCTGGAAGCTCAGACGCGGCCTGGGCCATAACCTGTATTACGGCGTGATGTCATAGGTCACAGAGCCGCATTGTCTGTAGTGATTAAGCCAGAGTCAATGAGCTGGCTGGAGGTGAGAGAAGGTGGGACTGAGTGGGAGGAGCTCCTCTCTTCCTCCTTCACAGTGGTAACCTGGTGAGATGTCAGACTGAGTCTGACTCAAGGCGCCACTGACAGTTTACAGCCTGGCCAACATGTGGCTCTCCAGCTGAAACTGAAAGTCCAAGCATGCTTTACGAGCTGATTGATGGAAGGGTAAGCTGGGACTTGTAGTTTCACAACATATGGAGAGGCACAGGTTGGCCATGACATTTAGTTTACAGTGTACAATTCAATCCTAGAAATTTGGGGATTAATATTTTTTCAATCCCAAATCCTGGGATTCCAAAAATGGTATTGTATAGGTATCCCTTCACCCAACTTTTGGTGAGACAGCTCTGATTTTCATTGGGAAGGGAAGTGTTCCTCTGCCACACGCTGTTAAGATAGGTGCGGTACAAAAAACCTTTACCTTCTGGGAAAAATTACCTGCAGAGCATGGTCACGCCCCAAGTGTGCTGCAACCACATCTGATGCTGGGAAACAGGTTTACGTACGCTCAGCTTGGGATCAAGCACAGGGCCTGATTCGGAGCCGCTCGCAAAAAGCAAGCACTCGCTATGAATCAGGGCGGCCGCTTTGTTCTAAATAACCTGGCCTCCTGGCCGCTCGCTAAGCTGTGGGTGACAGATGGTTGCGGCCAGATTATGGTCGCGACCATCGGGCTTGTGACGAGACCCTTGTGGTAGGGTCTCGTCTGCCGCAAGCCCCAGCGAGCTTTCATCTCTAACAGAGCCGGAAGCTCACTACTGACATCACTCGTGATGTCAGTAGGGCCGCCCACAAACGGCAGACGTTCCTTCAGGAACGCCTCCGTTTGTCCAGTCATCCCCCCACCCCGCCTACAAAATAGGGCGAGCTGACAATCAACATCGACAGCCGCCCCGTTTGTAGCGAGCGCTGGAGCAAGAGAGTTTCTCTCTCGCTCCAGGGCTTGCGCACGCACATTGCGCATGCCGCGCGTGCGCAATGCCCCACCATGGACCCGCTTGCGAGGGGGTCTGAATCAGGCCCACAGTGCGTAAACACCTGATATGTCTGCAGAACGGATTTGCGTTAACTCTTCATCAGCCGCAATGCAATATTCATACTCCTGCAAACATGTCTGTATACTCATATGCATCAGCAGTTCTGAATATATATTGTTCTCCGCAGCCTCTTATCCATCATTGTGACAGAATTAGCAAGCGCTACCCTGACATAATGTTACAGTCACACATTCATCCTGGATTTCACAAGTCCCTTAAAACTGATTAATTTAACTTTGTGATAATCACAGGTGCTTTGCACTAACTATAAATGATACAAAATCCTCTCCCCTACCATTGCTTGTACTTTTTATGGGGGTGGGAGGGGACATACCTTTCCCTGGAAACCCCAGCATTCATATATAACCATGATCTCTGACAAAGAACTCTGAAAAATCCAATTAATCCCAACAGCTTTAATTTAAATCACAATAATTGTATTAGTTTCTAGTACCCAGGAGGTCAGTGAACCTTCTATTGTTTCAATTTATTACTTACAAAGGCAATATAGGTTAAGAATTATAACAGTGTATAGTCATTCCCCCATTTGCTGAGTTAAAGCCTAGGAACATAACAGTATTTGGAAACAACTTGAGAAATGATATATTGTATGCTAATAACACATCACCTGCTCTCACTACACCAAACATCCTATTTTCCATGTGACCTAAATAAGATACAATGCTTCCGAACAATCAAGCTGTTAAACGATAACAGCAGTAAAATCAACAACAATATAGAATGTTGCTGCTTCAAGGCTGCACAGCACACAAACAAGAGTAAAAAGCCAAAGCAGCTGTCAAATAAAGCTGAACCTACATGCTGCTGACTGTATTATTACCATTGCAATGACCAGTTGTGTGCCATTTACATAAGCATCTTGGATGGAACTGGCACTCTATGTAAATAATTCAGCGGTTTTACTGGAGCTGCAGCTGAGATGTACGCTTTCTGAACATTAAGCTGAACGTTTTGAAGCCTGAGCTTTATATCCGCATAGCACCGTACAGCATTTTTACATTACGGCTAGGGCTGCTTATGAAAATCAGCTGTCCTTATAGATCAAGCGTAATGCGAATAACCCTTCAACAATTTATGACAGTGTTCTAAACTCAGTCAGATGTATGTGCCTTAATAAAGTATTTAGACCCATGACCAATTGTCTTATTTTACAGAATAACAAATCCTACTTTGAACTTTGTTCAATGGAATATTTTTATTTAAAAGCACAGAAAAGAGTATTTTAATTATTTGAAAATTTTTATGGTTCAATTACATTGTACGAAAACACACAAAAAAGCAGATTAAATGCTATAATTATTAATGGGGAAACTTAAATATTTTGTAAAACCACCTTCAACCAAGATAACCCCTATGAGTATCTTAAACTCTGTTTAAATAAACCTAATTTTAATCACAACCTAAAGTGAAAAAAACCAGAAACGTTTTTAGGTTAACTTTAAACGTAGTTTCCATTGACAATGAGCTGAAGATACCCTTGGGAGCGAGAATGCCTGTATATCGAGTGGTAGTATTGCCTCCTCTCTACGTCTGAATCAAGGGTGCGCTCGCAGGTGAGAATGCCTTGCTTAAAGTGGTACATGTACCCCCCCAATATGATGAGCACCTGTATTGCTAAACTGGTACTGGTCATCGCTACCTCTCCCTTCCTCCACAGCATTGTTACTCTACTTGTGGTGTATAGTGCTGAGATTAATGGGACAGAGCTCTTTTCTATGGTGGGGGGACAGCACGGGATCTTCAATCACCTAATAAGGCACATACATCAGCAAGTAATTGGGGCAATTGCCGTTTTGAAGATAATTGTGTAAAAATATCTGCAATTTATGGAGTTCACCGATTGCCGATTCCGATCAAAAAGTGATAGCAATTGGTAAATCTGGTTGTTTGATTTCACCAAGCAATCGTGGCTGTAGATTGTTAGTGTATGGTAATGATCAGCCGATTTGCTGTTACTATATAATGATGAGCCTTTTATGATTGGCAGGGCTGTTAGCTTGCATCATTTTCAGCAAATATCTGTAATGGATGGGTGCATATTGGCGGAGGGTGAAATCAGGGGAAAAACGCATAATAGTTTTCTTTTCTGATTGTTGATGAAAAAACAAGGCTGAGATTCTGCATTAACATACTGAATAATAAGTTTCTTTCATTATCAGCTCAATTAATTTTAGTTTTCACAATTCACACTCATTTGGTTCATTAGCACTATTAACAGCCTCTTATATAACATTCAGGGAGTGAAGAAACTAAGGCTTACACTGCAATGAATATAGTCATTTGAATACTTACCTCAAAATTGTCAGAATAATGAGATGATAAAAATAGAAGCAATATTATGCACTGATTCCTCATTATAGCAACCCCCTTTATGATGCCAACAACGCATACCACCAGATATTCTCTGCACAAAATAAAATATAATTTCTCTAAGTTTATAGTCATTCTTTTTCTTTACAACATCGCACACTCACAGCAATGCCAGATTTGGCCTGTGTTGAGAAGGAGCACTGTAAGTAATAAAAAGCAAAACAAAATAAATCGTAAACCACAAAATTATTGTGCAGCTTCAAGACAGACATTTGTCTCAAATAATTCCCATTAAAGGTTTAGAGTTATTTGATATAACAAATGCATTTGATAAAGACATTAATTTCAAAATCAAGACACACATGGTCTATTTACTATTAAGCTGCAATAACAAAGATCTTCAATCGCCACAATTTTCTAATAAAACGTTGTGGGTAGCTGGGTAACACTCCGTTCCCTAATTATACCGCCAGGCACTAGAAAAGCTGTTTTTACTGCTTTGTGGGCCAGCCTGGATGCGTATGCACACGTGTAAACCAGCTTTGTTAGTTCAAACAAGTGCAATGAGCTGGAAACAAAAAATGGAAAAAAAAAAGATGAATAAATTAGTACACAAAAAGACAGCAAATTCTTTAAAAAACAAAAAATATTTAAACAAATAAAGCATTTTTCAGTGGCTTGGTACTGCTTTGCCATCCTGAGATGGCAATAGCAATAAGTGTATTCCGGTGATAGATGTACCATAGCAATCTTTTAAATAGGCTTTGCCAAGCAAAATCTGGACAGAATAAAACCCAACCATCTAAAACTGTCGTCACCAACCCGTTGTTTGCGTACCACCGGCAGCTCGCGGCCGCAAGCATGTTAGCTCGTCTTACAGCAGTAGCATGGCGGGTGCTCTCCTTATGGAAGTAGGCTGACGGCTCGCAAGCGGCGCATACGGCATGTCTTATACGCGCCACGGCAGCAGTGCATGACGGACACTGCCAGCAGCCTCGCCGCTGACCGCATTATGAGACACCAGGCACATGTTTGGAGGGGAGTGCAGGACCTGGCCAACCACTGTACCACCTGCACAAACCATCAAGCAGCCGCCTGCTCCCCGCTGACAGCTCTCAAGCATCAGAGGTAGAGTCGGACACTCTGAAAGGGGGTGTGGGGCCTGGCCATCCACTGTCCCGCCTGCACAAACCATCCAGCAGCCCTCTGCTCCCTGCTGACAGCTCTCCACATTTTATTTTTGAAAACTACGATCTGGCTAATAAACAAATTTTTCATAGAAAAACAACAATGCATTTATTAATACAGTGATATTAATCGGCTGCTATATCGCACCTTGTATGGGGGCCTTAAGACAGATGTGTTGCTACATTGAAGAAATGATGACAAAATGATGTGTTGCACACTGATCATGTAAGACTATACTGCCACATGATTATGCTACGAATGTAAAAGAGGTTTAGTAGACAAGTGAATGCACTGTCTAATCCTTAGACCCTCCATCATAGCCAGAGATGAATTGGATTTTGTTGGGTTGCTGTAACACTACAGGCAAGCAACCTTAATAGCAACTGTTCCCCACATGAAAACAAGGAAGATAGTACAATTGACAGATAGAACAAAGAAAAATAAAAGTGAAACAATAAACATTTAGGGGTATATTTACTAGAGAGAGAGTTTTTAGCAATGGAGATGTTGCCCATAGCAACCAGATTCTACTTAACATTTAGCTAGCATCTTGTAGAATACAGGTTCTCAAACTTGGTCGTCAGAACCTCAAACAGTGCAATGTTTTCCAGGTCTCCTCACAGAATCACAGGTGAAATAATTAGCTCCACCTGTGGAACTTTTAAAATGTGTCAGTGCGTAATGACTACAACTGTGCAGTTGCTAGGTTACCTGGAAAACGTGACCTGTGTGGGGTCCTGAAGACCGAGTTTGAGAACCACTGCTCTAGAAGATAATAGCTAGAATCTGATTGGTTGCTATGGGCAACATCTCCACTTCTAAAAACTCTCACCTTAGTAAATATACCCCTTAGGGGTAGATTGCCATTCATTACATACATTTAAAGGGTTTCTCCTCTCTGCTCTGTTAATGTCTGATCTCTGTATTTGACAGCTATCAAACCAAGAGTGTGATGACGCAAGATATGACGCAAGATTTGACTAGAGTTACCTCACCACCTTACATCAGTTTTCAAATCTTTGGTTGATTAATAATTAAAATGAAACAAGACTGTGTTTAAAAAGTAACACTCATATTTGACATATACTGTACATCAAAAGTTGTGTATGACTAAGCTGCCTAATATATATGAGGAAAGTAAATGCTTCCCATCAGGTTGTCATCTTAGGAGGTGTTTAATTAATAGAACAGTCAGAGATCAACTGACAAGTTTGCTGACTTGCCCTGCAGAAATGCACTGTGCTGATTGGTAGATTCATACACAGGGGCGGGTTCATTGGTGTCACAACGGTTCAACTGACTGCAGTCTCAACTTTTTGACTTGATCACAGTAGTAGACTGTTCTAAAGTTGGCGGAGGAACTTCAGTCATGGAATGTCATGTTAATACTGAACAATACTTTATACCGAAATAATCATTTCAATATTAGGTTTAATGGTCCTTCAAAAAAAAAAAAAAGTTCAACGTGGAAGGATAACATTTTCATTAACGAATGTGACATTTTCATTTAGCTATTATATATTTACTTCATTTGCACATACCAGCAATTTCAATGAAAGATTTGCTTGTAGTCTCTCATTGATAAGCAATATTATGTAATACAAATGTAATACCTAGTTATTATGATGCACTGATTAGTGGCACTTTTGATCACAATCATCTCTCTTTTAAATTGTCCCACTGGGTATCTGCCTGGAAAATGCACTAAATTCTTGCCCACCCAGTTTTCTATGTCTGTGTCAGGTTTCTATTCTAGATACAGTGTTTGCAAATAATGTGTCTGAAAAGACTTTGTACAGATAACTTAGGAAGTGATATAATCACACATACAAAACTGTGCTGACACATTTATATTTCAATCTGAGCTTATTAATTACATTTCCATTGAATGTGTTCAAAATGGAATCATAAGTAAGTTTCATTAATTATATGTGACAATTAAATAACAAATTACAACATGTCTTCATATTACCAACTGGCACGAGACAAGGTGAATTAGTGAAGACCAACCAATTCAAAAATAAACTTAATCAGGTCCGCCCATGGAGAGCCTCCTATCCCATGGTCCTACAGCCCCCACATCATTCCCTTCTCCTCGCTTCTCCCTTTCCTTTATAAGTATCAAGTTGGATAATATTCTAAAATATATATGACCAATTGAACATGATCGAAGATTAATACTGAAAGTTAAAAGTAGTTTGACTGTAATATTTGTCAAATACTTTACCTGGATTGTAAACATTTTTATTTTGATTACTGCCTTTTCATGACTCCTTCTTGTGAATTGTTTTACTGATGTTATTGTTATATTCCTAATAACAAATATTAGTTAAAATAAAATAAGTGTTCTGCACCAATTAATACATTTATAAAAACTTAAAAAGAAAACAAACTATATACAGGTTGAGTCTCCCATATCCAAAATGCTTGGGACCAGGGGTATTTTGGATATCGGAATATTCTGCATTTTGGAATAATTGAATATCATAATGAGATATCTTGGGAATAGGACCCAAATATACACAAAGAATGCATTTATGTGTCATATACACCTTACACACACAGCCTGCAGGTAATATTATACAATATTTTCAATAATTTTGTGGCTCAAGCAAAGTTTGTGTACAGAAATGAAATTCATTTATGTTTCATATACACCTTATACACACAGCCTGAAGGTAATTTTATACAATATTTTTAATAATTTATGCCTTAGACAAAGTTTGTGTACATTGAACCATCAAAAATCAAAGGTTTCATTATCTCAGTCATGCCAAAATTATTCCGTATTTCGGAATATTTGGATATGGGAGACTCAACCTGTATATAAAATGTATTACAATATACGCAAGTCTTTTGTAAATGTAAACCCTTCAAAAATGTCAAGTGCTCCCTCATTCTATTAGACTCTCCTCTAACATCAACTGCTTCACAGATTCTTTCACAACATACTTATTCTTCCTTGTCTACTGAATCTCATTCTAATCCGGTCTTTTCTTTCATATTTTTACCCTTTTTCTCCCAATATCCCTTCTCCTTTCCATCTCAGAGGGCCCTCCCTTCTAGTGTTTATTTTTCCCGCCCCCTACCTCAGCCTACTGGTATTCGTTAGTTATATGCCCACACCTGTAATTATGTGCAATTATGTATGTGTTATTTCTGTTTACTCTGTTTTACACAGTTCTGTATCTTGCTCTGTACAGCTCTGTGAAAATTTATGGTGCCTTATAAATAAAGGCTACTAAAAATAATAACCCTAATGCCACTTCTTCAGTAATATTTTGTGAAAATTAACCATTTAACCCTATTAGCAGAACAGTGACATAGCAGTAGGTTGGGTCCACATGTCACTATGTTGGGTCCTATTTACTAATTATCTGTGTTCCAAAAATTCCAGTTAAGGGAAGGGACCTGGAGGATTAATAATTGGTCAAATGGTCTTTCAAATTAGGTTACAAGAGAATGTGTTCCTGGTGTATCAGTACTGAAAACAATCAGAAGAATGGTGTCCAACAGTAGAGTAAGGGTAATAAGGGACCTGTGGAATTATTTTTAAAGTACTAAAGTGGATTTGTTCTTATCTTATTAAGTCTGCCCATAAAAATTACCAGACATAGTTTTGAAGTGTTTGTTAATTATCTCCTACTAATAATGCCTTTCCTCTACCATTCATACGACCAGGACCTAAAACAGGTCTTTAGCAGTATGATTACACCGATTTCTGCTTGCGTACTTAGGGTGTGGAAGCAGAAATCAGTGAAGGCGGCTCTACCATATTTGAATGATAGAGCGCAGCCCACATTGCCTCATGACCTAATTGATATCCCCCAAGGTCTTTTCAAATGACACTGCAAACAATGACTTATGGTTTGGTTTCAGCTGACTAACAGTATTTTTTTTTTGTTTCCTCATTATCAGTACCTGCTTCAGTGCTAGCTGACAAATGTGGAGAGAAGTGATGTCTGTACAGTTTGCCGTTTCTGTTCTTACAGCTCCGCGTTTGTGAAAAAGAGAGATAGTGGTGTCTTTATATAATATTATTATTGCTGCAGATATTTAAGGTTCCACAGAGCATAAACATTATATAGAACATAGGCAAGGGAAATGTAGACATGAAAACAAAAACAGTAGTGAAAGAACTGAGAGCTAGACCATGGGATGGATACGGGATGCCGGCGTTAGAACATAACCATAAATTGTCACCTGTGATTAAAACAGCGAAAATAGAAGACCTAACCGAAACAAAAAAGGGTAGAACAATATAATTTAGTATACTCTTTGTCTAAATTAAGGCAGTTAACAAGACAATGATCTTCATTGTATAGGTAGCAGAGATTAAGTGAATGACACATAGGGTGAATTCATTAGGTGTGATTTAGCAAAGGAGAGTTTGTTTCATGAAACTTGCAGACATTACGTGATTGCGCACACCCGAGAAATGTGAGAACCAATCAGAAATGCCAATACTGGGTAGTCGCGACGAGGGTGTACAACGTCTACAAAATGCGACCTGTGAGAAGTGCATGAATACGTGAAGAAACCATCCTGGACCCCACTAATGTGACAACTTAGATAGGAGGACCATATAGAAGGCTGTTAGTTGGCTTAAGGAAAGTGCTCTAGGTTTTTGAAGTGTCAAATGCATGATTTTTGCATTTTTTTTATTAATAGTGGAAAAAAGGGTAGTAAGTAAGTGTTTTTCACAAAATTAAAGGCTTTACAGCAGTTTGGGGTACAGGAAAATGCCTGTAAAGTTTTTATAGTGTTGGAAAAAACACTTTTACAGTACCTTCCAACTGCTAAAAAAAAGTTCTAAAAACCCTCTCACATAATACACCTCCACATACTGTACCTCTCCTACATCATTTACACCTCCACATAACTGTACTACATAATATACATTTCCACATACGTGTCCTACATCATTTACACTACCACATACCTGCCCCTCATCATTTACATCTCCACCTACGTATCCCACATAATTTATACCTCCACATACCTGTCCCACATCATTTATACCTCCACATAACTGTCCCACATCATTTATACCTCCACATACCTGTCCCACATCATTTACACCTTCACATACCTGTCCCACATCATTTACATCTCCACATACCCATCCCACATAATTTATACCTCCACATACCTGCCCCACATCATTTACGCCTCCACATAGCTGTCCCACATCATTTACATCTCCACATACCTGCCCCGCATCATTTACACCTCCACATACCTGCCCCTCATCATTTACACCTCTACATACCTGTCTCGCATCATTTAGACCTCCACATACCTGCCCCACATCATTTACACCTCTACAATCCTGCCCCACATCATTTACACCTCTACATACCTGCCCCACATCATTTACACCTATACATTAACGATACTGGATCAGAACCTCTATACACTCCTTCCTATACCTTTTAATATCCTGCCTATACCTTCTAATATCCTGCCTATACCTTCTAAAGATGATGCTAATTTGCGTACGCAGTCATACAGTAAATAAAGACTTAAGACCTGGAATCTGTGGTTCCAAAGCACAAGTATTATTCAAGTCAAAGTACAGTCAGTTACACGCTATTGATCCAGACACAATTCGGCGCAAAGGAATTATACAGACCCAAGTACAGTATACATACGCAGCGCTTCCGGACCAGATGTTAGGCATCAGCAAGAAACCCCTCGTCTATCAGCATTCAGCACGAAGACTAAAGACCCAGTGTTGGAACACACATATTTATACCCCCCAGGAATAGACAAAACAATAGGGACGTTTGTTGCTGATGCTATTGGTTCCAAAGGGGGATCCATCTGTTACAGAGCATTTAACAGGCTGATTCAAATAGACACAACCCAGCCTCCAACAACTGAGGGTCCCTAGATTCCCGCCACATGCAACATCCTAACAGTTATTCATATCATATACATTTTGTTGCTTGAAGTCTCTGCGGTCCATAAGTCGAGAATGCATGATGCGATCTCCCCACCGATAATACCAGAATACTGTGGAAAGAGTATGCATCAGTACAAAACCAAACACGGCTTACTTAGCATGTATAAAACCTTAGTTACCAAACAATCTTTATTTCATAGCATTTATACTAAATGAACAATCTTAAATCTTATACCTTAAAGCTTATGAAACCTTGTATGTGAATATGTAATGTGTGAGTATGCGGGGTTTGATATAAAGACGCTAGTTAACTTGGTGCGGGTGCGTGAGCATTTAGTTACTAAACGGTGTTTTCATATAGGAATTTATGCATTCGCTAATATGCGACTAGTTAACAGCGCAATTGTGCGTATTACTGTGTATATGAGAAATGATGAAAGAAGCAATCGCATGGTGCTAATAGTAATATCGCATATGTACTTAAATGTGAGTTTATCTAAAATGGCGCTTGGGTGGCCATTCGCAAAATGGCATCTTGCGATCTCATTTCCAAGATGGCGTCTTGCGGCCAGTCGCAAAATGGCGTCGCCGCGATTCAATTTGAAACTGATCTTGTCTCAGCCAATTATCCAGCTTCGACAACATACCTGCCCCACATCATTTATACCTCCACATACCTGTCCCACATCATTTAAACCTCTACATACCTCTCCCACATCATTTACATTCCTATATACCTGCCACTTAATATACGTGTCCCACATTGTATAACCCATTATTGAGCTCTATAGAGAAATTCACCTGAAAACAAACATATCTTTATTGGCCAAATTATACTATATAAACCCCACCAAGTATGTGATTATTCATTGGAGGGATGTATACCAGAGGTACTGCACTGTGGACCTTATTCAGAATCGGTCGCAAGCGCCGATGCGCTCGAAACTGACTCGATGGTTAGTCCTGCGCACATGCAGTGGCTGCACTGCACGTGCGCAAGCCCCGGAGCGAGAGAGAAAAACTCTGTGGCTCAGGAGCTCGTTACCAAAGGGGCGGCTGTCGATGTTGATCGACAGCTCACCCCGTTTGGTAGGCGGGCTGGGGGGGTGGTTTCCAAAACGGAGGCGTTCTTTAAGGAACGCTTGCCGTTTTGTGGGCGGCCGCACTGACATCATCAGTGATGTCAGTGGGGAGCTTCCTGCTCCATCAGAGCAGAAAGCTCCCTGGGGCTTACGAGTGCCCAGACCTAACCTTAGGGTCTGGTCGTAAGCTCCGATGGTCACGATGGTGATCACCAACGCGACCATCAACCTGGTCAGTCGTTAAGCTGTGGGTGGTGACCCACAGCTTAACTTACGACTAGGAGGCCGCACTTCAAAAATGAAGCGGCCTCCCTCATTCAGAGAGAGCGATCGCTTCTTACGACCGCCTCTGAATGAGGGCCTGTGTCCCAACATTTTTTACCTTAAAATAAAGATTCTCTTTATCTTTTCCTCTGAAAAATTAAAGCAAGTCTGCAAATGGCATTCGTGTGCAAGTTCGCTGTAAGAACGGCTTGCAGGACCGAACTCGCACCTAACTGGATTGACCCTATAGACTGAACAAGCACTGCAGACTCTGAATACTGATACATCATTCAATAATGGATGCCAAGTAACTTAAAAATTACCAGTGATGTTTCGGTCAAAGTAGGAAAACATAATTGCTGGATGTTACATTGTTAAATTGCGTCTTTAAATCATTTTAAAGCTCTCAAAGTACTTAAACATGTACATCTAGAATTGTATGGCCAATTGTGCTATTAACCATTATATACAGCTACAATGCTGGTTCATGTACCTTGAAAGTCAACCACATGGACCCCAGCAGGTTTACATTTTATTCTCAAAATATTTCATTGGGTGTCTGGCGGTTTGAGCACACTGAATTTAATTTACTCATATCTGTTACCAGTCTGTTTTGGAGTAGTTACTTTATGGGACCATATTTCTTGCCTGCATGCTACGGATGCCTACCAGAGCTTAGCAGCCATTGACACAAATCTCTATTTTATGTATATAAGGTTCAGTCTTATTTGTGTCTGCCATCTTTATTACTTTAGAGTTTTATCGACTATTGAATAACTTTTTATTTGCGACATTCGTTCAGCAGGGAAACCACACAAGCACATTACACTGAGCACTAGGGCACACACCATGCATAAGCCTATCATTTTGGTGAGCCAGGGAAAATGAACACTGAGAATGAAAATACATGTTCCACAGAAGCTAGGCAGCAGCAGTAAATGGTTAACTCCTTCGCTGCAGAGGACAAGTGGGGCTTGTTCTCTGGATATACAGCAAAACTGCGGAGGACAAGCCACATTTGTCCTACACAGCATAGGCAAAAGCCCCCAAAACCTATCCTACCTGTGCCTCACTGGTCCTAATGACCGGTGGGGACCCACGGCAGCATCCATGAGTTGAAAACGGACATTACTTTTGAATAAAAAAAACAATGAATGAAAGTGGTGGGAGGAGGGACTTTTGGTCCTTTTAACTTCCCAACCCCGTCACCTAGAAAGATGGGGGTAACATTGGTTGAAAGAGAAGATTGGTTGAAAGAGAAGATTTCCCACATAAAAGTTATCTGGTAATCACACTGATCACCAGACATTAACCACCTGCACAACAGAAAAAAATGTGATTCAGGCATGGGGGAGGATCTCTCACAACCTGGCTACTAATAATTAATGGGCCCCTATTTTAGAAAGAGGGTTGACTTCTCTTTCAAATATTAGGGGCCATTACTACAGGCAATTTTATCCCACACTAAGGAACATGTATGTGTTTTGTTTAAAAGGGGGTGGGTGCTACATGCCCGATCACCCCACATAATGATGGCTACAACCAAAGTAGTTCCCATAATTGAAAGCTGAGGAATCCCAACTTTCAATTTATGTGACGCACTAGTAGCTATTATCTGGTGATCACTGGATAATAGCTCCCTGCATAACAGAAAACAGACTCTCTCTGTGTATTGGTGGGAAAGCACTACATGCCCATAATTTCATCTCTAAATGTGGGGTCACCCACATATGAAACAGGGCAGTCCCCTCTTTCAAATGATATATGGACCACTTGGCAGCTATTTTCTGGTGATCATCTGTGATGGGACTGATTCAAAGTTGTATGCAAACCAGATGCTTTACGTACAACTCCGATGGTGGGTGGACTGCGCATGCTCCGGAGCTGCAGTGTGCATGTGCTGTAATGCAGCTGCAGCTCCAGTCGCAGTTTCAGAGAGGTCGCAAATTGTGGCCATTCGAGGCTGTCCATTTCAGAAAATGGGGGTGTGATGGTCCCGTTTTCTGGGCGTGATGAGGCCAGTGTTTGTGTCTTCCCTATCTTTCCCATACTGGCCCACTCACACATGGGGGCACCGTGTATTGAAAGAGTGGAGTCTTCTCTTTGAAGCGATGTGCCACCTTAGTAGTCATTGTCTGGTGATCACTGGACAATAACTGAAACAGTACACAAAATATACCACAGATTGGGGGTAAAGCCCATACGTCCCCCATCTTGTGTCAAATAAAAAAGTGATCCTCATTTAATTTAGTTTTTAAAATGGTAGGCCTTGTTGGGCTGCCATATTCTTCCTACACACAGTAAGCGATTAATTCAAAACACCAAAAATTTGAAAACAATGCGGACAAGGCAGATTTTTTTTTTGTCAAAATCTATACATAGAATACTGCTTTTTACCATGGGCCATATTCAATTAGAAGCGAAAAGCCAAAATCCGCGAAAAAGTATCGCCAATTGCGACTTTTCGCCAGTCGGAAACTTATCTCCGTATTCAGTTCCAAATACTTTTCGCGTACACGGAAAGTCATTGCAATGTAATAGGCGGAAAGATTCGCCTCTGAATAGCAGGAGAAAATAAGTGCATTTTTTTTATTTTGGGGTGCAAAGGTGGGGAAACCACTCAGAACCCCTGGGACAGCCCCCCAAAGGACACCTGCATCCGAAAAAAAAAAAAAAAATGGGGAATACGGCGAAAAAGTACTCTCATTTTGGGGGCGAAAAAGTACAAAGTGGTGGTACAAACATAAAAAGTAGCGAAATAGACTTTTCGGGGGTCTGCAAGTATGAGTGAGGAGTTTTTTTTATTGCAGGTGCTTGCTGCAGGTGCATTTTTAAAGTTTCTTAAAACTTCACTTTATCAACTTTAAAATATGCTTGCACCCATTTTCAATTGCTGCAAATTTGACTGGACTACTTATTCCCCCCCCCCCCAGAAAAAAAAAACTGCTTAATGCTATTCTTCACCACTTGTGCAAAGATGCTAATTAGAGGCAATTTACCAACTTAAGTACCCCAAACAGTTAAATTAGGACTAATCGGGCACTACTACATTGATCCCCAATGTTTCTGGATCTTCTTGGGGGGTTCAGACTGATTGATTCAGACACCACTTTCCGCCTGTTCTGACTTCGTGTGTCGGCGTTTTCAAGTCTTTTGGAATTAAAGACGGCGAATAGAGGGGACAAGCACGGTAAGTTTTCGCTGCCAAAAGATGCAATGTAGGTGAAAAGTGCGGCATGCGGACCTTTATCGCGGGTGCAAAACTAATTGAATACCGCCCTATGTTGGAAAGGTGGATTATTGGTGAAACAAGAACCACAAAATATTTCTTTGAGGTGCTTATAAGATGGAAAAAAAATCACTTTGCTTTTGGTTCCCTTGTTGAAATTGTATTTAAAAAACACTTTTTTTTGGCCATTTGGGTTACTTTTTCCTGAGAATACAAAGTATTCTAAAAAAACCAACAATATAATTTTATAATTTTATGGGTGCCCCATAAAACAAATCAGTGATATTGAATTTGACAAGCGCAATTGTGAAAATATTACATCAGCACAAGGGTGGGAAAACCATCAGCAGTGAAGGGGTTGAAATCTCTCACAACTACCTGACGTCTGCTGAAAGAAATGAACACCAGTGCTTATGAAGAACCTACAAAACAAAGCTCTCCAGAACGTATTATTTATATGGCCACAGAATTCCTTGGTGACTTATTATCCATTAAATACTTATGTGATGAACATACTGTATATGTATAAACTCCTGTGTATAATAGCTGTAGTAGGCAACTTCTGATATCATCCCTTCAGTGTCCGTTAGGAATATTGTCTATAACAAATAAGGCACAAACACTCCAGTATTAGCCTGGGTGTTAAGTTTGTATTACTCCAATAAGATATCCCAATTCCCTGCACCAATGAAACAGAAATCTCATAACTTAGTAGTTACACAAAACCAATGTGTTGATTAAAAAGTTTGATTTGCCAATCTAGATATGTACCTAGCTTACCAAGACAAGCAAACAGTGAACAGAGACCATATATATGTATACCCAGTTCCTGGGTAAATTCAGAAACCATAAGTATCGGGGGCGCACTGCACACCCTGCACCCATAATATTACTTACTTCTTCAGAGTCCCGCTGTAAAACGACTGGAAAATGGCCGCCACGGCCATTTTCCCGGTCACCTGTGCATACATTATAGACTCTGGGCACACTCTACTGCCCAGAGTCTATAACTCCGGCACTGGCCGCGCACAGCTCAGTGCGCTGCCGGGCGGAAAGGAGAGGGCCCGTGTCGGAGACCGCACACGGGCCCCCTCCTCTCTAGAAACTCCCCTGATAAGTATACTGTAAGAACATCACTGCACCAATCATGCACACCATACTTGCCAACTCTCCCTGATTGTCAGGGAGACTCCCTGAAACAGTAGCAATCTCCCTGACTCCCTGAAGAGTCTAGCAAGCTTCCTGATTGCACCTTACCCCCATTATGACGCTATTAAATAATAAAAAACAGATATGTACATTCAAATTGAATCATTAGTAAAATTTCCCTGCATTGGTTATAATAAGGCACTGTGATCCCTATCACTGGGAAGCAATCGGGAAGCCGACTGCCTAAATACCGGCAGCCGGCTTCCCGACTGTCATATCCCAGCAATGGTGAAATGCTCTACATCTAGACGTCCGCATTTCCCTGACGCCAGGAGACCGGCGCCCGGCATCACGATCGTAGTGATGCCGGGCGGCGCGAGCAGACAGCTGCGCGGGGCGGGGGAGGGTTAGGGCTCCCGGGGGGGACTTAGGGTTAGGCACCCCCCCCAGGAGGGTTAGGGATAGGCTAGGGGGAGGGAGGGTTAGGGTTAGGCACCCCCGGGGGGGACTTAGGGTTAGGCACCCCCCCGGGGGACTTAGGTTTAGGCAGCGGGGGTGGTTAGGGTTAGGCACTTAGAGGGGGGATTAGGGTTAGGCACTTGGGGGGGAAGTTAGGGTTAGGCACCCCTAAGGAGGGTTAGGGGAGTTAGGTTAGCCTATACTTACCTATCCACGATCGGGATTTCCAGCACTGTCGGGCTTCCGCTGCGTCGCACTCTGCTCCTGTCGGGCTGCTGCTGACGGGAATCGAACTGCCGGCCATGCGGCCGGCGGTATTTCATACCAATTCCCTATCACTACATGCATTCTCTGAAAAGTATGTGTGTTTTCATCAACAAATAGATCTTACTAACTGCTTTGGGGCTCATTTACATGTGTATGTAAGTCAGTGTTATGTTACACCTCTCAGATGTAGCAGTACACGTCCACTTTACCACCACGCTCATAGGTGCTTCTTTCTCAATCTCCCTGAAATGCTTTTTCAAAAGTAGGCAAGTATGATGCTCACCACATCCGCCGCCTTTTTGTTTTTGGAACTTTCTACAGTATATGACAAGCTGACCATAACAAACAGGTCTATGTTGTCTTATCTTGACCAATGATACTGGCTCATAGGCTGAAAAGAACTCTGCGTCCGGGATGCACTTATGCGACCGATGGCTGCAAGGCCACCGATCACAATCTCGACTGCGGGTTGCCAGCAACAAATTTATGATAGGCATCGAAATACATCCGCCTATCATAATCCAGACGCCGGAATCCAGGACGACGGGTGCCTGAATGTAAATCCGGGAAACCCGTCCTGTTAGCCGCGGGGGAGGGAGGGGGGGAGGGTTAGATTTAGGGCAGTTAGCGGGGTTAGTGTAAGGTTTTTTTGGGGGGAAAGGTTGGGGTAAGGCACCCCTAAGGGGAGGGTTAGGCACCCCCAGGGAGAGATTAGGGTTAGGCCCCCCTGGGAGGGTTACCTTTAGGGAGCGGTAAGAGGGGTTTAGGGGTAGGCACCCCCGGGGGGAGGTTGGGCACCACCCCGGGAGTTTAGGGTTAGGCACCCCTAAGGGAGGGTTAGAGGGGGGCGGGGAAGGGTTGGATCATTTACCTGCCACTGTTGGGATTTCCTGCTGTCGGGCTCATGCTAAACAGCCGTCGGCATGTCAATTCCATTCCCTGCCTCCTTTTCTCCTCTAATCATGTGAAATTATAAAGTTCCATGTAAAGACCAACATATTGAAGCTCTCCAATTGTACACAAGGCGGATCAGCTTTGAAGCTGACTGTTACAGCATCGGTGGCGACTTCAGCCTACGTATACGTTTAGTTCACCATGCTTTATTGCATGCAAAAACAACAGTTATTGGCGAAAGCAATAATGATATAACTCCCGAAATGACGGAATCTCAGGCATAGCCCTTCTACTACTAATTGGGGTGTAGAGGTTTACTGACCAAATTGATTAATTACATTTGTTATAAGAATGTATTTTTTTCCTGACTTTCAACACTATTAGAAAACCTTTAATAAGCAATTTTCGTACATCAGTGCACAACTGAATTATTACTTTGATGTTACTATTATTAAGCCTTTTACCACTTTTTTGATGAACAAATAAAAGGTTACTGCCTAAGTGTATTATTA
This sequence comes from Taudactylus pleione, assembly GCA_031769625.1. Classification (NCBI taxonomy): domain Eukaryota; kingdom Metazoa; phylum Chordata; class Amphibia; order Anura; family Myobatrachidae; genus Taudactylus; species Taudactylus pleione. The sequence goes on along the minus strand of JAUIMM010000201.1, from coordinate 12,393,622 downwards.
GAAGTTTTTAGGTAATTTCACAGGTTATTAGCTAATAAATCAGATTTTTAATGTTGAAATGGTCATTTTGTGAAAAGAGTGTGGGGCTGTCTGTTCAGCATAAATCATCCCTGAGAAGATCATATCTTTGGTACTTTATTTCCTACTCAGTTTTTTAAAATCATCTACACCATAATAAAAAGCAAAGCTTAATAGCATGACCGGCACCATGACATGAGTAATGTGCATCCCCTTCTAAGTAAGTTTACTACTTACCTACAGAGCTGCAGTGCTGAGAATGAGGAGTCATAGGGGGTGATTCATTTGTTTAGCCGGCTCTGTCTGAGCAAGATAGCCGCCGGCATTTCTAATTGCATCCACAGGAAGGTGCGAGCAAAAATGTGCAACACACCTGTGGTAAGGGCGTCCTAACCTCATTTAGGGCATCCTAACCTGGACATTACACGGCTAAACCCGGTCTAATAGGACATGAAGAGGGCGATAATTTATGAGCATCCACAAAAATTGAATTACAAAACTGGGCGCTCATTAATTATCACCTCCCATGCAATTGAATCGCCCCCATACTGTACTTTTCTGATGTATATGCTGGGGATGAGTCAATCTCATCCTTAGCACTGAAGTGGTTAAAAGCTACAGCTGGACAAGGTGAAGCAAGTATCCTGCTGTTGGTCTGGACTCTATTGCCACTGAACGCTATGTATAAATGCTTTAGTGAACATTTCAAGAAAATAAGTTAATTATTATGAATGTAGACCATTTAAATTCAAAGGCACTGCAGCATTAGAGTATGACAGTTCAAACATCTAGTAAAACAATGGTACCATCAGACTTTAATGTTAAATATCCCACTTTTACTTCAGAAATGTAAATATATTCCATGCGTTAGTCATAATGTGTTGTGTTCCTCACCAGGAAACAACTTTTGATTACAAAAGATTGCTGGAGTTAGGGCTTGAGCACACAGGTATTATATAAATCCATTTCCACTCTATTGTAATGAATGTAGAGCTTTAAGTTCACGTAGGGCCTAATTCAGAGATACACGTTAACTGCAAGCAATGCCGATATTCATGCAGCTGGGCGCTGCAGGAAGTACAGCACAAGTCACACAGCGCTGGTGTCCCGATGGTTACTGCTGGGAGAAGCAGAACGAATGTGGATGCAAGCGCTGAGGTTTTCAGTGCGTGTTCCTGCAAGGTAACAGGTGGTTAGGCCACACTTGCCTACTTTTGAAAAAGCATTTCAGGGAAATTGTGACAGCAACACCTATGTGCGTGGTGGTATAGTGTACAGCTGCATCGGAGAGGCGTGTCATACAACTGACTTACATCCACATGTAAAGAAGCCCCAAAGCAGTTATTAAGATAAAGCGGCGGCTCTTACCCTCTTAGATGAGGGGGGCTGCTGCTGCCGAAAATGAGGAGAGTACATCATACACTCAAGAGTCACCGGCTCCTCCTGGCCGAGTCCTGGCGCCTGCACAATCGATCCGACAGGCACTGGGACCGGCGCATGCGCACTAGCAGCGGGGAGCGTGTCACCGGCTTCCAAAGGGCTGCATCGTCTGCAGCCCCTAGGAGCCGGTTAGGACTGGCAGAAAGGCAGAGCAGCGGCTTCCTCCTGGCTCTCTGCTAATAGACACCTCCCTCTGAGACTGCCTGTTGTGTATGTGACTGGCAGATGACTCTGCCAGTCACAGTGTAACTAGTGCAGTCACTGACTACACTGAGGTGGCGGATTTTACTGGGGGTCTGGAGCCCTGCAGCCCCTAGGCAAAATCCGCCACTGGTAAGATCTATTTGTTGATAAAAACACACTGATACTTTTCAGAAAATGCATGTAGCCACAGGGATCATTGGGCCTGATTCAGCAAGGAAGCAGTTGCTAATCGGACGATTGTTGCATTCTGCGTATGCATCGCAGTGTGCGTGCGTGAACTAGCTATTGCGATCGGGACTGCGATCGCACTGAGGGCCTGATTCAGAGCCGCTCGTTCGCTCCGAGTGATGTTCGCACATCTGCGCATGCGTATGGGTTTTAGTAAGCATGCGCGAACCAGTCAGTGTGGCCGAAAATCGTGTGTTCGCAAAATAGCGAATGCCTGCTAATTTGAGTGACAGGATGAGGCGTTTGTGGGTGGTAATAGGGGAAGGTGCTTGAAAACGGGGAGTGGTGATCCGAACGCAGGCGTGCCAAAACGGGCGTTTTAAGGGTGTGCATAATTAACAAAGCAGCGTCAACGACCACGTCAGTTGGGTGTCTTTTAGCCAGAACTGCTCGCATGATTGCGGTAGGAAAATGCAACCACATGAATAGCGAGCAGTTCATTCACCTTTCGATGTACTCGATTAATCTAATAAATAGCGGAGATGATGTATGATGCGAGCGGCCAGGGGGCGTTTTTTTAAAAAAACGTCCGCATGTTTTGTTCGCTCGTTAAGACATGGAGGCGTCAACAGACCGCAAAAAGCGAACGGTCAATTTAAATAGCCAGCCCCTTTTTTCTTGACGAGCGAGCGCAAATAGGTCCGGCTCTGAATCAGGCCCTGACTACGCAGACCCATCGCAGAGTTATTGACAGGAAGTGCCGTTTGCGGGTGCTGAAGGGGGTGGTCGGGTGAACATAGGTGTGCCAGTGCGTTTCAACGCCGTAGCAGGTGCATGCATAAATTATCCACTGCTATGTCCTACACAGTCTGAGGCCTCATAGCGTGCATGGTTAGCATTTTCTGAGTAATGTCTCACCTTGTGCAAGTGTGCATGAGGCTGCGATGGTTCTGCAGTCTTGCTAAACATTACGGATGTGTGGTAAGTAAAGTGGGCGACCTTGTGTAGTGCTGCGAGGGAATAACAATCACAATGAATTAGCATACTATCGGAGTTGAACTGCGTGTGGAATCGCTATTGCACACGCAATTGCGTACAGTAGTGAATCAGGCCCATTGTGCCTTATTACCAATTCAAGGAAATCATACTAATGATCCCATTTGAATGTATATATCTTTTTTTAATATACGTATAACAGCTTGAAAATGGGGGTAAGGTGCAATCAGGGAGATTGCTACTATTTCAGGGAGTCTCTCTAACAATCACGGAGAGTTGGTAAGTATGTGTTGGGCAAATGTGTGGAATGTCACTAACAGCTACTGCATCTAAAGACGCAGTAGCGCTGGCACAGGATGCCATGTTCAGATGGAGAAATTGCACCTGCAATAGTGCTGGTGCAAGATTCAATGGTATGTGTGTCCATGTCTTACTGAATAGAGGGCCTTATTCAGGTTGGATCGCACGGCTGCATTTGCACGCAGCCGGTCGATGTTTGTGCTCGTGTGCGATGTTTGTGCAAAGTGCTCGTGTGCGGACCTGCCACTGCGATCGGGAAGCACGCAGTCCAACAGCATAGTGATTGATATGAAATGACCGCTTAGGGTTGAAGAGGAGGGTGGTCAGCGAGATGCAGGCGTGCCTGTGCGTTTGATCACCGTTACAGGGGTCTGCATAATTAAGCCCCTGCGATTGTATACACATGAACGCGCAGCAACCCGGGTTATTGTGCAGTGTGAAAGGACCCAGTTGAAATAACCTGGGCAATGAGCAAGGCTGAACACGGGTTCAACCCGGTTCGCGGTGCAGTGTGAATGGGTAACCTGGGTAGATACTGTAGATAGCATTAAGGGATTTGTGTGGTCGCCAGAGGTGCCGAGAGGGGGGCGAGTACTAATTACCCGGGCCTGCTGGGGGGGGGGGGGCGGGTCCGACACAGTCCCCCCTCCCTCTTCCCTGTTAACTGAGCAGCCCAGCACATGCTGCTGTGTGCTGGGCTGCAAAGGGATACTGATTGCTGCTAATCCTGATTGTGCCCTACCTGGATTTGCACTGGGCTGAGAGGCTCACAGCGCCCCCTCCCCAGTGCACAGCGTAACTATTTTTTCTTTCTTTTTTTCCCCAGGCCTGGTGGTCACAGCTTCAATGATCCTCGAAGCAGTGCACAGGGCTATTCAATTGCAGCCCGCATGCTGCACCTAACAGATATTTCTATTTGTCCCCTCCTCAGGCTCGAACAGAAATCAGCAGTTAAGTAGGGCTTTCTGTCCTTATTACACCCGCCGCAAACACGGTAACCCATTGCTCCGGCAACTTATCCCACAATCTATGGGTTATTATCGCACGTTAGCCACTGATTTTCCATGCGACGAAAAGGGCTAGTAATTGAATAGCTCCAGGTGTAAAAGTCTGTGGCCCTTCTCCTTGCAAGATAGGTATTGGGCCCAAGTGAATCTGACCCTAAACTAGGCAAATAAAAAAAGGTTTGGTGCATCACAGCATGTCTAGGTATATAATCATGGTAAGGTGACAGAAAACAGCGCATACATAATTTACAGAGAATATATGGCCATTCACATCAGTGTCTGCCCCAGTGAAGTTTACACTCTATAGTCCCTAACACATGTACACACCTATTTTTGGATTTTTGGATTGTGGGAGGAAACAGAGTACTCGAAGGAAACCCACGCAAACATGGAGAGAATAAACAAACTCCACACAGTTTGCGCTGTGGTCGGAATCGAACCCACTACCTCAGTGCTATGAGGCAGTAACACCAACCATACTGCCCATGTTCACTTTCAAAAAGATCATGAAATTGCCATATCATACAGTACACATCATCATATTTCCCTTCATTTTGTTTTTCCTCTGCGGGAGAATCCAGTAGAGGAGATGCTGCAGGCCACTGGCAGGCCCAGGGATGTGGGGGACTACCAGAGAAAACAGGAGTCTCCCACAACTTCCGGGAGAGTAGGTAAGTATGTGCTACATGCATACCTCCCAAGTTTCATATTTATGAAATGGAGCATCTCATGATAGGTGTGTAGTCACATAACAATGGGTGTTATCACTTACTGTATGTTTCTGAAGTGCCAGAATACCACCCCCCACCACTATTTAATTGCTGTTCACACCGGTGCTAGGTACGTGCAGGACCCATTCAGAGCTGTGAGCAGGACATAGCTACCAACATTCCCAGCAGTTAGGACAAAAGCACTGACTATTGGGACAGTTCCACAAAATCGGGACTGTCTCACCTAAATCAGGACAGTGGGAAGTAAGTGCCTGTGCTTTAATAATAGGAGTTGGGTTGCTTTCACATGATTTATCCCACTGGAAATTCTGCTGCAATATCCTTCGATGGCCTCTGTCACTGTAAACTGCCTTGTGACAGCCTTTAGGAACTGACAAGGACATGCTACAAATATGGTAGTCCAAAATGTTTTTATTTGTTTATATATTTTTATATATACAGTATATAAGGGCACGGTCAAGCCCTCATATTGAGGCTGAATCGAATAAACAGAATTGTCCCATAGGGTATTTCTGAGAGGGGGGCATGGCATGGTGTTTGAGGGACTACACTTTAATAGTTATTGCATGTACTGAGCTGAAATATGGCATGGACATGTAGAACTGGCCCCCGATGCTGCATGTCAAATTTCAGGGCAACAATATAAAAATGTAGTAATTAGGAGTAAGCTAAAGTTTAAATGTCAGATTTTTTTTTCTACTTCCTGTTTAGTCATAACTTCCACTTTTTCACTTGAGATCACATAGGTCAGACTTCTCGCTAATAGAATTTATTGTTAGTTGAAAGGGAATTAGCCATATTCATGTTATACAGAGGGGCTGGGTGTGGGCACTTCCTATGATTAGAAGCCCTGGCACCGCTCTAATTAGTGAGTTATAACAGGGCCATGCTGTGCCAGGGCTACTAATCATGGAAAAGCTTCACCCCCATGGCAGCCGGGCCTGATCCGGAGGGATCCCAGGCACCATCCGCTGATGCAGAGGGTCTCTGCGCAGCCATCCGGTAATAGTGGCTGCACCGGTTCTGGAGGGATCCCAGGACCAACAGCTGTTGCAGTGGGACCCGGCGCTACCCTCCGGTCTTGTCGCTTGCGCCGGCTCCGGAAGGATCCCAGGATTGACCGCCGATGCAGTGGGACTCAGGATGTTGCAGGTGGGTATGGCGATGGTGGAGGTGGGCCTGGATCCTGCAGGATCCAGTCCCAGCCTGCCATAAATACAGAGCTCGGAAGCAGGCGTGCTTTGGCAAGGTTTCCAGTCTTAAAATTCAAAATGGATGTGGCGACTTGCTTGCTACATCATCACCCCGTCCCCTCCCACCGGACCGAGGCAGGGTCACTCTGTACTACAGTGGAGGAGTGAGGAAGAGCTCCTGAAGAAAGAAGACGCCAAAGTTCTGGGTAGACGACAGCCATGAAAAAGAGCTAACAAGCTGCCGCCCCCCAGGTGACAATGCTGGAAGCCCTGGGGTGGCGATGGCCACGGAAAGAGTTTATAGGACGCCACCCCGAGTTGAAGACCCAGTTTAATAAATTATTAAAACTTTAGGTGTTGTAGATTTATTTTAATATTTCTTTTACAGGAAGACTATAGGTACCAGCGGGCCATTAATGCCCCAAATGCTGGTACTCCAGCATACGGGGGAGGCTTGCTGGGACCTCTAGTCCCTCTGAAAAAGACAATATTAGTTTATGTCTATTATTTAACCCTATCTACCAGCCAGGAATGCAGGGGACAGAACCAGCTTCAGCCCCAGCCAGGGGGCACCTGGAGAGAAGGGACCCCTCCTCCCCAGGGATCCTTGACTTGTGTGAGGCGCTGCATGCTTTGGCAGGGGGACCCCGTCCTACGGCTACGGCAGTACACCACAGCTAGAACCATAGTGCTGGTTCTAAAAATATGGGGGACCCCATGCCATTTTTCCCCCATATTTTAAAACTAGGTGGATTCAAGAACCTGGTGCTGGTTCATGAAATATGGGGGACCCCCTACATTGTTTTGTGTGTATTCCAGTGAGCACATAAATCAGCAGCTCCACCATTTTGTTAGTGACAGCAATGAGAGTGCTGAATCTGCAGTTAACCACAGGGTGTGATGGAATACTATATCTGTATTGCGATAGGAACACCCATTAAGGCATAAGCCTTAATGATCAGAATTTAATTGCTTTTTGGAATTTGAGTGGAACTTTTTTGTCTACGGAATACATACACACACACACACACACTACACACACACACACATATATATATATATATATATATATACACACACACACATATATACAGCTATGCCCAGCTATAGTGTTGCAGATGGTGCGGCACATCGAGCCCCGTGCCTCCATAGAAATGAATGGTGCGATCGCAGCGTGCACCATAGCGTATGGAGGCGCGGGGAATCCCATGGCACAATACGTTCGCAGCTTCAATGTAACTGGGCACATCTGTATCTATATTTATTTATTAACAGTTTCTTATATAGCACAGCAAATTCAGTTGCGCTTTACAATATATATACACACACACCTATATATATATTGTGTATATATATATATACATATATACATACACACACAAATACATTAGCTGCAGTACCTGGTTCCGCTCAGGTGGAATTGGGTGATCTGTCTCTCCCTAGGATGCTGGCTCCCTCCCTCCCTCAGTGGGCTGCACTCTGGTAATCTCTGCCACTTGGACACCAGCTCCCTTGTACTGAGCAGCGCCTCCTGCACAGGAACCACCTCTAGGGACTTGTACTGAGCCAGCCCCTCTGTTCTCTTCACTGACTGCCCTCCGGCAGCCTCCCCAGATGACAGGGTGTTCCACCGATCACTACACATAACAGGTCCCTGAACAGCAGGTACACCAGCACTTTTGTAATGGGTCTCCTCAGGTGGCAGTTGCCCTCTTTACCACCGGCTCTGGACTCCTCTCACTGCTTACAGCAAAAGCACTCACAGCATAGGGTCTGAAAATTATTTAGACTGGCAGAGACCAGTGCGGGGGACCCCTCCCCGCGGACCCCCGCCCACAGCCCCCTTACAACTGATTGTGTGATGATCCTTAGCCTAAAATCTGCCTGGGAAAATTACCTACAGAATGGTGAACACCGGATCACAATTGGTTCAGTGGATGTGGAGTTTATCGCATTTAAACAAACAGACAGACATTCTCATTTATAAAAATTATAAATAGCTAACCATTGAACATGTTTCTCTTATAGAAAATATAGTTTTTATTTTAAAACAAGCCTTACTTGTAAGAGGTGTTTTTTTTAGTGTCCTTAATAGAAATAAGAGCATAACGTGTAACTATTCATGTGCAACTACCATAATTGAAATAAAGTAGCTACCATGGTCGATTAATATGTTGCTGCACATTTGCAAAGGTAGCATTCATGGCATTAACCTATCGGCGCATATTACTCAAATACTTAATTTACTATACATAAGTTAAATATAAAATATCAAAAGATAACATGCTGAAGTGGCTTCAACATCGTGACTGAACAAATGTAGAAATGTTTATGCAAAACGTTTGCTGGAAAAAAGAGACAGTGAAACACAGGGTTTCAAAAATAAATCTTCTTTAGAAAGAAATTGGAATTGTAAATTTGTAGGTGAAAACTGTTGTGTGAGGAAGGAAAAAAGATGCGAATATCAGCTTAGTGCAATCTCAGTGCCACGAGCAGACAGAAGATATGCTGCAAGAAACAGAACTAATGTGCTCTTCTCAAAGAGACCCTGTGCCCAATGTCTAGGAATAAGAACACAATTCCTAAGAGTGTTGTGGACTGAGCTAATTCACTAGGAATTATTGATTTGTGAAACATTTAACAGCATAATATTGATATGGGATAAAATGTTGACATTCTAGCAGAGCAAAAGAGTAAGGGGTAAATGTACTTAGAATTGTGTTTGGTCGAGATTGCATTCTAATGCAAGTTTTCCCCGTTTTTGCAACTCGGATATTTACTAAAACAAAACACGGGTGTAAGAACGAAGATAAGCGTACACACTATCATCTTTGTCCATGGGAAACATGAAGTTTTGCCTCGTTCTGAGATCCGAACTTGGCGGGAAGAACTGAGCCAAAACCTAACCTGGCATCTCTATTAGAAACACAATCAGAATAGAAATAGACATCTAAAGACCAAATAGAAGTCAAGTGACCATAGAACCAACTCACAAGTACTTTCCATAGACATGTATAAAACTCACAGATTTACTAAGAATCGTGTTTGTAAACATGATCGAACATGGAGCAAGCTCAAATCAAAATAGAATAATCAAATAGACAACCTCATCTGTGGCATGTTGTGCAGAAGCACTGCACAGATCAGTGTGGTCTGTGCAGTGATTCTGTGTTATAGGTGAAAGAAAGGGTTTAAATATTTTTTTTTTAAATGGCGTGGGGTATCCACTAAAAGCATTACCAGCCCTGGACCTCTGAGCCCATTCTGGTACAGCAAAACTGGTGGGAAAAACCGGCATGGGGTTCCCCCTATATTCCTATAACCAGCACTAGGCTGAACCAAGCTAATGCCATAGCAGGAGGACACACAGTGTGCGGTCCCCCTGCCAAAGTATTCACCAGCGCCAAACTGGTAAGCCCAGGACTTGCAATTTTAAGAAAGTGGTGACCCCAAAAATAAAATGGGGTCCTCCCTCACGAGTATCAACCAGCCCTGGGCTGATGACAGCCCATTTCGCTTCCCCTCACTCCTGGTGGCAGTGGACGTGAGGGTAATGGTTTAAAGATTAAAAAAAAATGTTCTTTACAGTGTGACTACAGGTTCCAGCAAGCCTGCACTGATCTTTGCAGTGCTTTTGTACAACATGGTGCTCACAGGCAGTTCTATTGTGACTGAACTCGCACACAAACAAACACAATTGCATATTCAATCCAAAAACACGACTCAGTGAAATACGATTCTTAGTAAATCCACGTGTTTGACTGAGATAAACTCACACGTGTCCCAGCGATGCTCAACGCGTTCATTCATGACCAGACACGATTCTTATTAAATTTACCCCTAAATTTGTCCCTAAATGCAGAGTTCTCAGCACACCAAGGGGTGGATTCTTAACACCTGGGCAAACCTTGTTTTAATGCAATGTGAGGAAATAATATTTTTTGCACGCAGAGTAAATACTGGCTGCTTTTGCACGGAGCCTACAAATGCTGGACAACTTTATTTTTATACTGCAATTTAGCTTTTAGCCACGACATCCAAATATAAATTTCTCTGCACATTTTAAATCTACCTCACTTGCAGTGCAGCAGGAAACAGTATGAAGCAGTATCAAATCCCGACGCCAGCAGACCGGCAGCAGTGGAAATCCCGACAAGGGATTTAGGTGAGTATTACTAACCACTCCCCCCTAACCTTCCATAAGGGGTGCCTAACCCTAACCTCCCCCTTAGTGCCTAACCCTAACACCCCCCCCCCCCCCCAAGTGCCTAAACCTAACCCCCCCTTCCCCTAGCCTAACCCTATCCCTCCCGGGGGGGTGCCTAACGCTAAGTCAGGATTTTGACGCCTGTCATTAGTACCCTGCCGGGATTTCACAGTCGGGAAGCCGGCGATCGGCATTTCGACCATCGGCTTCCTGACTGAATCCCGTGCAGCATGGTCATGCCAAGGTGCTTTTTTTTTTGCTTGGCTCCCAACTCAGAATCAGCCTCCAAGTTTCTTATCACTTGCTGCCCATTCAGTTAACCCACAAGTATATTTAGTCCTGTGCTGCTATAAAAACTCTACCATTCTGCTTTATCTGTGAAAGACTAAATGATTGATGTCTGGAAAGAGTCAGTAATTGGTAGTACCATTTTTTGTTCTGTTTTACAAATCATTTCACATTGCATTTTGATAGAATAAATAGGTAATTTGGAGTCAGATTATAAAATTAGTGTTAAAGTCTTGGAAGTGATCAGACATGGAAATGATGTTAGGAAATGATTACACAACATCTTACTGAAAGATACTGTAAATAAAGTGCAAGAGTTAGAAAATTACAGTATACATTGCATTTGTATACAGATGGAGAATCTTTTATTTTAGCATTTTGCTCAGCTTATCTGGTCAATTAAACTAAAACATAACTCACTGTATTGGCATATTGTAATCTTCGTTGAGAGGCATTTATTAGAGGCATTTATTAACCTTATTACAAGATAATGACACCCCAATTTCTATTTAGTGCTAGAAATATGCAATAATTACCCTCTAATATATATATATAATATATATATATAGCGTTCCCGCTTGACTGTTTTAGCGGGGCGCGGTGCCCTGCCCTCCTTCTGGAGGGCAAAAAGCACCCTGCCCTCCAGCAGGAGGGCAAAAAGCGCCCTGCCCTCACAGCCTGCGGGTGCCGTTCTCACCCGCGGGACGCAGTGTCCCACGGGTGGAGAAACATGCGGTGTCCCTGTCACCGCCGGAGAATAGACGCCGGGCGCATGCGCCCGGCATCTATTCTCCCTTTCTGCAGCGCTTGGGGGCTGCCCGGCATGTCCGTAAGCGCCGGGCACGCCCCCAAGTATGACGAAAAGGGGACGCGTCTTATAGACATGCCCCCTTTTCATGACCACGCCCCCTTTTCGGGCGCGCGCATAAGGTTGCCCTCTCTAGCTCCGGCGCCCTGCCTGCCGCCGGAGCTAGAGTGAACACTAATATATATATATATATATATATATATATATATATATATACACACACACATACACTCATACACACATGAGTCTCCCATATCCAAAATGCTTGGGACCAGGGGTATTTTGGATATCGGAATATTCCGTATTTTGGAATATTTACACACCACAATGAAATATCTTGGGAATGGGACCCAAATCTAAACAGAATGCATTTATGTATTTATATGCACCTTATAAATGCAGGTAATTTTATACAATATTTTCAATAATTTTGTGGCTCAAACAAAGTTTGTGTACACACATGAAATTTATTAATTTATTTAGGTTTCATATACACCTTATACACAAAGCGCCTGAAGGTAATTTTAAATAATATTTTTATTAATGTCGTGCCTTATACAAAGTTTGTGTACATTGAACCATCAAAAAGCAAAGGCTTCACTATCCCAGTCATGATAAAACAATTTCGTACTTCAGAATATTCCGTATTTCAGAATTTTTGGATATGGGTGACTCAACATATATATATATATATATATATATATATATATATATTATAGTCCAATTACAATTTCTTCAAAGAAACTTGCCGAAACAACACAGCATTGTATTTTTATTGTTCCAGCAGGCATATTTTATTGGCATTGGGCAGCTGTAATGTGCAACATATAATTAGGGGTATTCAATATGGGAGCGAAAACATCGTTTTTGTGTTAATATCGCACCTATGACATCATTATCGCAGGTTTTAGTTTTACACCGTATTCAATTTCAAAGACAAAACGGGGATAACTTTTCACCATTGAATAGGTGTCGAAAAAAAGTGCAGAATTGGGGTTTAGGGGTGCAGGCTTAAAAAAAATAGCCTGCACCCCTGGGAATGACATTTAAAAAAGAACTGTGTAAAAAAAAGTTAAAAAAAAAAAATAGGGACACCCCAAAAAATTCATGTAAAAATTGGGGTGAAAAAAAAAATAATGGGAAAAAATTGTTTAAAAATAGGGAAATAGGTTCAGGGCTATTCTGCAAGTATGCGGCAGGTGTTTTCTAGAACAGATTTATAGCGGCAGGTGCACAATTGCTGAATTTTTAAAAACTTACTTTAGGGACTTAAAAATATGCTAGTACCCATTTTCATGTACCCCAAATTTGATGGGACCACTTAAAAAAACGAAAAAAATAACCTAAGTGCTCTTCTGCAACACTTCTTCAATGTCGGGAAAAAACACCTGCTGCGGCTATTTAAATCCCCGACTTTCATTTAAAGGCTAAAACGGGGGTACCCATAGTGATCCCCCATGTTTTTACAACTTTAGGGGGGTCCTACAATTTTTTAAAGGAAAAATTCATAACTTGACGCAAATCCAACTTCGCAGGCTCCCGTTTTCGTTAATTTCATATTGAATACGGGGATAAGCGGGCGCACGCCCGATACTTTAACGCAGGTAAAAGCTCCGATATGAAACGTAAACTTCGACAGCGAAGTTTACGTTTCATATTGAATACCCCTCATAATGTCTTAAAAACAAGGGGCTGCTCAGATACAAGTGTAATGAATACAGTGGCTATGCAGCATAGTTAAAAGGGATACATTAATGGGAATTATGGACTGAATAATTATATCTATCTATAAACCATCAGTAACTGACCACCACTAGTAAAGAACACTATTTTTCTTAAAACATGTAATGAATGATATGAACAGTGAAATATTATCCTGTATAGCAGGATAACGAGAGAAACTCCTTTGTGGGGGCACTCTTATCTATTAGACATTATTTGTATTCATAAAACATAGCTTTTATTAAATATACACCTAAAACAGGAGGAATTTTTAGACTTTTTTTAACATATACACGTATATGACATAGACAATACATGCACTGTGGTTATTTTACCACAGAAAAAAAGACATATAAGTAAATAGGATTAGGCCTAGTCAGACCAATTTGCATATTATAATGATTATCCCATTATGTTTTTTCCCTTAATAATTAGATGGGAAAGAAAGGGTGAGATATAAGATACGCTTATCACAAAAAATCTTTCATTAGTATTATAAAGGACCTAGGCTATAGATATAATTATTTTTTTATTTTTACAAGCAGTATCTGAAACCGGTGTCTGGATGGTTTACCAGTAAATACTCTGTTGTCATCTATAATAGGATGGATCCTATTTATACCTCTAAGTATCCTTAATGGTTCCTTGTTGAGAAAGCTGTATCAGCGAAACGCGCGTCCAGCAGTAGGAGGGAGGATCAGCGGTGCAGAGCTGATCTCCCGGCCGGCGTCTGGTAAACCACGCAGTAATTACGGTAACCACACAGAGGTACCTTTTCTCTCCCCCGTGCTCTCTCACAGTATGAGACGGAGACACCAGCTAAGGCAGTAAGTGACACACCGATTACTAGTACTGTTCTAATAGTGAAGGGAGCATTTGCAGCTCCAAGTAATCACGGCATTCATGATATGCAGCAGCATGTACAGTATGTTTCTTCGATCTCACTGCCCATTTGCCTTAACCTAATAGATATGTGCTGAATATATTGTGTGAATTCACGCCATATAAGATTTACTGTGTTGTGTAGCTTGCTGTTTCTTACTGCCTGAAATTACCTTACCCCAAATGATTTATGCTGGATATCTTGTTCTAATTGCACACCATGTATAAATTAGATTCTTGTATGCTGGAATAGCAATTTAGCAATAAAGACTGGATAAAAGGCTATTTACATGTTACGAGGGTTGATGTATGTGTAACAACAGTAACACATGGATATATGGTACCTGTCTCTTCTATGTATATAGACTAGTGATTATCAATCTGCTAAAGACGGTAGGGAGAACAGAATATAGGGATTGAATAAAGCTCCCTTCACTTCATAAATATGATTTGGTACTCTCTTTGAATACTCATTAATGGAACCTATTAAGGATACTTAAAGGTATATATTAGGGATGAGCGGGTTCGGATTTACTCGGTTCTTATCGCCACATTACTGCAAGTTCGGATTAGTTCGGATTTATTTTATTGGCTATTCAAAACACATGAGATCCGATAGCCAATAAAATGCAGTTTTGAGAACCGAGTAAATCCGAACCCGCTTTACCCTAGTATAAATAGAATCCATCCTATCATAGCTGACAACAGAGTTTTACTGGTAAACTATCCAGACGCCGGTTTCAGATATTGCTTGTAAAAATAAAAAAATAAATATCTATAGCCTAGGTACTTTATAATACTAATGAAAGACAATACTTTTTGTGACAAGCGTATCTTATATTTAGCCTTTTCTTTCCCATCTAATTATTAAGGGAATAAACGTAATGGGATAATCATTATAATATGCAAATTGGCCTGAATAGGCCTAATCCTATTTACTTATATGTCTTTTTTCTGTGGTCAAATATTTGCTCAGGAATACCACAGTGCATGTATTGTCTATGTCATAAGTATATATGTTAAAAAAAGTAAAAAAAAAAAAAGTCTCCCCTTTGTTTTAGGTATATATTTAATAAAAGCTATGTTTTATGAATACAGATAGAGTCTAATAGATAAAAGTGCCCCCACAAAGGAGGTTCTCTTGTTATCCTGCTACACAGGATAATATTTGACTGTTCATGTACTTTGTTATTACTCCTGGGGAGCACCACCAACCAGGCGATGGTAAAGGAGTCTTTTTCCCTTTATAATATGTAACATGTTGGTTTTTCTTGAATTTGGGTTAGATTTCTTATCCTGTGCAGAGTCTCTCTTACTTTATCAACATGTAATGACAGTCTGGAATAAAACTGAATGCTGCACAAAATTTAATTTATTCAGGAATTTTGCTGGATGCGGGATTACAGCTATAATATTCTTTTGACCACAAGTTAGTAATATTCTACATAAATCAACACTTCAGTGCAAATTGCTTTTAGCCAAAATAGTTATTTTGCTATTCTGCAGTCTAAAACTTACATTTTAATGGATTGTTTATTGTAAAGGGAGTACAGCTGTTTGTATTTTTAAGTTGTTCATATATTGCATATTTGTATCGTTATTTATTAGGTTATTTATATAGCAGATACATATTAGGCAATACTTTACAGAGAATATGTAATCATTAACATTAATCTCTGCCCTACAGAAATACACTCTACATTCCATACCACAGTGACACATACACACATTAATTTCTTCCCTCCTCCAAGAGGAACCACCTCCCTATAATTCTCCTTCACCATCAACTATACCACAATTTCCTCAATCTCCAAAGTTCACTGCATTTGTGTCACACTAGACCACAGGTTCTCAAACCTGGTCCTCAGGACCCCAAACAGTCATTTTTTTTTTCCAGGTCTCCTCACAGAATCACATGTGAAATAATTAGCTCCACCTGTGGATCTTTTAAAATGTGTCAGTGAGTAATGAATACACCTGTGCACCTGCTGGGTGAACTGGAAAACGTGACCTGTGTGGGGTCCTGAGGACCCAGTTTGAGAACCACTGCACTAGACTCTGCTTTACTACACACAACCAGTCTCTCTCACAATTCTGTTGACTCTACCTTCAAAATATTGTCCTGTTTTTTTGTTTTTCATAATAATTTTATTAGAGGTATAAACATATTAAATGAGGGCGAGGGTAAAAAGAAAAGATACAGAAAAAAATGTGGTAAAGGGAGCAGTAAACATAATATACATAACGGTATAAACATCACCACAAGACGTCCATACAATCAACATCAAGAAGATATATACAATAAGGTACAACATAAGTGTCTATCGCCACAATACATAGAGATGACAAAGGCACAAACCCACAACTGATCTGGAGAGATAAAAGGAGCATATATAAATACAAAATAATACATGTTACGCTGATAAGGTTATTCAGTTGTTATGATCACTAGACACAATGGAAGAACGTTTATTAGTCCAGTGTGTACTCCACTCAAACCAACGGATCAGGGGAGTGGATGCAGGGAAGAGTGTTGACAGCCTGCATTTTCGAATTCACAGTGTGTCTACCTTATTCTCTATTGCATCCAATGTCAGGATTATTCCTGTACGCCAATGGTGGACAAGTAATAATTTGCTAGTTATAAGAATATGACCTATAACGTAACGATCATTATTAGAGAAAGTTTCTAAAGCTTTATGAAAAATAGCCACATGAGGAGGTACCGTGACCTTAAAAACCTTAGAAATAAGCCCAAACACAGAGGATCAAAGACTAGTGATAACTGGGCATGACCAGAATATATGAATCAGAGATCCCACTTGGCCACAATTACACCAACAAAGATTCGACACTGATGGCCAAATTCTATGCTTTTAACAGGGGTTTGATATAATCTGTGTACATGTTTATAATAATGTTCCACATGAGCGATACATTTTGAGGGTTGAAAACATGTACAAAATATTTAGGAATAGAAGATACTAAATGAGAATCTTGTGTGCAACTGAATAACCAATGACTGAGTTGAAGGGGTATGCAGTCGGGAAACCGGCTGCCTTAATACCGACAGCCGGATTCCCGGCTGCTTTATCCCGGCGTGGGATAAATGACCGGCGTCTATATCTAGACGCCTGTCACTTACCCGACGCCGGGAGACCGGCACACGGCATCCCGATCGAAGGAATGCCAGGCGCCGCGAGCGGACAGCCGCGGGGGGGAGGGTTAGGTTTAGGGCACCCGGGGGGACTTAGGGTTACGCACCCCCTCGGGAGGGTTAGGCTTGGGGAAGGGGGGGTTAGGCACCCCCCCGGGGGACTTAGGTTTAGTCAGCGGGGAAGGGGGGGGGGGGTTAGGCACTTAGAGGGGGGAGGTTAGGATTAGGCACTTGGGGGGGAGGTTAGGGTTAGGTACCCCTAAGGAGGGTCAGGGGGTTAGGTTAGTTTATACTTACCTTAGGGACGATCAGGACTTCCAGTGCTGTCGGGCTTCCGCTGCCAGGCTCTGCTGATCTGTCGGGCTGCCGCTGCCGGGAATCGAACTGCCGGCCATGCGGTAGCCGGGATTCCATACCGATTCCGTTGAAGGTATTTATAAAAATCCCTAGCTGAGATGGAGAATCTTTCCTGTATTTGAGTGTCCTGTTTTTTTTTTAACCAACATACAACCCAAACTCTTATCCACTCCCATCATCTTCCACCTCGACTACAGCAACACCATCCTTTCTGCACTCCCCTCACCCCCTTAGGTCATAAAAGCTGAATCAAGAATAGTCTTCCCTGCTGCGGCTAACACTGGGCCTGATTCAGAGCCGAACGCTCTGACCAGAGTGCTCGCTCTGAATCAGGGCCCTCCTCCATGAAAATGGAGCGTCCTCCTGGACGCTCGCATAGCTGTGGGTGACCACCCAAAGCTTATGCGAGCGTCCATGATGATGGTCGCGATGGTCAAGACCATCGCAACCATCGGGCTTGCGACGGAGACCCTGCGGTAGGGTCTCCCTGCCGCAAGCCCTGGAGTGATTTTGGCTCTATCAGAGCCAAAATCACTCCCACTGACATCAATAGTGATGTCAGTGGGGCCGGCTTCAGACGGTAGGCGTTCCCATGGGAACGCCTCCGTCTGGCAGCCACGCCCCGGCACGCCCACCAAAGGGGGCGTGCTGTCAATCAACATCGACAGCACGCCCCCTTTGGTGCGAGACCCGGAGCGCCGGAGAGCCCGTCGCTATCCGGGTCTCGCGCATGCGCACGATGGAGCTCCCTCCGACGTGCGCATGCGCAGTGGGGCAACATCGACCCGCTTGCGAGCGTCCTGCACTCGCGAGCGGGTCTGAATGACCCCCACTGTGCAAATCCCTACAGCGGACTGCACAACCCATTAGTCCAGAATACAGGGCCTGATTCAGACCCGGTTGCAAGCGCTGAGCGCTCGCAACCGGGTCGATGTTTGCCCACTGGGCATGCGCACGATGGAGCCAGCTCTGTCGTGTGCATGCGAGAGACCCGGCTAGCGACGGGTGCTCCGTCGCTCCGGGTCTCGCACCAAAGGGGGCGAGCTGTCGATGGTGAGTGACAGCTCGCCCCATTAGGTAGGCGTGGCCGGGGGGTGGCTTCACAAATGGAGGCGTTCCCAAGCGAACACCTGCTGCTTGTGGGCGGCCCCACTGACATCACCAGTGATGTCAGTGGGAGAGCTTCCGGCTCTATTAGAGCCGAAAGCTCTCTGGGGCTTGTGGCCAGAAGACCCTACCACAAGGGTCTCGTCGAAAGTCCGATGGGCGCGATGGTCTTGACCATCGCGACCATTATCATAGCCGCTCGCTATAGCTGTGGGTGGTCACCCACAGCAATGCGAGCGGCCAGGAGGTCGCTCCTAAAAAAACCAGAGCCCGTCCTGATTCAGAGCGAGCGCTCGCTTTTTGCGAGCGCCTCTGAATCAGGCCCACAATTCAAATTACTCCTCTTTATCTACAAAGCCCCTTAACACCACGCACTGTCATTCATCTCAAACATCATTTTTAAATAATCCACTCTGACATATGCATCTGTTACCACCTCTCACTGCTGCCTACAAAACTCTTGCCATGCATCTACACATGCACACAATTCCCTACCACACCTCATCACACTCTGGGGGTCTATTCATTATGTTAATTATCGGGGTCCCTGATAATTAACATTCCTACTCGCAGCGAGCACCGGAGCAATTCATCATTGCTCCGACATGGAGACAGCTGATCCGAAAATCAGCTGTCTCCCCAAACAGTGAAACTTAGCAATACCAAGCCTGACTCTGTATTGCTAAGCTCCGGCGTCTGGCCAAAGGAGCCAGACAGGGGCAGAGGGATCCATAGGGAAGGAGCAGGGTGAGCGCTGGATGCGGAAGCAAAAGCCATCTGAAGTTGGCGAATGCTCCCGCAGTCAAGCTCCGAAAATATTGTATTTTCGGAGCTGGATGAATTCTGTCCCCATACTAGTGTATGGGGACAGCCGGCCACATCGGAAGTGAAAGGTAAGCAGCAGATATCTGTGATATCTCCTGCATTATTTTTTTGATGAATGGCCCTAAAACTGAATTTCTACAAAAGCAAGTGAAAAGTAAGTGATAATTAATAGGCCCTTTTGCCTCAGCCTTCAAATATTTAAATGCTCTCTGAAACCCATCTCTTTAGACGTCTATGCTACTCTCACATATTCTACTCACACTAGGACACACAGTCTTAGCCTCACTCGCTCCTCTTGTCTCAGCTGTGTCCTATTCCCATTACATCACGGGAATGCCCTCCCTATCCTTTGTTTCCACATCTGCATTTATTTTGTCTACCGGCTTGTATGTCCCTGTTTATGTATGCTCTAAATTGCCCACAGTCTAATGTTGTGGACATTACACTTCAACAACACTGAAAATTCAAGAAGAAATCTAGTTTTATACTAAACTGCAAACCTAAGCCAACTTACTTGGCAAGTAATGTCCTTGCTCTGCCCAACTCCTATATGCTGAGGCAAACGTCTGCACCAGACGCTACCATCTTGAGCAAAAACCCATGTGCTTGAGCAAATCTAGACACACTGTTTCACACTTAGAAAATAAGGCCCAGTGTTTCCCATCACCAACTGTATTGCCAAGTTACTTTCAGATGGCTGATTACTGTGTGTGAAAGGTTAATGGCTTCTATGTGGAATTACTTCTATAAGAGCCAATGTGAGGCAGATGGACGATGTTTGGCTGGGAATATGATGTGCCTAGTACATAGCTTTGAGAAAGCACATGCCAAGTTTACAAGTAACTTTTAAGCAGGTACTATTTAATCAAAATGCGTAGGACAGTTTCTATAAGTTGAAGGTCAGCCCTGAGAGAGGATAGATAAGGAGCACTGGGACGTACTGTATGGGAGATTGCCATTGCAGTAAATGGGAGACAAAACAATCACACATTTTTAGCAGCTGCACATATTATGGAAAGTATCACATTTGAATCAACCAATGAAATTCAGGTTTATGTCAATGGTCATACAGTATGTAATGTGTATTATTATTTTGCACTCATTGACGGTATGTAAATATTCATGGATATAAGAAAGGACTATGGCCACAGCCAGATTGCACCTAACCTTAAACAGCATATGCTGGGACTAGCTTTCCTAGACACCTCGCCATGGTATCAGATGGACTGACTTTGAATTTGTTTAAAAACAGCCTCTTAGTGAAAGTCACTGCTTATGAAATCAGTCCAGTGTGCCTGAAAGAACTCTGCAGAGGAGTTTGGGCACTTCACACTGTAACAAACTGAGGGCCTGATTCAGCACAGGACGGAATTGCAAAGCTGCACGCAAGCAGCTTTGCAATGCTGTCCTTGCAATTACGGCAATGCAGCAGGAGCCATCACGCCTCCTGCATGCATTACTTATCCGAGCTGTGTCCAAATAACATCGGCCGGGCACTGACTCTGCATGCCAAAAACAAAGGCATCGTGAAGCAGGGGGCGGAGCCACGATGACACGATTTAGTGCAAATCGCGTCATTGGGCTCCCCGCTACGCAGGTTTCTAGTTGCAGTCCGGGGGGGCAGGCGGCAGCCAGGAGGCATGCCTGCCTTTCTGGGGGGCCGGGAGAGGCACCCGATACTCGGGAGACTCCCGACCAAATCGGGAGGGTAGGCAAGCCTGCCATAAGGCCCTGAGACCGCAAATAAATGAAGCCAGTACAATTTCATCCAACAACACTGACAGGAGTAGAGGAGCCATGGTCGAAAGAGGTTTATCATCTATCGCTTTGGCAGTGTATGGTCTGGGAAGATAATGATCCCCCTCTTCTACTGAGTATAGAGTAAATATAAGAGTATGGACCGGGCTGATTCAACCAAAATATAACTGAATCAACCTGGACTAGTTAAAAAGGCATGGGATGATTACACCAGCTAAGTATAATTTTACCAGATCTGGTGAGAGAAGTGTTTATATTCAACAAGTGATCCTTTACTAAATACCTTTTATAAGCTTCTAGCTATACAGGGAGTTGGTTTCTAATACATAATATTGTCACTAATCATTTTGAAACACACAGTACATGTTAGTGCTATTGACATTCGCCAACTGAAGCAATATGTCAAATAGTTAGACTATACTGTACAATAGCACATCTACATTATATTATCTGCTAATAAAACCATTTAATACTGGTCAGGACCTTCTAATCTTACACCAGCCACAGTGAGAACATTCAATAAAAAGTTACAGAATCCTCTCTCTCTAGCTAATACAGCCAAGCACATAAAGCATTCATAGAGCATTAGGTCATTGTTATGCAGGAGCAGGAAAAAAATATGAATACAGCATTCATATTATTTAATCAGCACAGTGTGAAGTAATATAACAATGTACACCCATCAGTCATAACATCAAAACCACAAGCCTAATATTGTGTAGGTCCCCGTCGTGCCAACAAAACAGACCTCTGAAGGTATCCTGTGGTATCTGCATAAAGACTTTAGCAGCAGATCATAGAAGGTTGGGCCTCCATGGCTCAGACTTATTTTTCCAGCAATCCCACAGATGCTCAATCGGATTGAGATCTGGGGAATTGTAAGGCCAAGTAGGGTGCATAATCATGCTGAAATAGGCCACTGCCTTCAGGAAATACTGTTGCCATAAGGGGTGTACTACAACAATGTTTAGGTAGGTGGTATGTGTCAAAGTAACATCCACATGAATGCCAGGACCCAATGTTTCCCAAAAGAATATTGCCCAGAGCATCAAACTGCCTCCGCCAGCTTGTCTTCTTCTCATAGTGCACCGTGGTACCATCTCTTCCCAAGGTAAATGATGCACACATAGGCCGTCCATATGATTTAAAAGTAAATGTGATTTAACAGACCATGCAACCTTCTTCCATTGCTCTATGGTCCAATTCTGATGCTCACTTGCCCTATGTAGGTGCTTTCATCAGTGGACACAGGTCAACGTGGGTACTCTGACTGCTCTATCTGTACTGACACCTTTCTATATTAGTCAGCATTAACTTTTTTCAGCAATATGTGCTACAGTAGCTCTTCAGTGAAATCGGACCATATGCACTAGCCTTAGCTTCCAACACGTCTTGGGCGCCTATGAGCCTGTCACCAGTTCATCGATTATACTACCTTGGACCACTTTTGGTAGGTACAAACCTGCCATTTTGGAGACACTTTGATCCAGTTATCTAGTAAAGAGGTTCTCAAACTCGGTCCTCAGGAGCCCACACAGGTCACGTTTTCCAGGTCACCCAGAAGGTGCACAGGTGGAGCTAATTATTTCACTTGTGATTCTGTGAGGACACCTGCAAAACATGCACTGTTTGGGGTCCTGAGGACCGAGTTTGAGAACCTGTGGTCAAGTATATCTCACCAGGTGATTTAACTTAGACCAAAGCTACATTGGAGACTCTAGTGGTTTCTACAAGTCGGAAACAAAAAAAATATATTTTTTTGTGCTTTGGGAGAACGATGTAGGCTGATATACTGTAAGCAAAGTACCTTGACCCAATTTTGTCAACTACTTAAGATCTGAAGCAATAAACCCCATTTCCATTGACTTGATTAGAAGTTGATTTAAAACTTATCAGAAGCTTATTAACACAACCTGGCGTGAATTTCTGGCTGTTACAAAGCTGCCTCCATGTACATGAAAAGGGAAAGGATTCATTTATTTAAATAAAACAAGTACTACTGTAACGGATTTATTTTATTTAGAGTTACAGTGAAGCTAATGATCTAGTGTACATTAATAATTTTTTGTTTTTCCTGGGAACACGTGGTGTTTGCAACTGACTACAAGTTATGTGAATATACATTTTTTTTTTTTAAATACGGGCAAGAAGTGAAATATGCACACAAATTATTATTACAAATTGATAACTATTCAGTCTAATGCACTAACTGTGCGTAATAGTTTTCACACAGTTTTTTTCTGCATTAAAACTACAGGTCCCAGGGGGCGTGGCCTGGAGTAGCATGGCATAGGATGCTTTTCACCAGCTCTTCTGCTAGATTCTGGTTATTTATCCTGTATTCGTGGAAGTACCTCTCCCAACTTTGATATACCACTGTGGTCAGAGCCGTAACTAGACCTTTTGGTGCCCTGAGCCAGAAAGAGCATTGGCGCCCCCCCATTCTTCAAATAGGGACATAACGCATCCAGAAAAGGGGAATGGCCTTATGGGGAAAGGCCAGGGAAGAGATAGAGAAGGCCAGGAGATGCTGGGAATGAAATAAGAGTAAGCTACACGTGCGAATGATAATCAGAAATTTGACAGGCCTAAACAGCGCCCCTTGTCCTGCGGTGCCCTGTGCCATGGCACAGGCCGCACTACTCTAGTTACGGCCCTGACTGTGGTATTCTCTCCAGCATCTTTTGGAGTACTCCGGTGTGCTCCCCGTCCTCTGTGGGCTTATTTGCTGCATGATGATCTCGTTGACCGAGTCCCATGTTGTGGTGCTCCTGCTATCTGCGGCTGCCATTTTAGGTCTGCTCCGGTCTGTGGCTGTTTCCTAACTGCGCTGGTGCTGCGCCTGCACTGCTCCGATATCGCCTGTGTCAGAGGCCATTAGGACTTCTGCCTTGGTGACTTCCCAGCATATCTGCAGCCTGGTGACACGCACTTGTCTGTCTCCTTGGTGGCTTTTGCGGGTGAGTCCTGGTGGTGTGCTAGCCGTCATTTTGCCGCAGGGGCTTCCTCTAGGCAGCAGTCTTGATCTCCCTGCTGTGCTGAGGTTCCTACTTTGGGACATTCATTCTGTTTATAGTGATCCTATAACTCTCCGTGGCTGTATATATATCTCAGACATGCAACTAATTCTTCAGGCTGTCAATGCCTCTACACAGAGACATCTCCATAAGCTCGATACTAAGCCGCTGGATATAATTTCTTCCTGTAGTACCCCTCAGAAGTGTTGTGGAAGTGTCAAGCCGGACACTTACCTAATTTCTGAGTGTGCAGTTCTCACGGAAACTTTGTCTGTCTGCATCCTGGTTTCATTTGATGTAGCTGCGGGTCGTCAACAGATTCCTTCTAGAATTCTATTATATCTTGTCAAGTTGCTGAAGCCTAGCCGGACTAATGTCTAATGTCTGATAATTTGCAACCCAGTATCAGTATCAGACTTTACTAATTGTTAATGTTGTCGTGTATTTTACATACCCTGTTTTTCTCCTTTTTCTTTTGTTTAATATCCTCTGTGCTATATGAATATTTGTAAATTGTCAATGTTGTGCTATGGGAGGTACTCCAGTTTTTTGTAGCTTAGGTCGTTTACTTTATTGCCCTTGGCATTTGTGTAAGTTTACCATCTGCTAATTGGGTTTGGGGGGCTTGGGAATTTATAGGTAGGTTAGTGTAGGCTAGGGAGGGTGGATGCTAGGGGATCCAGGTATAACTAGGTTGGGTTAGGTTATACAGGTTGGGGGTTATGGGGAGGTTTGTTTTGGGTGTATATTTTTGTTTTGTTTGAATAGTTTGGTAGATATCGGGGTATATTTTTTGTGATATCTGGCAAATATATTTAGAACTTCATTGGTGGTGTACTTAAATATTTTGTTTTGCCTTCTAAAGTTTTGTTTTTGAGATTAGTCAACCCGAATGGCGCCTTCAGGTTTTTGTATACTCCTTTTTCTATATCAAGGTGTTTTGAATATATCCTGTTTGGTCTCATAAGTCATTTTATATTTTGTTCACTATACTGGTAAGTTCTTTTATATACTGCATTTTTCCTATACGGTCTGCCATGTTTGTTTTATGTTTTTTGTTTGTAACTAAAAATCTCAATAAAAATGTATTGAATTTTAAAAAAAAGAACTACAGGTCTCAGCATGGTAGCACCTCTTATTATGTTTAAATTAGGATGTGCAGGCCAGTCCCCCTTTTTTTGTGCACAATAGTTTAGCAACAGAATGAACATTGGGATCAACTCTAAACAGCGTGGGAGACATTTTTGTGATTACGATGCACAGAAAAGCAACATTTGGATGGCTCTATGATAGAACATTTATGGCAAGAAGCATAGGTGATCACACAAAAAGGAAATGGAGAGTTTTGCGTGTTCACATTCTCTGTGTCAGGTAAATTCTAGCACCCTCTGCTATTATGTCAGTGGGAATAATTTCCTATTTACTGAATAGCTGGCACATCCTGCAGGATTTAATGTATTTGCAAAGTAGGATAAAGTCATATAAATAGTAGAAAAAGACATGATTGTACATTAAAATAATACAATGTTGTCTGTGTTTACAAAACTTCAGAGCTAAGGATTTTCTTAATTAAACACAGTTCTTTTCTGCTTTACTGGTTTGTATGTAGTTTGCAGAGCTTTCACTAGATACACTGCTTTTCATTCTGTGCTTTACAGTCATGTCATATGAGCAGACATAGTTGTTTCTATTATTTGAAACAAAAAATACCCAAGCGCTAATAAACATAAAAATAATTAATTTAAACAGTAATAAAAAATAAGAATGTACATATAGAATAAATTGAATACAGCAGCAGAAAACGATACGTGCTTGTGAAGACACAGGGCCTGATTAAGAGCCGCTCGTAAGCGGCTGTTCGTTCGCTCCGAACGATGCTCGTACATCAGCGCATGCGTATGGGTCGTAAGGCGCATGCGCCAACCAGTTATTGCGGTCGGAAATCGAGCGCTCGCAAAATAGCGAGTGCCTGCTAATTTGAGTGACAGGATGAGGCGTTTGTGGGTGGTAACAGGG
Source organism: Taudactylus pleione (assembly GCA_031769625.1). Lineage (NCBI taxonomy): Eukaryota > Metazoa > Chordata > Amphibia > Anura > Myobatrachidae > Taudactylus > Taudactylus pleione. Next base: position 12,367,421 of record JAUIMM010000201.1, on the reverse strand, counting down.
GAAGGTGCTTGAAAAAGGGGAGTGGTGATCCGAATGCAGGCGTGCCAAACGGTCAAAACGGGCGTTTTAAGGGTGTGCATAAATAACAAAGCAGCGTCATCGACCACGTCACTTGGTTGTTTCTTAGCCTGAACTGTTCGCATGATTGCGGTAGGAAAATCCTACCACAAGCACTGCGAGCAGTTCAGATACCTTTCGATGTACTCGATTCATCAAATAAATAGCGGAGATGACTTAGGATGCGAGCGGCCAGGGGGCGTCTTTACAAAATAGCGAGCGCATGTTTCGTTAGCTCGCTCCGACATAGAGGCGTTAACAGACCGCAAAGAGCGAGCGCTCAATTTAAATAGCTGGCCCCTTTTTCTGAACGAGCGAGCGCAAATAGCGTCCGGCTCTGAATCAGGCCCACAATGAATACCTGAAAAACAGGTGGAACACAAAACTAATAATTGTATTATCTGCGCTAATTGGGATGAAAAGACGACCTGACTGAAAATAAACCACAATATAATTTATCAAAATATAAAAGGAAATTTAATATCCTGAAACAACAATATGACCGGTCATAGAATATCACATATAAGACAATAATATTATTAACTACAGAAAATTTATATAAGCTAAATAAATCAATAATACACTACAATGTATAATAAAACCTAAAGCAGGTGGATCCTAAAAAACCTGCTATTACCAGTATAAGGATTGTATTGTGTGATACTCGAAGAATGTAATTTTACATCAATTGATGCAATATATTTGAAGTCCCGTAGCTAGTTCAATAGAACTCAGTCAAAGTTCTGTGGACATCCGTAATAGCAATGCTGGATTTGAGGTATAATCAGCGCAGATAATACAATTAATAGTCATTTCTACTGCCCTGGAATGTGACACAGCACGCCTATTCTACCGGATTCAGATACAATTGTATCCAATGAGCATTATGTTGAATCCTAGAAAATTCATACTTTAAATGGAGAGAAATTTTATAATATATATATATTTATATATATACAGTCAGGTGCATAAATATTGGGACATTGACAGAATTTTCATATATTGGCCTCTATTCACCACCACAATGGCTTTGAAATGAAACTTCTTTAACTGCAGACTTTCAGATTTCATTTTAGGGTAATTACATCCAAATCAGGTGAACGGTGTAGGAATTACAACGGTTTCAATATGTGCCTCCCACTTTTTAAGGGGCCAAAAGAAATGGGACTATCAACTCAAAAGCTATTTCATGGACCGGTGTGGGCTATTCCCTCGTTATTTCATTGTCAATTAAGCAGGTAAAAAGTCTGGAGTTGATTCTAGGTGTGACATTTGCATTTGGAATCAGTTGCTGTCGACTCTCAATATGAGATCCAAAGAGATGTCACTATCGGTGAAGTAAGCCATCATTAGGCTGAAAAATCAAAACAAACCCATCAGAGAGATAGCATACACATTAGGTGTGGCCAAATCAACTGTTTGGAACATTCTTAAAAAGAAAGAACGCACCGGAGAGCTCAGCAACACCAAAAGACCCGGAAGACCACGGAAAACAACTGTGGTGGATGACAGAAGAATTATTTCCCTGGTGAAGAAAAACCCCTTCACAACAGTTGGCCAAATCAAGAACACTCTCCAGGAGGTAGGTGTATATGTGTCAAAGTCAACAATCAAGAGAAGACTACACAAGAGTGAATAAAGAGGGTTCACCACAAGATGTAAACCATTGGTGAGCCACAAAAACAGGAAGACCAGATTAGAGTTTGCCAAACAACATCTAAATAAGCCATTACAGTTCTGGAACAACATCCTATGGACAGATGAGACAAAGATCAACTTGTACCAGAGTGATTGGAAGAGAAGAGTATGGAGAAGGAAAGGAACTGCTCATGATCCAAAACATACCACCTCATCAGTGAAGCATGGTGGTGGTAGTGTCATGGCGTGGGCAAGTATGGCTGCCAATGGAACTAGTTCCCTTGTATTTATTGATGATGTGACTGCTGACAAAAGCAGCAGAATGAATTCTGAAGTGTTTCGGGCAATATTATATGCTCATATTCAGTCAAATGCTTCAGAACTCATTGGACGGCGCTTCACAGTGCAGATGGACAATGACCCGAAGCATACTGCAAAAGCAACCAAAGAGTTTTTTAAGGCTAAAAAGTAGAATGTTATGCAATGGCCAAGTCAATCCCCTGATCTGAATCCGATTGAGCATGCATTTCACTTGATGAAGACAAAACTGAAGGGAAAATGCCCCAAGAACAAGCAGGAACTGAAGACATTTGCAGTAGAGGCCTGGCAGAGCATCACCAGGGATGAAACCCAGCCTCTGGTGATTTCTATGCGTTCCAGACTTCAGGCTGTAATTGCCTGCAAAGGATTTGTAACAAAGTATTAAAAAGTGAAAGTTAGATTTAGGATTGTTTAGTTTGTCCCATTACTTTTGACTCCTTAAAAAGTGGGAGGCACATATAGAAACCGTTGTAATTCCTACACCGTTTACCTGATTTGGATGTAATTACCCTCAAATTAAATCTGAAAGTCTGCAGTTAAAGCATATCTTGTTTGTTTTATTTCAAAGCCATCGTGGTGGTGAATAGAGGCCAAAATATGAAAATTCTGTCAATGTCCCAATATTTATGCACCTGAATGTATATATGTATATATATATATATATATATATATATACACACACACACAATGGATGATTAGATAGAAAAGCTAATGTATTTAGCAAAAGTTGCAGGAAAGCACGAACACCACAATAATTAAAGTTGTAAGCAGGTACAGCTTATGGACTTTTTACTTTGCACACATGTAGCCAATATATTTATGTGTGTTGTCATGTCGGACAATTCATTATTTTTAGAAAATGTCACATTTCCTAGATACAGTAACTAAAACACATTAGCTCTTCTCACTGTGCAGAGAGGATTGGGTTACTCTTATTTCCTATTAACAGATCAATTTCCATGTACTGCTGACAATATGAAATGCAATAAAAATCAATAGTTGTACAAAAGGCATGATGTCCTTCTAGTTTGAGAACTTGTCCTCAATATTCTAACTTGATAATACATTTTCAAAGATGAATAGTTTAATTTTGGGTCCTATTTTGCAAAAAGATTTTACTTTCACAGTTGTGTATTGGAAAAAATTATCCAAATGAATTGGACTCCAGATTCCTATTACTTTATCATTTTCATGTGTCAGGGAGAAAAAAATTTAACAAGTTTCCTTCAGAATGATGGCTTAGTGGAATAATTTTCCATTATCAGATCATGTAACATCTTGTCACATATCAGTGATGTCACCAAAATCCTTGTCCACGATAGATAAATAAATATCACTGCAGCTCACATCTATATCTGTGAGAAATTTGGACTCAACATTTATATAAATCACAACTGCTTAAAATATTAAACACTGTGTTCAAACACAAACTCAATTTACTTTGTGTCGTTTGAGATTGTTGGTATTATTAATTCCAAAGTCCACTAAATTACCTAATGAGTCAGATATTGACCTTAATAAATAATGAAGGAAATTTTTTTTTATTTTACTCTGTCTCCTTGGTTGATGGTGGAACTTTGTAATACAGCCGCCAGTAAACTACACGGTAGTCCAAATAGTACATAAAGCAACAAGGTTTATATTGGCAAGAGCATTTAAAATTAAGAAACAAAACAAATCTTAATGAGTTGCAGACAGGCTAAGAAATAATTCCTCTCTATCTGTTGGGGACCTAGTGTCCGACTCACAAACACAACTTTAGTTTAGTTGGTCTCACTTTAATGCATACTTACAGATCTTTGAGCCGCATCATCTGGGCCCCCGCTCCCCGCTAGACGATACCAATATTAACAACAATGTAAAGCGGGGGTGGGGTGTGTATGGCAGATAAAAGCAATTCTCAGCGAATCGCCTCAATTGCCGCCTGTACCGCCCACCTCACTCGGGAAGTGAATGGCCATGGCAGCATCCGGCACAGGGAGATTTGGCTTCTTTTCGAGGCAAGCTGGGAGCGCCACCCAAATTGGGAGCCTTATGGGTGCATAGGTAAGTATGCTTTAAAGTACAGCTGTTAGAGCCGCTGAGCATAGGCTTCCCCTTTTCCTAGGTAGTGAGACAAATACAGCATACAGATACACCCTTTAATTTACATCTTGCAGCTGCTAATTAGTCTGATGCATGACTGGGAAACCAGAAGTCTTAAACCTCAGGACCTGAGCCTACTCTCCGTTAACTCCAGGGAACCCTTAAACCAGCTCTTAGGTTTCCTTCCATAACACTAAACAATTTCCCTGAAGTATAAAAAACATAATCTAGAAACCCAGGATTTCTCTCCCATACATACACACATATGCCATACTTGCCTACTCTCCCGAAAATTGGGTGCCGACCCAGCACCCCGCAAGAGTAGGCAAGCCCCCCGGAATGGCAGCCGGCATCCCGAACCCGCTGCAAAAGTGGGTGGTCCGGGGGTGCGATGACGCATTTCGCAGCAATCGCAGCACGCCCCCAGCTTTATAAAGCCGGTTATATTGTCGGCACGTCCTTGCTCCTCCTACTTATACCGCCACCACCCTCCCTGCTGCACCGACCTGGCAGCCCCCTCTAGAAGGTATGACATATGCTGATTGGCACTCCCCACAAAACTAGTAGATAATGGTGCCCTCCAAAAGTTACAAGGATAAGTACCACAACCATATACACAAAGACCTGCAGAACTCAAATAAATCAGGGAAATCACATCCAGATTGTCACGGCTCAAGATATCGGAAGGGGTGGACCCGAACTGGGTTGAGATGCAGAGACACCAGGACCAGGAGAGAGTTGGAATTTAGATGGTTTAATGTAATTCCTTTGCATACAGAAAAATGAGAACTAACGAGAGATAATAATTATAGTCCTTGGTGTAGAGGTGCACAACTGAAGACACTGTAAACAAAAGATAAAAGTCTCTGAGGTTCAGGGGGTACTGTGGAGAGGAACTGTAGAATTGAAGGAGGATGGCAATACTGGAGGGTAGTTGAATATAACTCCTGGATGGAGTACGCAGAATTGGTATATGAACTTGAGTCAGACTCCAGGACGGAGTACGCTGGATGGGATGAGCACTTGAGTAGGACTCCGGGATGGGGTGTGCTGGATTGGATGAAGCACTTTGAATAGGACTCTGGGATGGAGTGTGCTGGATTGGGTGAAGCACTTTGAATAGGACTCCGGGATGGAGTGTGCTGGATTGGGTGCAGGAGTATACAGGAACTTAAGGCAGGCATACTGGAAAGGAAACCAGCGGAGCTCAGGAACATAGGTCTTGCTGTAGCAAAGAGCACTATTGTACTGGCAATGAAAGAGTCAGGGAAGGACTTTTAGACCCCTGGTCGGATGGTGATTGGCTGGAGCAAGTGGAGAGTGCTGCTGATGAATCTGGACCATCTGACTTGATCCAAGATGGCCGCACCCATGATCCGGAGGTCTGAGACACTGAAGTGCAGGAAGTGCATGGGAGTGTGGCTGGGACATCTAGGCAACAGGGGGGATGCAGGAAACCACCTTCAGGCATAGGCCCGACTCTGGATTCCAGTGGCAGGAGCGACCGGCGACTCAGCAAGGCGCGATGACATAAGCGCATGGCAGGGGCAGAAGTATGGGAGACAATGGAGGCGCCTGCCGCCGGGCGCCAGCTTTGAAGGGGCACCTCCTCCGTCACCAACAATATATTCACCCCACTTAGGGCTGTAAATATGGGGGATAAGGGAGCACTAAATGATAACTTGCCTCCGGGCGTCTGGGATGAACTTCCGCCACTGGCGCATGGGGAAATGCAGAGGTCTCAGCCGGAGGTCTCTAGCACGGTTTGTGACACAGATATTATATTCCAATGTTTCAGATCTTTTTTTTTTTATTGGATCTTTCGTCAGGGATATATATAAACATTTCAATCCCTTCCCTCACCAAAATGTGGAAAATACTAAAAATATACCAGTCACGGAATTTTGATAAATCTAACAATAGCTAAGCCTGCGAAAAGCCTTTTGCCGAAAATATAAAAGATTTAGCTCTACAAATCTTGTATTATTTTTAGTCTAATAACAACATATAAGACTAAGCGTATTCTTTTTTCTACATGCAACATTTCACAATTCGTAGCTTTATAAATATGTGCTGTGTCCTTTGCTCTAAATAACAATTACACCCTTATCGTGCCAGTAGAAGGACTGGGAAGAAGGCTCAATGCCAACACTTCTCAAGAAAGACAAAACAAACCTATTATTATTTTTTCCACATCCAGTAGCTGAGAATCTAAAGTAAAGCACATTAATGAGGATATCACAGCCTTCCTGTTTGGAATGTGTTTATATTATCTGGAAAACACTATGAGAAGACTGCTACCATGAGCAAAACAAGTACTCAAAATAGCAGCATGTAGGGGAGCAACACATTTCTTTTGAGTATATATTAAAAAAGACTGTGTAGTTGGGATATCCGTGCACACTACACACTTCCTATGTGACGTGCCAAATGTTTCTTGGTGCAGTGCATCACATTTGGAATTTAGTTAGGGGCCATGTTATAAATGATTTCCTTTTTGCCTCTACCACAGTAAATTTGCATAACATTTAAAAACAAACAGAAATAAAGTTTATCTATTCATTTGATGAACCGATCTGATTCTTTTTCAACAAAACATTAATCAATATCTGACAACAGTAATATTTCTAATGCTGGCCATACACGCTACAATTATCGGGACGATCTGCCCAATATTGGCGGATCGCCGCGATAATTGTAGCGTGGGGGGGGGCGACTGAGGGTTAAATATTGCTCGGCCGGGCATGCTAGATTGTCCAGCATGCCCATCCGATGCGATATTACCCGGTAAACTGTCGGCCGCATCTGGCAGTGTATGCCCAGCGCGGCCGACAGACAGACATTTCCTGTGTTCCTTCCTACGGAAGGAACAGGGAAATGTCTCCTCCCCCGGGGGCGGAGCGCAGATGTCGGGCTATACACTGTGAGATTTCTCTCACAGTGTATGCCGCGGACATCTGCGGCTGGCAGCCGGCCAGATAAAATGTCTGTCGGCCTGACAGACATTTTATCTGGCAGTGTATGCCCAGCATGCTAAAGAAATATGACCTTACAGGGAAGAATACAATAGTTGAAATCTACATAAAATAGCATTTTTTATAAATAGAGCCCGGACAAATTCATCTAAAAGATAGAAGCCATTTTTTTTTTGTTTCCTCATAAACATTTCAGACATGTGGTGTATTCTTGTCCCTGCGGGAGGCTTTCCATTTTACGGGTAGCACCCCCAGAAGAGTAGGCACTCCTCCAGCATCCCGCCCACTTCCTAGTGAAGTGGCAGAATGGAGAAAGTAATACTAACATACAGCGGAACCGTGGGGAGGAGGCGTGGCCTAATGATACGATTACATGATAATCGTGTCATCTTGCACAACCCCCTATTTAAATATGCACAATGCGCGCCATTTTGCCATGAGGGGCAGGGCCTAATGAAGCAAATAGTCCAACCTCACCGCCCTCATCGCCCACCTGCGTCTCGTCTCTGAAATTATTCTGGAGAAGAAATTTCTATGGTCGGCTAGTATGATGTGGTGATCACTCCTGGTAGATAAATGATATTTTTACATAGTAACATCCACCATATAACTATAGTCTTTTATACAAATACACATTATGCAGTACAAATGACTATCATGTCCTACCAGCAGGCGTCCAATCAGGCTACAGGAATATTTGCTTATGCTGGGCATACACAGTCCAATTATCGGCCTGACCAGCTAATAATCATCCTATCGGGCTGATATTTGAACAGTGTATTGCCATGACTGATCAGTATTTATCAGTCTGTCGGACATATTGAAATCATCCTGCATGTTCGATAGATCTCTTATATGAGGGGGGCTGCCGCCGCTGAAGACGGGAGGGTCACTCACCAGCTCGGGTCCCGGCACCTGTGCAATCAATCTGTCAGGCGCCGGGATCAGCGCATGTGCACTAGCGGCGGGGAGCCGTGCATGTCACCGACTTCCAAAGGTTGGCAGCGTTTGCAGCCCCTAGTAGCCGTTTAGGGCTGGCGGAAAGGTAGAGTAGCAGCTTCCTTCTGGAAGCGACTCTCTGCTAATAGCAGTCCAGACTGGCAGTTCTAGGGGGAGGAGACACCTCCCCCTGGGGCTGCCTGTTGTATATGTGACTGGCAGGTGACGATTCCAATAGGAAGCCACTGCCAGTCACAGGTGTAGCTAGTCACGGAACGCACGGACTACACTGAGGTGGTGGATTTTATTGAGGGGGCTGCAGCCCCTACACAAAATCCGCCACTGGATCTGATAATTGGTCGGACCCATCTGGCAGTGTATATGCTTCCGCAGCTGACCGCCCACCATTTCCCCTGTTCCTTCACAAGGGAAAAACAGGGAAATGTTTCCTACCCACAGAAGGAACCCAGATATTGTGACATATCTCACTGTGTATGGCCACAATATCTTATGGTGTCAGCATGCCAGATAAAAGGTCCATCGGTCTGACAAATATTTCATTTCACAGTATATGTCCAGTAGTAAACTGGAATGTCCGGGAGAATATTCAAACTGGAATGTCCCAGAATATTCATAGGCAAACGCAGGGGGGGGGTTCCGTCTCCTTGGAAACCCCCCTCCCCTGCCCACACCATGACCACAATAGAAATAGTAATATAATAGATTGTTACTAGTGCTGAATATTCTTCTCATTATCACAAATGAAATAATTAGCACCACCTGTGGATCTTTTAACATGTATCAGCCAGCAATAAATAACCTGTGCACCAACTAGAAGATCTGGAAAACATGCACTGTTAGAGATGCACTGCTATAGAGCCCAATATGTACATATACAGTATGTCCAGGGCAGTGCTAGGTTCTTCTGCTGCTCCTCCAGGCTCCCAGACTTGCTCCAACAGTCTGGAATGGTGCCCACATCTAAAATAAATACGTTCAGCTCAGGCAGGATGGCCTACTGGCGCATCTAATGGCTTACTGTCATCACTGGTCCTGAATATGCTGGAATTAATACACACAATACACTTTGTATGACGCTTATTAAAGCTGGTTGAGTACTAATTCTGCCCTCTTCATTGACAGGCCACACTCGCTCTAAAATTAAGCATTTGGAAACCCCCCTCTGGAAATCCTGCGTTTGCCACTGATATTGGCCTGCCAGACTGTCAGGGAGGTCTAATCTCACAGACAGACTCAGGCTGCTCTGTTCCTATCTTTCTCTACAGTGAATGAGCAGTGCAGAAAGATCTTTGTTGCAGTGGGCAAGAGCTGCAGTCACCGATGAAGAAGAAATGTGGGCCTGATTCAGAGCTGTGCGCTAATGCCAACAAAGCTGCTGTGCTAAAAAGTGCCATTCCGGTAAAAAAAAAAAAAAGTGAATACAGCATTATAAATGTGTATCACATCATTCACACAAACTGAGGAGTGAGGACTAAAATTAAATCTGTGCTTTTCATACTCATGTGAAAGATCTCTCCATTAATCTTCTCAGATCTGCTCACTTTCTCAGCCACATGCAACCCTGTTATCATGAATATAATCACAAAGAGGCCAAGTCACAGCATTCCAAAAATACACTTATTCCATTAAATACTCTCTGAAGATCCACAAAATACACATTCTGAAGATCCAATTTACTACAAGTTGCACTTTTCTCACCCCTTCATGCAAGAGATGAAAAGAGATTTAAAGAAAAAAAAAGGACGCTCTTAGTCAGGTCAAACACACCTGAAAAATGAACAGTACTAAAAGGAAGTTTACAACACAAACAATGCTCCAAATCCTGTAGACAATGTTAGACTGACAAAATAAAATCGAGAGAAACTGTAGCAGTCAACTGCTCCATATGATCTTATTCATTTAGTTCATAATTGAATGAACAGACTATGCACTGTAGTGTAAAAAAATTACCAGTTTAATAAGTGACACACTGGTATGTCCAGCAGTTCCTTTTCACTCTTCATGTCCGCAATTTGAAGGTTGTAAGATGCGAGAAAGGTTGGAAACCTCAGTGATGTGCGGTGAGGTCAATGGCTGGGTAGGCACACATTGAGATGGGTCTGAGTGCTGAGAGCCTGTTGCACCCCCTACTCACTGTAACTCTCCCCTCACTACACTAAGCTTCAGTGTCCATTGATTCTCCCACCTGTATCACTGTCTTCTCTTGATGCGATATCTAACTACTGCAATGCACTTCCTAGTCACATGACACATCCAAGGTGTCCATCAGTGCTCAAGGCATGCCCCCATACTCGGAGGTATGCCTTTTTAGCTCTCTTTCTGTGCAGCTTACTGCCATGGGGAGGCCCCGCCCCAAGCTCTGCAAGTGGTGTCTGACTATACAGAAGCAAGGCTGAGCTGTTGCTGCCTCATCTCCCGTCTCCCTGCAGTCCCAGGGAGTTTCACAAAGCTGGTAAGTGTTAACTATAATAAAGATTAGAATAAACAAAGAAGTTGTTATATCTTCTTTGTATCATTCTAATCTCATCATCAAATCTCAGGTATATGACAGGAGAGTCTCTGCCCTGACTGCACGTCCATGGACACATGGTAACACAGGCGCCACAAGTAATGTAATGAGCGCTGTAAATTCATACATAACTAAGGTACTTTATAATGCTGACTTGCTTGTTTAGCCTTATATTGAATTCAAAATCTCACTTTTCAGCTAATGGCAGCTATATCTCTTACTGTTGCTATAATGTATATTTATTACTTAGGAAGGGGTTGGGCCATTATTTACCTTAAACAAATACCTTTAAGCTATGTGTTTTTCCTTTCTTGTTATTTCTCTAACTTAATTGTATTCCTCCCTTTCCTGCGGACATTTCCTGCTTAACGCTAGCAGATACAGCATACTAATAAGGAGATGCTTCATTTGTATTCCTATAATTTAAAAAGAATGATGGTTTCTGCCACTGTGTTTGGAACAGGCACAGCTGTGTAATACAACAAGAAAAACTATTGTACACACAAATCAGCTAGACAAATAACTAGCTTTACAGACACCAGTGTCATTGTACATAAATGGCAGGTACAGATCAGAAGTGCTGATCTTATTTTTATTACGGAAGAAATACAGTGTATGCAAAATATGAAACCTTTATAGTTATAGTTTAGTTGTGTGTCCATATGCCTTTATACTTTTAAACATTAGTACGAATGTAAATTGCTCAGAAGTGCAAGCTCTTGCTTGTTTTTGTGCAGTCATTGTTATAAAAACTTTTCAACACTATGGAGCGCGCCCTTCTATTTTTACACACACAAATATATATCTTATTATATAGTCAGACAGACAACAGACACTATTTGCATTCATGTGAGTAAACTGGGGGCATATGGAAATGATGGAGATGTCGTGAGATTAGTTTGAACAACCTATATAAACCACAGCTTTATAATGTTCATGGCAAAACAAAGTATTTCAGTGCAGCTAATGCTGAGTACACACTGGCCGATATATTGGACGATCAATTGATCAGCCAATATATCTGCTGGCCTTCGGCCAGTGTGTACAGGTGATATGTCTGTGAACAACGTTGTTCACAGACATATCACATTGGTTGTGCTGCACGGCTGATGGACAGATAGGTCTGCAGACATATCTGCCCATTGGCAAATGTGTACGGGCGGTCTGCAGACTGACCGTACGCACACATCAGCAGCCGCGGGGAGGGGAGCGGGACACGCCCCCAACACGCCCCCTGGGACTCGCAGGCAGAAGCAGATTATGGCCGTTCAGTGTGTATGAACGACGATCATCTGCAGATATATCTGATGATCACTCGATCTGCAGATATATCACTATAGTGTGTACCCAGCATAACTCTTCTATAACCAAATTTAAAGCTAGAGAGACAAGCCCAACACGTAACTAATCCAAGCATTTAAACATTGACAACACAGAATAGTAATAAAAGGCTCCAGACATTTATTCATCCTATACATATTATAAATTGTGGCAATTTTTTAATGTTGGTTAAAGATTTAGGGCCTGAACGCAGATTCTCGATGGTCGGGAATCTGTGCACGCAGACTGGCAGCAGACTATCAGTGATCGCACGCAGGCTGGCAGCAGACCACCAGTGAGTGACAGTCTGCTGCCATTTGTGGGTGGGGAGGTGGGCCCGGCGTTGGCCTCCGTTTCCCAAAACTGAGGCGCTTCGCCGCCGTTGGGGGGGGGAAGCAAGTGGCCAGGATCTCCATCGTTGACGGGAGATTTCCTAGCCTCTTTCTGTCATCTGCGGTGACTGGCTTGCGTGATGCTATGGGTCACGTAGCCGGCCGATGTTCTCGCAGATTATCCGATGCTGCGTTGTACAACGCAGCTCAGATAAGTAATGCATGCAGGAGGCGTGATGCCTCTTTCTGCGCTACCATAATTGCAAAGATGCTTGTGTGCAGCTTTACAATTCCGTCCTGTGCTGAATCAGGCCCTCAGGAAACTATTATATTACAGATAATATCACATGTAATAGAAACAGGGAATAAAATTCCTTAACACAAATGTTTTATATATTTAATATTCAGAAATAGCATTTAATATATGCAGCCATTATTGCATCACCATTCTTAAACTATTTCCTCTATTATTCTTACCAGTTATATTATTTTAAAAGTATTGTTACTTGAATAAAATGAAATAAATAAAATAAAAAAACTGTGTTGGCCTATGTTGCAGTCTTTCCATCTCATTATTATATCCCTGATAAGAGTCTGCATAAATTGACAATATAATGCTAAAAATAGAGATCTCGGGGTTTGCAACCTTGTGAAAGAATATGCATATTAAGTCCCAACAGGGAGCTGCCTGTACACAAAGCCCAGCAGTGAACTACAATGGCACACTTTCAGCACCTGTACTGTTTGCAGCAGGTAAAACGAACATTTTCATTATTAACACAATAGTACTCGTACATCATACAGGACACTGACACCTGAAATGAGATAGAACCTCTTTCTAAAATCTACGTGACAAACTTAATTGTAAGACATTTGGGCATCATTGCTTTTTAAAATGCTTGCCTTAAAAACAAATTCTTACAAGAATAATGGACTGATCAATTCCCTGTTTTCATTGGTAATAATGCTGCAAGCAAATAAAATTTTATTTTTCACGTGATTCAATATAACATTTTGCGCTACAGCAGACCTTTTTGTGCTTATGTGATCTTTATATTGAAAATGTAGGGTGAGGTAGAAAAGTCTTATACAGTTTCGGACAAAACATTCAAATGAATATAATTAATTTGGTGAAGTTTTGGAACTTTGTGAAACCTAAAAACAGATCATGGTTTCCCATCATTCTGTCCCTATGTAGCTCTGTGGTGGTGTAGTGCAGGGCCGTAGCTAGGGTAGTGCGGCCGTTGCCATGGCAGAGGGCATCACAGGTCAGGGGCCGCTGTTTGGGCCTGTCAAGTTCCTGTTTATTATCATTCTCACTTGTAGCTTCCTCTTATTTTATTCCCAGCATCTCCTGGCCTCTCCTATCTCTTCCCTGGCCCTTCCCCATGAAGCCATGGCCCTTTTATGGGTTCATTATGTCCCTCTGAAAAATGAGGGGGGCGCCAATGCTCTGTCTGGCACAGGGCACCAAAAAGTCTAGTTACGTCTCCGGTGTAGTGTAACCTAGTTGCAATCAGAATCCCTCCCAGTTGTCCTATTCAGTTTTGCAGTTTTATTCCACTGTACTGTAAGTCACTTACCCATTGGCATTATGTTTGTAGATATAAAAAAAAAGTGAAAATGTAATGTGTATTTGAGATACAGATAACATGTAATATACATGTGGTTTAGGACGGTATTGTCTTCACATGAACTTGTGAGAGCATCCAGATACAAGAGAGACAAAGCATTAACCCATTAATTTCCCCGGCCTATTTACCTTTAAAGGGTTTTCGGCATGTAGGAACCCCAATGGGATAATGAAATTAATGGGGAAAGCAAAACTAGTAAATAAATAGCATGGAAAAAAAAAAGAAATGTCGACAGTTCTTCATTGGCTGAGTTTACTGTGCTTTGCATGCAACATCCCCTGCACGCCAAAACTACACACAATATCCAGTGGGTAGACAATGACAATGAATTGGAACCTTGGGCCTGATTCAGCACGGATTGCAACTGCGATCGCAGCTGCGTAATCGCACGCAATGAAGCTGCGAAAATATGCTATTGTCTGCCACCGCTCAGCCAGCATAGAGACGCCCACTGCTGTCTTCTCACATCCGTAATACCCTCGCAGTACTGCGTATACATCAGTAACATTGGTGCGTCACGCACAATTACAGCAGGTCTGACCTTTCTCAGAATTTGCAAGTCTCGTCGCACGCAGCGAGTATTCAAGCTGAGTAGGCAATTGCAGTGGCTAATTTATGCAGGCACATACAACAGCGTTCAGACAGGCATGCCTGCGTTTCTGCAACCACTCCCCCGTCACCACCCCCAAAAGCACCCTGCCCTCCAGGAGGAGGGCAAAAAGCGCCCTGCCCTCACAGCCTGCGGGTGTCGTCTTGGAAAAATGTGCGGTGACCCGGTCACCGCCGGAGAATAGACGCCGGGTGCATGCGCCCGGCATCTATTCTCCCTTTCTGCAGCGCTTGGGGGCTGCCCGGCGTGTCAGTAAGTGCAGGGTACGCCCCCAAGTATGACGAAAAGGGGACGCATCTTATAGACACGCCCCTTTTCATGACCACACCCCCTTTTCAGATGCGCGCGCGCCGAAGGCACATGATTGCCCTCTCTAGCTCCGGCGCCTTGCCTGCCGCATGAGCTAGAGTGAACACTATCTATCAGATGGCGAGACACAGACAGACAGAAACTGGTACAGAAATTTGCTGTATACAAAAACTAAATAGATGCACTTATAGGTTTAACAGGTACCTTTTTAAATGCAGTGTAGACAGTTGCCTCCACTGTGCAACAATACGATTGGGTTTCTGTAACAGTTTATCCCTTCGGAAGTGCCAAACGATCATTTAAGTACTAGGGTATGTCATACATACCCTTTCACACAGAAAAGCAAATTACAGAGTAAAGCACTTTTACCCGGTAATTTGCTGATCAACAAGGGTCCTTTTCTGTGTGAAAGGGTCAACCCATGTCGAAATATCTGGGACTTCAACTCTGGTTTTTATCAGGTTCAGAGACCCGGCTATTTTGACCATGGGTTGACCTCTTTCACCCTTTCAGATAGAAGAAATACCAGTGTTGATATGCAAATTACCAGGTAGAAATGCTTGACCCGAGATTTTGCTTTTCTGTGTGAAAGGGGGGTCAGGCTTGGACCGGCAAAACGACCCGGCACTCAAATGACGGGTAATAGCCGGGTTTTAGGGACATTTGAATGTCTGTAAGGGGTATCATTATGCATTATGTCATGTAACATATGCAGCAGGACTAGGTCTGTGCAGAAGAAGCTGCAATCAGGACTGTTCAGGTGATCTGGATCTATAATAACCTGCCCTCTCATGGTCTTATCCTGGCTGCTCTGTCTGTGAAATACTGTTCGTTGGAGACAAAATATGAAGATACCAGTTGTTACAAAATCCTTCTGTTCAGTTAAGGTTAAACTATGACTTATTCACTTTCAAACATGCAAGCAAAATGCATATTCTATTATTTATAAGACTGTAGCCAGCTCAACAGCTTCTTCCCATCTATTGCTTCACATTTATGACTTTTCTTTAAACTAATATTTCTATTTAATGTGGTTGAGCACATATCACAGCCAAGGGAATATTAATATACAATAAAAGTCAGTCAATTTTACCAAAATCAATTGGAAGGTTAAAACGTGTGTGGTTTCCTAGCACATAATCACTGGGTTATGGCTCTTTACACACACTAATGGAGCACTTTCTAGAGGCATTGTATGTGTTGTAGATATACGACATTGATGATATAAAGCACTGTTTCACTTGGATGAACTGAAACTGTGTAATATATATATATATATATATATATATATATATAAATACACACACACACATATATATATATATATATATATATATATAAAACAGAGCAGTAGACATCTGCATGTTTCCTTCAATCCGCTATTCTCCATCTGATGAGTAATATGCCATCAAGTTAGTTTAATTAATGTAAATGCATGAGTGATGTGTAGATGTACTGCACACAAATGAGTTAATTAGTTGCTGGATACAATGATAAATGTCCAAAGTAAGAGGTTTTTGATTCAGATGAGTTCTCTTCTAGTGCGTGTCATGGTCGCATACAAACGTAAACAGCTCAGCAATGCTGATAAATGGCGCAACAGACATGAGTCTATTATCTGCAAGCTGTCTGAATCTACTGGCTTATATCAGGTTGCAAAAAAAGCTATTATATGCTTGACCTGATTAGTTCAGAAGAGTCTGCCTTAATATTACATAATTAATCTATGTAGAAATCATGTGGGTCATTCCATGTCAAGTGGACCAATTCTGAAGTACGTCTTCACCTGCTGATTGTGCACTGTCGAGTCGGTGACAATTGCACTCACCACCACTTTGAGGGCCGTAGTTTTGCCAAAATTACTGGCATTTCTGCCCAAAACCACAAAAAAAAAATAATTTCTGGGTACTAATACACAATAAGAATATAAAGGATTATCACTCCTCCAAAAGGAAACAAACTGTAAAACAATGTGAGACAGCGCTAATACAGTAGGTACTCAAAAATGTATACAAATTAAATGTGTGTTACTTCAAAAGAAATATAACATGAATCAGAGTCATAAAGAAGCAACAAAACCATTTAATATATAATAACGACGCATCTGTAACAATGTTAAAAAGTAAAAAACACAAAAAGTAAACCTGCGACATTTAGAAGTTTTGTTAGTAATATACAGCAGTGAATGGGAAATACGGTTTATTACCTACAAATAGTATATTAGCAGCTAAAGTTCCATAAAGTGCTATTGGTGTGATAGGGAAACTGCATTTCCCAGTCACTGCAGTGTGTCACTACTGACCGAAGACAGTGTGCACGGCATCCAAGTGCAACTCAACACAGCTCATTAGTAAGCCACAAAGGGGAATTCAATTAGCTGCGATAACCCATTCACGGGTGAAAATGTGACTTTATGGGAGATGCAAATTTGAAGCTATTAAATTATAATGGGAGTTAAATTTGAGGAAAATCTCTATTTTAAAGGTACAAATGTGGGGACTTGGTTCAGAACCACTGGGACACCTTCTTTAATGATTAATTAGGCACTTAGGAGGTTTTAGTTATCCTAATTTGGCTAATGATGACATGTCATTTTGGGGGTGAAATACTGCAAAATGCATAATAATGGATTACAAGATGTAGGACATGTATACGGAGTGCTGTATGAATGGGACAGAAGTTTTTAAGCTTGCTGGTGGGAGTTACAGCTGTTTTTTACCACATTTTTAAAAGTGGATTAGAATGACACAAATATTTATATGCACCCCAGATTTATCTAGCACATTTACTTTGAAAAAAAACCACAAGCTTTCTATACATTTTTTGATAAATGCATATACAGCTATGTCCTCATACATCTCGCCTCCTTACGCGTTAAATAGCCCTTCAAGCTGCGCCATGCCATGGCGTGTCTCTGTAGCGCCAACCGTCTTTTCGTGCAATTTTGTACTTTCAAATGCATTTTATTTGCAAAGCAATGTGAATAGGATTAAAATGACATGCGGCATGCCTATATTCTGTGTGCGACTGCGGGTTCATCTGCATGTGAAACGCTACATTACAGTGTTACAGCTGCTGACACTGTAATGTAGCATTTCACATAGAGATACACCCGCAGTCACACACAGAATATAGGCATGACGCATGTCATTTTAATCAGCCCTTAGCCGCTTGTGCGTCCTATTCGCATCTCTGTGCGAATAAGATGCATTTGACGGAAACGAAAAGACGCTCAGCACTACAGAGTCACACGGGGCTCACGCGCTATGTGTAACGCGGCCTGTAGCACATGGAGGATATATGTATGTGGACACATCTGTAACAGATATTAAACACACTATAAGAACCCCAAATACTTTGCTTTTGGCCACTTGCAGACTTATAATCCATTATTCGTTTGCATTTCTTTGGGGGTAAAGGCTGATTTTCAACAACAATTAACGCAGGTATTACCAGCAAGAATTCGGAGAAAGCATTTTCTAATTGAATCACGAGTTAAACGGGAGGGCGCATAGATGTGTTAAGTGAAATTACTGTGCGATATGCACGTTAAATTAACATGCGATTAAAAATTTTTTTATTGCGGCTAATTGAAGACCCTAAAGAGGCAAAAGGCCACAGATCCTCCAGATTTACCATAGAAAGTCTGATTTACTTGCATCAAATACATTGTTATTAGTACTTCGTTAATACTCAGGTATTTTCTTTTCTTACTAAATATAGGGGTATGCAATCTGCATATCAAAATTCATAGGGGCATATTAACTTGCCAGTGTTAAATATTATTTCCTGCGGCATGAGAAATTTAGTCCAGCTTCTGGGTTTTTGCTATTCAATTAGTTGCGAGAATTTTAGATGCGGTAATTTATAGCTGCTTTTTTCTTGCAGCACCACACCAGGTTCAAAAGTAGGGAAAAATATAATAAGCTTACCAGTTAGAACAACAAATTATTTAAGATGTCTCCTTTTTTATATTCATATTGCCTATTTGTGGCTATAATATTTAATAATAAACATTTACCATCAACACGATATACCTGTAATCCTATTGGTAGAAAAATACACACCCACCATGAGGAGTGATTGAAACGAACTGTCTAACTGGATGAGAGATAGGATTGTCAGCAATAATGCTAGAAGGCCTTCGATTGTCCGGGAGAATCACGTGACCGGCTAACAGATTTTGATTGGTTTGTGATTAGGAATATAGTGTGAGGTAGTAATAGCAATCAGCTTGCCTTGACAAAGCTGACCTACAGCGAAACGCCCGCTGTGTGCACTACATGTGCTGTGAACTAAAGAAGTTATAATACCAATGTATGATGATACAATAAGTTTACACCATGTTATCCTATGCTAATATGAGTCACGCGGTTATGTAGAAAGTCCGTTGTCAATTGAAACCCACACCTGGCAAGATTGTATCCATGTGAAGAAACATTTGTAGCACAGCTACAATAACAGCAATTTATTCACTTGATACAATCACAGTATGATCTGTACGCTATCTCAACATATATTAGTAATAGATCTGAAGGGTACTCACAATATATAGAGACCTCAGTGGTATACTTATGTTTGAGATAAGCTTAGCTTATAGTGGGATTTCATCCACACGGTGGTTAATTTGATGTCACTATTCTGCAAGAATATTGTGAATTAATTTCACCAAATCTTCACTTACCCCAGTTAATATTGCTCCTATTGGGTCTATAATTAATTAATAGACACAATACATAACTACATCAATAGTGGAGAGATTCACAGTGAATAACTATATAGTGGCAATAAGCACATATGTCAAATAATATGTATTAATTGGACAAGATATTATGTTGAGATAGTATGTGAATAACAAAATCTTCTATACTATAATAATTGAGACTTCTCAATTTGCCCGTACATAAGGACAAATACGTAAGGAATTTTTCACTCACTCAATGCCCAATTAAAATTATTCATAATTAACACTTGTATGTACATGTGACATTTTGACTCCGAGTTTCACTCATATAATGACCTAGGAATAATAATACAGTCACACTGCAAGGGATTTCTTTAATTTTTATTTTTCACCTATTTCAGTTATTTTCACATTTTCATATTATTATCTTTTCTACTTTTAACCTCTATTTCGCTGGCCATGTCCCATGTTGGGGCATTTTAATGTATACCCAATAAAGATTGATTTTTATTTTCCATATACATTTCTGTGCGCCATACCGTAGACAATCTTTTCTCTTCCCCCTCTTTGGGGTTTTTGAATATATACTTGTATCTGTCTCTTGGCAGCACCCCTCACCTATCAAATTATTGGAGGGTTATCATTGTGTGCAGATGTTTACGTTCCTTTGTAGTCTCTTAAGCCATTCTAGGTACCCTGCTAGCCAGATGAGGCTAGCAGAAAAAAGCTCAGAGGGCCAGACCAAATGATTCCGCGAGCCTTATATGGCCCCTGGGCCTGAGGTTCCCCATCCCTGCCTTAGAGCAAGATACATCTAATTTCTCTAACAGTCATTATCTGAATAGTTTCAAGTTAATGCTCTAATTAACATCCAATTAATTGATTCACTGTACTCCATGCATTAAACCTCTTGCGTACCATAAAGTACCTGCTTTCCAAATAATGTTGTGTTGACAATAATACTATACATCATATTGAAATAATATCCGGGATGAAAGCACAAATCAGACTTAAGTGAGTGGAGAAAAGATAAAGAAAGACCTTACCAATCTTGATAATAATCTCACTTATATCCTATTTATGTGAACTGTGACTTTTTTTTTTTCTTTAAAAGCAATTAACAAATTAAAAAAGACTATCATTGTAATTGACATTTGCTTCAATTTCAACATTCCATCAACAGTAAATTTTCTCGATTACATGGCTCCACCGAAAATCAAAAAACCACAAAACAATGGATTGCGCTTATACGTGGATTTTATGTATGAAATAGTATACTGTATTCCGCATCACTTGACTCAAAGGCTTCTCTCAATAAAAATACATATTTTACATTATTGATCTAAAACACACATATCATATAGCAAGTATGCAAATGTATTATAATAAAAAAAAATTACACATGAAAATAGCTTGAAATAATACCACTTTTGGCTGCAATATTCAATTTAGTAGTAATTGTAAGTGGTTACCTATAAAAGTCCAAGTCTGTCATCTCACTAATCAGTGAGGCTAGTTACAGTCCTGCATAAAGATGTCAAGATCTCTTGAAAAAGCTCCACGTACGGAGCGAAACTTGTCGATAGAAAGGTTAATAATACCCAAAGCCTGCTCCTGGAAGTCCTGATATACCTGTCCTGCCGCAGCGAATTGTCAGCCTGTAACACTGAACTGAGAGAATACCACCACCTAAAGCTAAAAGGCAAGTGACTAAGGGAGGAAAGACCCGGTGATAATTGGTGCTTTATACACCACAGCGGCCGCTGGGAAAACACGCGCCGTGGTCTCTCCTAAAGTCGGACAAAAGACACAAAGCAGCAGAGTGCTGCTGTCTTCACCCACGAGCCTGCACGGGAGGACCAATGTGGTGTGTATATAAAGACTGAGTCACCACACCGCATTAAGAACTTTGTGATCTGAACCCATATATACAGGCTGATTAAGGAAACAAAGGGCCTGATTCAGAGCCGGTCGCTATTTGCGGTCGTTCGTTACGGAAAAAGGGGTGGATATTCAAATGAACCGTTCGCTCTTTGCGGTCTGGTCACGCCTCTAAGTCTGAACGAGCGAACAAAACTTGCGGTCGTAATTTTGAAAAAGACGCCCCCTGGCAGCTCGCACCATACGTCATGTCCGCTATTTAATAGATTAATCGAGTACATCGAACAGCGTATGAACTGCTCGCTATTCTTGTGGTTGGTTTTTCCTACCGCTATCTTGCGAGCAGTTCTGACTATAAAACAACCAAGTGACGTGGTAAATGATGCTGCTGTATTAATTATGCACACCCTTAAAACGCCCGTTTTGACCTTTAAGCACGCCTGCGTTCTGATTTCCACTCCCCGTTTTCAAGCACCTTCTCCAGTTACCACCCACATACGCCTCCTCCTGTCACTCAAAATAGCAGGCATTCGCTATTTAGCGAACAAACGATTTTCGGCCGCACTGACTGGTTCGCGCATGCGTGTTACAATCCGTACGCATGCGCAGATGTGCGAACATCGGTCAGAACGAACGAGCGGCTGCTTACGAGCGGCTCTGAATCAGGCCCAAAGTCATTATCTCACCTTGACGGTGAGCACTTTATACATTGTATGTATCTCTCAAACACGCAGGAGACTGTAATTAGCCTCACTGATTAGTGAGATGACAGACTTGGACTTTTATGGGTAATCATGTACAAATACTACTAAATTGAATATTGCAGCCAAAAGTGGTTTTATTCCAAGATATTTTCATGTATAATTTTTTTATTATAATACATTTGCATACTTGCTATATGATACGTGTGTTATAGATATGTTAAGTGTCTGTGTCTATTAACTATGTATTTTTATTGAGAGAAGCCTTGTTGAATTTAATTTGAGTAGAGTGATACGGAATACAGACTGTATACTATTTTATACATATAATCCACAAATAGGCGCAATCTAATATTTTGTGGATTTTTTATTTGTAGTTAAATCGAGCCAGCTGGTACTGGCTAATTTGGATTAGCAGCATATAGTGTGAAAATAATAATCTCTTTAAACAAACATATAAGCGCAAGGATAAATAGCTGTCAGGTAACTGACATGCTATAGATATATCGATTTCACTGAAAATCAAGTCCACAAACTGAGCAAACATGTAATGAGGTGTACAGAAACAATTCTGGGTGGAAATAAGTGGCGGTGAAGAGTGTAGATAAATAGCATTTCTTAGGACCTAGATATACTGGTTGTATCATTTATATTAAGTAATGTAAAGGTGTATCATACAGAATTGCTTCCATCCTTTCTCCCCTATTCCTTGTTTTACAGCTGATGCCATTGCACTTTCTCATCCTGATTAGATCTTCCAAGTCTGACACCTGAGTGAGTAATTGTATACAATAATTTCATATTATGCACGATTGTCATAAGTGGGCCTGAGAATAATGCAATAAAAGGAAATGTTTTGAAATGCTAATGTTATAACATTCTTTCAGCCGCTTAAAAATGATATTCACGTGTTAATGAAATGTCACAATCCAAGTAATTAATGGTCTAGTAGTAAAATGAGATGAAATTACATTATTGTTCTTAAATACAACAACAGACAATAAACTGTGAATGAATTCTGCAATGCTCCATAGGTTCAGTAAAGAGCACTAAACCACATTTGCTTGAATTATTTATAGCCCTACTGGGAAGCGAGTCAGACTGGGACACTATTTACAGGTAGGATTGTTTGTAAAAAGATAAAATACTTACTAAAAACATCAAACACGCACAAATAAAACAATTTAATATCTTAGAAAAAGACAAATAATAGTGCATAACAGGTTATACCAAGTCATCATTTCAGATAATATTCAAAGTATGAAAACTACAAATATAAAGTATAGCAACACAGGGAAGGTTTTAGATAAAATGGGGCCTTGGGCCGATATAATGGGTGTACGCTATATTGCATAATTACCTACTCTAATGGAATGTCTAGTAGGCGCCAGTATTTCGGAAACTCCAATGTACTCACTGAAGAGTAAAATGAGTGGGGGCATGAAGACATGATTCTCAGCAAAGAGTTTCATCATGGAAGTCTACGTAATGCCGAAATTTGTGCCATTGAACAAAATGGGACAAGATCATGATGCCATGAATTGTGTTGTTCCAATCTCTGGCACTGGCCACCTGCATCGCACCTCGTGGAACAATGGCTCAGCACACCAACATAATCAGCAACACTTTCCAGTTTAGAAAATAATTAGGATGACAGATGATGGATGTGTCACACATAGGAGTCTGGGTGCCCGTTACCAAGGCCAGCGGTGTCACCTTATTGTCATCTGTGGTATTCCTAAAGCATGTGGTCAATGTTCTGTATAAGTGGTGGCATCCCACTCTTGGCGGTTCCCGCCATACTGGACCAGGGGCGCCGCCTTCTTGAATATGATCACATGACCCACTCTGCCAACCAGCTTCCAGCTACTGCAGTCACATGTTCGGACCAGCCTGTCAGCACTTACTGCACTATTTAAACCAGGAACTGCTGACTACTCATTGCCAAAACAACTCTCATTACACATCAGTACCCTGGCTCTTGGTTTCATTTGCAACCCGCATCTGTTCCAGTCATCAGTCTCCAGTATTTGCATCATAAACATTTTGCCTCATTGTGTTCAGGCACACCTGCTCCAGTATTTACTTCACAGCATTCAGCCTCAATTCTATACAGAATTCCAGTACCAACATTGATTCTCAGCATTCAGTTCAGTGCTATCCAGAATACCTGCTCCAGTACTGCTTCACAGCATATCTCATTGCAGCCTTCTTTTATTGTGCATAGCACTCAGGCCCTGATTCAGAGCCGGACGCTCTGACAGAGTGCTCGCTCTGAATCAGGGCCGTCCCTCTGAAGTTAAGAGCGGCCTCCTGGCGAGCCAGCTATAGCGAGCGGCCAAAATGATGGTCGCGATGGTCAAGACCATCGCGACCATCGGGCTTGCGACGAGACCCTTGTGTAGGGTCTCGTCTGCTGCAAGCCCTGGAGTGCTTTTGGCTCTATCAGAGCCAAAAGCACTCCCACTGACATCACTAGTGATGTCAGTGGGGCCGGCCCCAGACGGTAGGCGTTCCCATGGGAACATCTCCGTCTGGGCAGCCACGTCCCCGGCATGCCCACCAAAGGAGGAGTGCTGTCAATCACCATCGACAACACACCCCCTTTGGTGCGAGACCCATAGCGACAGCTTGGCCATCGTTATTAGGGTCTCCCGCATGCGCACGATGCAGCCGGCTCCGTCATGTGCACTTGGCCAACATCGACCCGCTTGCGAGCACTCAGCGCTCGCGAGCGGGTCTGAATCAGGCCTTCAGTTCCAACACCACCTGCAGCGTGATTCCATTGTGCATAGTACTGTGGGGTAGATGTATGAAGCAGTGAAAAGAGTGGAGAAGTTACCCATGGCAACCAATCAACTCCTACCTATTATTTTATAGAAAGTACTTGATAAATGCAACCTCAAAGCGGATTGGTTGCCATGGGCAACTTCTCCACTGGCACACTTCTCCACTCTCTTCACTGCTTCATACATCTCTCAGTTTTAACACCAGCAGCAGCCTGCCTTTGCTATGCTACAGCATCTAAGTCCAGCAATCCTATAGCCAGCTCAGTCGCCCTTCCGGCACCAGACTGCAGTGTATCTTCAGTCTGTTCCAGATTTCACCTATTGCATCTTGGCCCCGTCCCTCCGCATGACATCACACGGAGGGGGCGTGGCATGCACCAGGAACACACGTTACGGCTCTGATTATCAGGATATCTAGCTTTACTCTTCTGCATTTATAGCTAGCCCTAAAGGTCTCGATCCGAACCAACAAAACCCCAGTGACATAAATGGAGGTACATACAGCATGAGCATAGTTTACTAAATCTGTCCAGCAAGCTCCAAATTTAATAAGCCAAAGTCTGCAGAGTCATATCTACATCCTCTCCACTAAAAAAGTTATAATGCAAGAAATTATGTGCAATTATGCATTAAAAAAGTTAAATTATAGACACCGATGGTGATAAGTGTGGTGTTTTGATAAAAGTTAAGACTTGGTTCAATATGTTTACTTCATGCTGGAACATTACTCATATTATATTGGTATATGACACATTCTATCTATGTTCTGCTACAATACATTTTACCTGACTTGTTAGTTATTAAAAAATAAGTGAACTTATTGCTGCAGATCTTACCTGCCAGTTTCCTTCAGTATCTGTAGGGGACATCCTTGCTATATATTCACTGACCCATAGCTTGCTGGACATATGAGAGAATACCTGCCCTTTCAGAAAGTGTAACCGTCATCTGTCTAATTATTACTGAACCAGAAAGTGTTGCAGAGTGTGCTGGTGTTCTATAAATAAATGTTAATAAATAAATAAGGTTTACAGACTAAGCTCTGAGTCAAGAAATACATGGCAATGATCACTTAGAGACACTGAAGGAAACTTGCATGTATGATCTTAATGAGCAAGTTCACTTTTTAAAAGCAACACTGTACACATCAGTACTTATTTATTCTATTAACACTTATTTATATAACATCAGTAGATCAGTAAATAACTAGTAGTGCAGGTGTAGGAGGTAACTACAGAATGAACTGGTATCATGAACTGTATCCAGCTTTGTCCAAATGTTAGGAGCCTACATAAGCCGAATCCTAACTGATGCCAGGTACATGCACAGCTAAGCCTCATCTTCTACAGGGCCGCATTTAGGGGTGGGGTGGGGGGGACGTGCCCTGGGTGCTGGATTTGAGGGCTCGCCAAGGAGATTGTCAGAGACCGGAACAGACTGGCCATCTGTCAGTTCCTTCTTCCCAAGCCACGTTCTATGTCTCCGACCCCTGCCTTCCTCCCAAGCCTCATCCACTGCCTTCCTTCAGAGCCCAGCCCCTTTGCCTCCCCGCATCGTTCATTCCCTCTGTCCAAGCATTCTGCGTTCCACCAAAGTATCGTTCACTGCCTTCCACCCAATCACTGTCCTCTGCCTTCCTTCAGATCCCTGTCCTCTGCTCTCCCTCCTTCCTTCTGAGTCCCATCCTATGTTACCACCCCCTGCTTCCCTCCTGAGTCCTAACTCTTTTCATGCTACCTGCCTTCTCTCTGCCCCCACCCCCTGCCTTCCTTGTGTTCCCGCATTGTGCGTTTCACTAAGTGACGGTTGAGTGAGCGGGGCTAGTAGCCAGCAGCAGCAAAGGGAGGACATTGCTGTGTCTGGCAGCATCAGGTAATAAGGTCATTTTCCTTACTGTTACTGTGCTGCTGGGGAGCAACCCAGTGTCACCTTACTGTGCTGCTGGGGGGGACCCTGATAACACCTTAATGTGCTGCTTGGGGGGGGACCCTGGTGTAACCTTACTGGGGGGGGTGCCAAATTACTGCCTTGCCCTGGTTGACAGCAATCCTAGTTTCGGCCCTGTCTTGTACCCAAGTATAATGCATACCTCCCAACTTTTACGTGTCATCATGTGGGACATCTTGCGCGCTGCAGGTGTGTACGTCCAAAAAGGGGGTGGGACTTGATGTAAAAGGGGAAGAGCCACTGGGAAAGGGGCGGAGCCTTGCTGCACCCGTGTTTACGTCACTGTGGAGGCGTAAATACAAAAATGCTGGACAGCCCCCAGGCTCTTCCTATGCTAGTGAATAGATGGTGTGCGCATGCTCATGGCATCTATTCTATCTCAGCAGCTTGTGGCTCACGGTTGGGATAGCGGGACAGTCTCGTTTGCGGTACAGTTGGGAGGTATGATATTGTGTTGAACCATGCCTGATGCCAATTATACAAAGTTGGGCCATATCTACTAACAAATGTAGTTTAAAGAGCCATATTTGGGACCAAGCCTAAATTTTAGAGACATATCTGGTGCAACGTCTAATATGAAAATCATAACTGTGTTACGGATTCCTAGCGTGTTCCGTGT
Source organism: Taudactylus pleione (assembly GCA_031769625.1). Lineage (NCBI taxonomy): Eukaryota > Metazoa > Chordata > Amphibia > Anura > Myobatrachidae > Taudactylus > Taudactylus pleione. The sequence continues at coordinate 12,340,050 of JAUIMM010000201.1, read as the reverse complement.
AAACCCCTAGAACCCAGGCTAGCGAGGTCTTCCGCCACTAACAGCCACCCACTGTTTCCTTAGACCTGGAAGATGTTCACCGCTACTTAAGTGGCCACCTGGACTTATTACTCAAAGTAGTAGAGGTTTACACTGGTAACCTTCGGAACCAAGAGAATTACGGAAGATGCTGGAAACTGGGAGAGAAGTCAGTAGTTTGGCTAAGAAGCTGAGGGTGCGGCTATGAGAGCCGATGGTGTGGCTTTGATAGCCGATGATGCGGCCAAAGCTGGTAGTACAATTAGAAGAAGTGGTGCAGTGGCTCAGAGGCCAGTGATACATCTTAAAAGAGCGGGTGGCGAGATGCGGCTTAGAGCCAGTAATTTGGCTGCAGAGGTGGTGGTGAGATGCGGCTTTGAGAGCCGGTGGTGTGGCTGAAAAGCCGGTGGTACGATGCGGCTTTGAGAGCCAGTAATGTGGCTGGAGAGCCGGTGGTGAGATGCGGCCTTGAGCCAGTGGTGTGGCCGGAGAGTTGGTGGTGAGATGCGGCTCTGAGAGCCGGAAGCAGCTTGGGAGCTGACGGTGCGGCCTGGAAGCCGATATCACTGGATACCAGGAAAAGGAGAAAGACCGGAATGCTGACCATGCAGCTGAGCCGAGAGATCCACAAGGAACGCTATAGTCGGCGAGGCGGCAAAGGGCCAGCGTGTAGAAATATGGGAAGAAACCAATCAAGTTGTGCTGCGAAGAACACATGATGTCCAGGGACGTCCAGGTCGCCTAGCAACTGAAGAAACAGGAACAACATTGCTAGAAGGGAGACAAGTCGTGACTGCGACTTGTAACAATCTGGTGCCAAGTATAATATTTGAAAATACATTTGGTGCATACTTATAAACTCTCCCGGAAGGTGAGATTTTTCGGGCAGGATGAGTAGATAATAATGGAAATCGTGGCTCCGTAAGGAAGTGGCAGGGCTAAAATTATGTGAATCGTGCCCTTTAGTCCAGCCCCCTCCTCACAAACCCACAATTCATGGCATTTTGCCTAATGATGAAAATAACCCGGCCACACCTTTAAAGTGGTCATTTGCATCTCCTCTCCGGGAGAATGCAAAAGTAGGCAAGTATGATCTGGTGCTAAGTCTTATATGCAGAGCCGTATCTAGTTTCTCTCTCCTTGTCAGATTCATCCCACTACGTCTTAGTTACAGCATTACTGCTGGATATCCCAGTTTCCTGTCCCTATAGTGGAATCCATCTGATTACTGTGTAATCTAGTGTACAACACCATTCAGCTCTATAGTTGTTGCACTATGTCTACAGTATTTTGGATTATAAGACTGATAAACACAAGTAGTTTCCTCCAAACACTTATGTGTGCTTCTTGGTGTTGCTGGTAAATTGTATTCCGTGGAGAAATATTTAATAAACACATCATCTAGGTCGCTCTTCCATCGCACATAACAGAACTGTTAAACCTGCATCTATGGTTGCTACTAAGGTTTGAACCACTCTACAAACCAGTTTAAAACATGCTATTTAAAAATAGACTATATAAAAAAGTGGTTTCAAAAAGAGCTTAAATAAATACAGCTATGCTTATCTTTTTTTACAAAGTGAATTGTGCTCAAATAGATTTTCACAGAACATTTAGCTCTATCTACCTAATAGGAATAATTATATTTAATAATTATGTACTTGTCTCTATATTATGATGATGCTTGCTAGTGCAGTTCAAGTGGTACAAATAGTATGCAAATAAGTGTACATTTATAACACATCTAACATGAAAATGAAAAAAATAATTGCCATAAAAAAGACAATTTTCATTTCAAGATGTAAGTACGAATGTCTCACATGCAAACAGTAATCAGAACAGCCAAGACACAAATTAATTAGCATAAGAATATTAATAGACATAAAATTCAACTAGTATGTATTCAAAAAGTGAGCACCTCAGAGCTAAGCCACAAAACATGATAAAAAGTAACAGGATCTTTGTAATAAACAGGGATCAGTGATAGCAGGAAATATTTTATGTAACTGCCCTGGAGGCAGGTACCACCTATAAATCATTTTAACTGCTCTCCCTTATAGTACAGCAAAAGGGGACTTCTAAAGGCTCCCATCGAATTAGTAGGTGTGCTTATGAGGGTGTACGTTTAGGATGCTGGCGGACGGAATGCCAACCGCCTGCTTCCAGACAATTTAATCCTGACAAGGGACGAATGACGGGCGTCTAAATCTAGACGGCTGTCATTTTACCGACGCCGGGAGAGCGGCGCCCGGCATCCCGATCGAGCGGATGCCAGGCGCCGCAGCGGACAGCCGCAAGGGGGGAGGGTTAGGGCTCCCGGGGGGATTTGGGGTGAGGCACACCCCCCAGGAGGTTAGGGGTAGGCTAGGGGGAGGGAGGGTTAGACACCCACCCGGGGGACTTAGGTTTAGGCGGCGGGGAAGGGGGGGTTAGGTTTAGGCACTTAGAGGGGGTTTAGAGTTAGGCACAGGGGGGGGGTTAGGGTTAGGCTCCCTAAAGGAGGGTTAGGGGGTAGAATAGGTTAGTTTATACTTACCTTTGGGACGATCGGGATTTCCTCATCTGTCGAACCGCCGGCCAGGGGACCAGCGGTAATTCATACCGATTCCCTTATGAGAGGTGTGAACTCTCTGCTACTAAAAGGTACTGTGGGGGCCACTGTGATTGTGCTTATTCTTTGGGGGCCGCTTTTATTGTGTTTTTTGTTTTTTATTCTATGGGGGGGCCATTGTATTTCTGCTGTAGGAGCCACTGCTGTTTTGTTTTTGTGGGGGCCATTGTTATTGGATTTGTTCTGTGGGGGACACATTGGGCCAAATGTAATAGGGTGAGAGTTTAGAAAATGTGAGAGTTTAGCAGTAAACTCTCACATTGGTTGAGTTTTATCTTCAAAAAGGGAAAATATCCGAATGAGATTTTAAATCGTGAGAGTTTTTTAAGTCTAAAAAAACATGCAAGTTCGCTCTGTTACTTTGTTTTTGGACTCTATTACATTGGTAAAGTTTAAAAAGTGTCAGAAACTCTCACTTTTCTAAACTCTCACCCTATTACATTTGGCCCATTGTGTTTTTTTGTTTTTTCTCTATGGGGCCATTGTGATTTTTTTCTTCTGCGGGGGCCACTTTTATTGTGTTTTTTTTCACTGGGGGTCATCATGACGGGGCCATTGTGATTGTGTTATATTTCTACTAATTTGAACAGAAATAATAAGAAATATCAACATAAATTAAATATATGTTGATATCGGTTATTATATAATGGTGTGCCTTGGCAGTTTTAAAACTTTGTCTAGTGTGCCATGAGTTGAAAAAGGTTGAAAATCACTGTTGTAATTGAACAAGGGCTTTGCCACTGCTGTATCTGTATAAAAGTAATAATAATTATATTATAAGGGCACAGTTGTACCCTTATATTAAGGCTGAATCGTAAGAATTCCGGAGAGGGGGGGCATGATGTTTAAGGGGCTACAACTCAAAAGCTTAAATTTGGCATGGCTTTCGTTCGGTGCTGCATGCCAAATTTCAGGGAAAATAAAATATATATATTGTGTTTTTTAGCAGTCTCCTTTTAAACAGTCGAGTTTTAAAGATATTAAAATATTGCAGATGTTGGGAGGCAAAGTATCTCAATTTTGGTGGGAGCAGTTTACCACAAAATATGAAAAGTTTACCATTTTGGAGTGTTGGACTTAATGGCCAGAGAATGTCCAGCAAAACACTACTTGGCATGTCAGACAAGTTCTGGAGTAAAAGATCAATTGGAGACAATAGGCAAAATAAGAGAAGAATTGCTAGATGAGGTTATGTGAACATTGTTCTCAGTCATGAGCCAATTCAGGACTAATGATAGGATGAAGCAGCAGTAACTTTATAGGTAAGAAAATAATCTAGACATTTAGTCACAATCATTTCATATCTGGTGGCTTTCAAAAACATCAAGGGCTTTAACAAGGTGCAGGAGGGAAACATTCTTCAAAGGAAGAGAAGTATTAGAACACGAGGACATGCACTGAGACTGGAGGGAGGTAGGTTCAAAGGAAATTTGAGGAAAGATTACTTTACAGAAAGGATAGTAGATAAGTAGAATAATGTCCCATCAGTGGTAGTAGAGCAATTTAAACATGCGTGGGATGGGCATAAGGATCAGTAAGGTTGAGGTTACCATAAGGGTAAAAAAAGGAGTAGACTAGATGGGCCAAGTCTTTCTCATCTGCCGTCAAATTCTGTGTTTTTATAGTAACGTATTTATTTAAAAGAGACTTTTGTTGTAAGGGCTCATATATATCGGAGGTATGCCAAGTCCCAGTCTGCATATGCCAATCAGAGGGCAAGAGCCAAAACAAAGAAAGGAGGTGCAATATTCCTTGTATCTTGTGTTTGATTTCCATCCATGACATCAAACAGGATAAAGTTCAGAATTAGTTATCAGTGTAAACTGGGCAGCTTGATAACATGATTGTTTATGCACCATACGAAAGAGACATTAGTCTAGGGAGAAGTTTAATTTTAATAGCACCTAATCTACCCAACCAAAAAATAAGGTAGAGAGGAAAATGGTCAGCTGTGCCTACTGCAACAAGAGATCTCCAAGCCTGTACTGAGATGGTTCATAAATTATCCAAGGAGACATAATCAGCTTTGTGTGACCTGAAAACTTGGGGAATTTAATAGTTTCTTCTGAGTTTGCAAAACTAATGTTTTGGTGATTTTGCAGCAGGATTTAATGTAGTGGCTTTTCTTACATAAGGAAACACCAGGTTGTTGGGTTTTTTGGAAACTGGGAACCTATTACATTCTTACATCTACTCAGTGAAATGCTTTTAGAGCATCTTCAATGACCGTACCATAAAAATAATTTAGCATATTAGATTCAGGGGTGCATGCAAACAAGCAATGCCGATGTTCACAATATGTGTTACACAGAGTGTACATACAGTACCAATATGCTTTTGCGTACGGGGCTGATGGTATCAGAAACCCAGAGGCAAAATGATGGCTGTTCCTAGGCATTGGCCTGAAGTGAACGCGTAAAATATGACTCATGGGCCTGTGATGGGGGTGTCAGTGAAAGTAGCTGTGTTCCCAGTCACATAGCTGCTTCCACAGAGAACCCGCTTAGATGTAGATATTACACCTGGTATAGTGCAACTGATGAAAGTGCACGCGATGGTGCATCAATGGTGGCGTGTCGAAAACCACCAGTGGTGTTAGAGCGTGCGCAGGTGCTGAAAGTGGGCATCTCAAGGCTTACACATTCAGATGCACGCTAGTACATAAGGAGAAGGCTGAAAAACGTTTGCAAAATATCGCTTCCGTGATTCCAGCAACAGACAATAGAGTGGATGCAGCTGTATCCACCTCTGAATCAGGCCCATAGTTGGGCTGCATTATTTGGAAGACATTTTGAAGGCACCTTAAGTTGAACCAACAGAATTTCAGAGTATTGCCCCACAAGAATATGCTGACCTGACCCACTTCAGGCTGTTGAATGAAGACAGGACAGTGAGGACTTATTGGAGATTCCGCTTTAAGCTACAAACATCACTTTGCAACTCCCAACAGTGAATCCCTGCATTCAACAATTTAAATTACCCTCCTTTAACAACAAAGCTCTCAAAACCATCACCCCTCATAGATCTCAAATCTCATATCAAAATACAGTACTCTCCCTCTAACCCCAGGGCCAGATTAAATGGGGTGGGTGGAGCTTCAGCTCCAGGCTGCCCATTAAAATAGGCCCATCATCATCTGCTGTACTTATGTAGACAGGAAAAAATTTTCCTGGTACGGAAGCAGCTTGCCAGTGGCCGTCCGAGGGCACGCCCCCAACCGCACGCTGCGACCCCCCTCTCCCACAGGGATCATTTTTACCTGCCAGATAACTGGAAGCAAGGAGCATTTAGCCGCCCTCTCACATGCATGTCGCTCTTCTCAGGTCTCCCACCAGATAAGCTTTGCTTCCCTTCTTCTGTCTGCCACTACAGATGCCCCGCCCCCAGCCCTCCTCTCCTGCTCCCATTGGCCAGGCATAGTGTGCATACACTGCACAGAAGATGGCAATGTGGGTGAGACAGTGCTGCCATACACAGAGGTGCCCCAGCCCTCTCTCCTGTCCCATCGTCCTCTTTACCATTCCCACCATTGTCCCCCTCCCCATATCTGTGCTTCTGCCCTCTCCTTCTATGTTGCTGTGCTCTTTACTATCTTTCCTCTGCCCCTTCCTTATATATGTGCTGCCTACCAATATCTGTGCCTTTCCCAGACTACCATATTTCTGACTTTGCCCCCTCCTTATATGTGCTTCTGCCCTTTCCCATCTTTCACTGCCCATTACCAATACCTGTGTGTTTGCCCCATTACAATACTTTTGCCTCTGTCTTCCTTCATATCTGTGCCTCTGTCCCCACTCTATGTATACCCCTGTCCCCTATGCGCCTCTGCCCATCTGTGCATCTGACCCCTTTATCCATGTGTGCCTCTGCCCCCTCACCCAATGGCTGCCGATTTCCGATCAGAAAAGACAAGACGGAACGAAGGAGCGACCTCCAGGTAAGCCATTATGGATTTTTCTCCATTTAAAAAAAGAAAAAAATGCTTTATTTCTTTTTCATTATTAAAAGTTTAACTACTAACCAATTAAACATTTGTAACCACTTGCCTGGCGTGGTCACATCAGATGCAACCACACCAAGCTTGGCATTCCCTGATGTGGTTACATCTGATGCAACCAGTCAGAAACACTTACTGGGCGCTGCTGGAAGTTAATGTTCCAGCAGCCCCCAATTTAAGAGAAACCTTCCGGCCCCTCTGCACCAGCAGCTCCACCCTCAATTTAACCTGATCACTGCTTGCCACAGTGGCCAAGCAGCCCAACATCTCCCAGGAGCTGCGGCTCCGCTCTGCCCTCAATCACTGCTGGTCACAGTGATCAGGCAGTGTGAGTGTAGTGTATATATGGGATGTAGTTATGTGACCGATGGCCGCCGGTCACAATCTCAACAGCAGAATGCTGGCTAGGGATTTATGATAGGCGTCGAAATACCGACACCTATCATAATCACGATGCCGGCATCCAGGACGAAGCAGGACCGAACGAGGTAAGCCCGGGGTTTCCGTCCTGTTAGCAGCGGGGGAGGGGGGGTGAGTGGAAGTTAGGTTTAGGGCAGTTAGCGGGGTTAGCTTTAGGATTTTTTGGGGGGTGGTTAGAGTTAGGCACCCCTTGGGGGGAGGGTTAGGCACTCCAGGGAGGTTAGGGTTAGGCACCACTAAGGGATTGTTAGGGGGTGGGGGACAGGGGAGGTTAGCATACTTATCTGCCTCTTTCGGGATTTTCATCCTGTCAGGCAGCCGCTGTCGGGATTTGAACCGCCTGCATTTCAAACCCATTACATGTATGTATACACTCTATTTTTTATGCATATATATATCTATATATATATATATATATATATATATATACACACACACACACTCACACACACACACGTATATATACTTAAAAGATTCTAATTCACTATTGGAAAAACTTCGCAATTTAAACGATCTTCCACATGATTTACTTCTATGTACTATAGACGTAAATTCGTTATACACAAGCATTCCACAACAAGATGGTTGTGATTGCATGGAATCTTTTTTGAAGTCACATCAGGATTATCATGGACCAAACATTGATTTCTACATATGTCTTTTGAAACAGACTTTGAACAACAATTATTTTTTATTTGACAACAAATTTTTCTTGCAGAAGAAAGGCTGCGCTATGGGCTCGCATGTAGCTCCATCTTTGGCCAATGTATACATGTTTTCTGTAGAGAAGGAACTTTTTTTGAATAATCCTGAGTTCAACAAATCTTTGGTGTTCTTTGGTGTTTTACATCCGTTACATCGACGACATTATGGTCCTATGGTCAGGAACTGAAACAGATTTTATTAATGCCATGACTCATATAAACTCCATGCATAACCACATCACGTTCACATTTGAACAAAGTTCCAGCAATGTGCACTACTTGGATATCAACATTGTGTGGTCAGGTTCTCAATTTAGTACATCCGTCTATCACAAACCTACAGATAGCAATACTTTATTGCATGCACAAAGCCATCACCCTACTTCACTCAAAAGGAGTCTTCCATATTCACAATTCCTAAGAGCACTCAGAATCACAAGTGATCAACAGCTTGCAGACAAAGAAATTGATAACATGATTGTAAAATTCATACAACGTGGATACAAACAGAAAGATCTTCATTTAGCCAAACAGAGAGCTATTGAACGAAATAAACAGACTTCTGTACTTAATGTTTCCACATCGAAAAATACGAACACCATGTTATTCATTAACCAACATAACATCGCCAGCAAATTCATCAATTCTACTTCAAAACGCCTTTGGCCCATCATCAACACTGATGACTCTATTAAACCACTGAGGAATTCCAGAATTATGCTTGGATATAAACGGGGTAGGAACCTGAAAGATTGGCTAGTCCATAATGATGTAAATTATGGTCCGCGCAAAAGTGAACAGCATTTTCTGGCTAAAAAACCCGGATGTTACCGATGCACGGGTTGTACCACTTGCAGTTTTTTAGAGACAGGTCCGGATGTCGCACATCCTCACTCAGGGAAACGCATACCAATAAATCATGTTTTAACATGTTCCTCCAAATACATTATATATATGATCCGATGTCCTTGCAGTCTGGTCTACATTGGAAAAACTACATGCACAGCCAAAACCAGAATGGCTCAACACAGATCTGCCATAAGACAGGCCCTTGAAGGTAAAGAAATCGACCAGCCGGTGGCCCGCCATTTTAAGAACTCAAGACATCCTTTATCGAGTTTGGTATACAAATTCATCGACCATATTCCACCCAACAAAAGGGGAGGTGACCGTGAAAAGAAACTTCTACAACGTGAGGTGTTTTGGATCCATAAGATGAACACTGTATCTCCTCATGGACTCAATGAACAATTATCTTTCTCATGTTTCTTTTGAAAATGAGACCACATTCATTATTTGTCAGAGTCTATTGACCCTGCAACTACTTACTGGGCATTTATTACCCATTATCCCATGTTCTTTCTTTGATGGTCTTACAATCTGTTTTGTTTTTTTCCAATTCCTCACTCTTTTCTTTGTTTATTCATCTTCTGGTTTGTTCTTTTCTCATTTCCCTATGATCTGAGGTGGTAGGTTCAGAGTGATCAATGACTTAATAATTTGGATTGTATACATTTTTGTTACAGTCATACTACACTGGATACGCCTTATAACGTCAGATCTTGGAAGCTAAGCAGTGTAGGCCAGATTAGTACTTGGATGGGAGACCTCCATGGAATACCTGGTGCTGTAACATACTGAGATCCTTAGTCGTCTCACATCTGTTCCATCCATTGTATATTTTCTGTCTCTTTACTCAGGTTGTTCTTTTTTCTGTCTTCTCCTTTTTCATATCGAATACAGATTCCTTTACTTGATTATTTTGTTTGGAGGGATTAATTATATATTCTCTTCACAGGTTGATTAGCTACCACTGGTGTGGTATGGACATTCATTCTTTTCATAAGACCTGAAGTATTTTGATTCACTATTGCTCCTTGATATCTTATAAGGGGCATATTAGTAAAACCTTGACATTGGGAGATCCACAATGTATATTGTAAGCATTTTTAACATGGTGTTCATTCGATGAACTCATGTTTTCAGCGGTCACTTCTAACTCCTCTTTGTTTTTTGCATTTAGACTTACTGAGCCTTGTGTTTTGCATAAGCATAACCCACCTAGATTTACTTAGTCAGTAGATTACTTTCCACAGTACATGGATTTCAGATCTCTTTGTCATCCTTACCCGGTGTTTCCAGAGTTTATAGTTTTTTTTCAGTTTATGTATATGTAATTATGTGTGCACAGGTTTATGGCCGCTTTATTGTGATTACTATGTTCACTATTTCATATTTTTATTGTCACCTCTATTGTTCATGAGCACCTATTGTCATGTTAACACCACTTCGTTTTTCACATATGTTTATAGCCTGCCCAGGTACCCGCTTCAACATATAGGGGAGCGTGCAGTTTGTTTATTTCATTACATTTAATTGTGCTGTTTTTGTTCGCAGCGCTGTTTACATTGGTTTCCTTAGTTACCGTTCACTGCATGCGCTATGTTCTCTGTTACCACCCCCGTCTGACACACAGTAAACGGACCTTACTGGTCACATGATCGGCCTGACGCCTGCACGTAGTGAGCTCCGTTGTTGTGGAGCGTCACTATGGCAACAATGCGTCTGATGGCCGCATCATCAAGAGGAGGCGGGTCCCGCTTTTATGACGTCATTTCATCCGGCGGGAGTCGCTGGGCAGGTTACACGTTTTGTCACTATGGGATGTATGCTGGTATATAGGTATGTACCTTTTCATTGTTCTATGGTTCTTGATAAAAGTCGTTTGACTGAAACGTTGAACTTGACCTTGGGAGTCTGGAGTCTTCTTTGCAAGTCCTGTGAGTGCCGCTGTTCATTGCATATATATATATATATATATATATATATATATCTTTATATATACAGGGGGTAAAATAAGTATTGAACACAAACATTTTTCTCAGTAAATATATTTGTAATGGGGCTATTGTAATGAAATTTTCACCAAATGTCAGCAACAATCCATGTAATCCACACATGCAAAGAAAACAAACCATAGATGTCCATAAATTAAGTTATGTGTAATGACACAGGGAAAAAGTATTGAACATACATCAAGAAAGGGAGGTGCAAAAAAGCATGGAAAGCCAAGACACCAGCTGAAATCTATCAGTAATTAGAAAGCAATCCTGCCCCTTGTCAGTGCAAATTAATATAAGCTGGTTCAGTTCCAACTGATGGCCTATAAAAAGGTGTCTCAAGGTGTCACACAAGAAACATCTCATGGGGGGACTTCCGGTGGGCGGACCTTGTTGATGGCCACACTTTTACAGAGCTCTCGCTCCCCTCTACAAATGGCGCTGTCTGACCACCGCTAGCGCCGGGGACAGTGAACCGCACGCACACCCGCGGTCACCGGAGATACTGGTGGGCAAGAGGGATCATTCCCCGGCTCCCCAACGCTTAAACATAGCCGGAATTCAGGTGCATATCATCGCACCATTGCCCGCGGCCGCCATCTTGGAATCGGCCGGGCATCACATCTGCCTCCCCTGCAAATCTCCTTTGCCTAGCATCACACCAGATTGGTTCAGTGACTCCCCAGAGCTGACCTGCATGTTTGAAGAAGGTCTTTAAAAATAAAAGACCTGGAATCAACAGATTAATTTTGGTGCTGCAGTTGTCTATATTTACACCCCCTGCTGGCCAGGATTACATAGTGCCTGTATTACCAAGTATATTAAGTCCCCTGCACTGACTTGGCTGTTCAGGATTTACACATTGATAAATATGTGGATAAATATGCAACTAAATTACAGAATGGAGGTAGGTGTGGTTCACATAACAACAGAGAGACCAGAGCCATGACTTCTGTTGCCCCCAGTCCTCCTCCTTCTCCGGCTGGAGACGATGTCCTGGACGGAGTGTGTGACCCCTCTAAATATAGTGCTGCATCAGTGGCCAAGGTGCAGGAAGTTTCTGATCTACTTTCACCACTGCTGGATAAAAAATTGGCTGGTTTGAAGGAAACAATTGACTCCGCTGTGGTTCAACTCCGAGAGCATAGTGCGCGGTTTGATGAGGCAGAGCAACCTTGAAGGTGATCTCACTACAGCCAAATCGTTAATTGATACTCAGGAAGTTTCCATTGCGGCCATACAAGTAAAACTGGAAGATCTTGAGAATCGAAACAGAAGAAATAATCTACGCCTGATTGGCCTCCCTGAATCTATCAAGCAAAGAGACCTAATGGACTTGGTTTCCACTTGGCTTCCTCAAGAATTGGGCTATAACCCTACCTCAGGTCCCGTGTCGGTGGAACATGCACACCGAGTAGGCCCGGATCGCCAGGCTGACAGACGCAGGCCCAGACCCGTTATTTTAAAGTTTCTTAACTACATGGATAAAGTCAGAATGATGGAAGCCTATCGGAAATCTCAAGGTTTATTTTATCAAGGGGACAAGTTACTTCTGTTCCAAGACTTCTCCTATCAGGTGGCTATGAAGCGAAGAGAATTCTCCCCGATATGCAAGCTGCTTTTTGATGATGGAATTCGATTTGCTCTCCTCTATCCTGCAAAACTTCGGATTCATCATGATGGCAAGCAATACTTCTTTGACTCAGTGTCTCCGGCAAAGACATCTGTTACCTCACTTTCAAAGTCACATAATACCCTGCCTGAGGACGGACACTGATCAGTTAATTGATACGCAAGTATTATGCCTTTTACATGTTTATTATCCTGCTAATGTTAAACATTAACATGCTATTGTTTTCAATGTGCCTTAGTGCACTTAGTGCATCGTCACTTGATTCCGATTTTCTTATAAAATCTTATTGGTAGAAAATTTTCTCCTTACTATGTTCATATCCCTTTTTTTGTTATGATCCTGCTATTTCTTCCCTTTTTTTATTTTCTATTTTTCAAATCTGGAACAGATATGTTGGTAATTATTGGCCACAGAGGCCTTTTGTTTTGGTTCTTAAAAGTTTACAAAATGGTGGAACTGCATTTTTCTGATATATACAATCTTTGTTCATTGCAATATTATTGGAGTTGAGAGACTGCGCGTTTGTTTTAGTTGTGGTGCCCCTACTCGCTGGGATAGGGGGTGCTGCTCTGTGTATCAGGCAGCAATTAGGCATCTTCAGAAAAAAGGGTATTGGCTAATAACCCAGATCCGTCTTCTGCATCTGTTAGCTATAAGGAGCGTATAAAATTCCTCACCTGGAACGTAGAGAGAATAAATACACCGCTTAAACGTCGGAAAGTTTTACAACATTTACAGAGGCTTAAACCAGACGTGGCTGTACTGCAAGAAACACACTGGACAAAGGGAGACCCCAATACGCTTCACAGCACTTGGCTGAATGAGTATATTGCAGCTTCGTTTACATCCAAAAGAAGGGGGTAGTTCTACTTCTTAGAAAATCTTTGAGTTACACCATAATTGATCATTTGTGTGATCCCGAAGGTCGTTTCCTATTTGTTAAAATACAATTAGAAGGGTCATTATATACTATCGCTAATGTATATGCACCAACAGGTCCAAATAATGTTTTTTTTTACTGATTTATATGTCCGTTTACAAGAATGGGTTGAAGGGACTATTATTTTAGAGGGAGACTTCAATGCTGCTCTTAATATACTGTTGGATAGGTCAGGTGATGGGGGGGCGGGGTAGCACACTGCCAGCTCTTAATCTTCTTATATCCTCCCTTCAACTCTCTGATCCTTGGAGGTATCAACATCCTGTAGAACGCGATTATACGTTTTATTCGCATCCACATCACACATCCTCCAGGACTGATTATTGGCTTCTCCCCACAAACCTCCTTTCTAGACAATATAAATCTAAGGTGGAAAACATCGCCATTTCTGATCATGTCCCAACGTGGTTCTCCTTATCCCTCTCCACTCCGAAATCTACCTCCTTTAAGTGGAGATTCCCTCTTACTTATATGATTGTCCTGATTTCAAACTACTGTATATTTGGAACAACAGTTTGAAAACTATGCTAATGATGACTCTCAGCACACAACAGATATTAATTTATTCCGGGCAGCATCAAAACCAGTATAAGGGGTTACATCATAGCGTACGTAGCTGGGAAACACAAGAAACTTTTGAAAAAATTTCAAGATCTTAGTCTAGCACTCTCTAAATCTTACAGACTTAATGAGGATTGATACCCCAGAAACTTGCCACATTTACATTAATATCAAAAACTTATATGACACTCTTTGCACAGAAAAGGCCCAATGTTCTTTAGATTATCAAAAACACAGCTACTTCAGATAGGGTAACAAAGCAGGAAAACTATTAGCTAATGTTATCAGTTATCAGGAAACGTCCTACTGTCAATATTCTAAAAATTATATGTATCGGCTCATAACACTCTTTTTCTTCCAATATATCACAACACAGGGTCCCAAAAGTTCTCTGTTTTTCATACAACTTCAGTACATTCCTGATTTATCAAGTGTTGAATGACCAAATGCTTGAAATTCTTCCCTATGAACGGTTAAGGGAACCATTTCCCCTGATAACCATTCCCTTATTTATAGATTATCAAATTTGGAGTTATGTGGCTAGCATACTTTCCAAGTTCACGGAGAATGATAAAACACATGTGCTGGATGGTGTGCTGCGCCGTTGCCCCAGAGGAGGCGGTTCTACTTCATTATTGTATTCACATATCAAACGCTCTATAGATTTAGGAAAAGTACAATCAGGTATTGTTAAGTGGACAACAAATTTTCCCAACATTACACTTAAAACCATTCTCACTGCCTTTACTCACCTTAACAAGATTTTGGTTTCTGCCTCCTACATAGAAATGCACTACAAACTCTTACATGTCTTACACACCTAAGTTATGTTTCTTGATGGGGGTTTCCACTGATTCTAACTGTTTTAAGTGTCATGCACCTGAAGCAGACCTCATTGTATGTGGAGCTATTCAGAAGTTAGAAAGTTTTGGTCCATAATTCACATATATATTAGACATGTTTTGGGTATATCGATTACTGTTTCTCCTGAATGGCCACTGTGGGACATATACCTAACTTACGACCAAACCAAACCCCCTCTGGGGCAACGTATTTTAATAGCTAAAATTGCTTCTGTTGGGAAGAAAACTATTCTATCCCAATGGATATCCTCAAACTCTAATATTACCTTTACTTATGCCACACATTTTATATTTATTTCATATGGATTGGCTAGAAATGTCAATTAATAAAGAAAAAAGGGCTCAGAAATTCTTTGATATATGGTTACTGTATATTTATACCCTACCTTCCAATATTAGGGACAAACTTCGATGTGTAGTGATATGGACATCTTGGTACAATTTATAGGTTATTTCCAGAGGAGGTCCCTCTTTCCAAAATGTATGCTCTTATATTCTCAGATGTTTAACTGAGCAGCGCGTAGTTCTCTCACTCCATATACGAGATTATTTATTGTATTATACATTGTACACAAGTTGCATTAATATTGTAATGGATACAAATTTTTGTACACAAAGGATTGTACCATGTTATATATGTACAACTGTTATACCGTGCAGTTTACCAATAAAACATCTAAAAAAAAAAAACAAAACATCTCATGATGGGTAAAAGCAAAGAGCTCTCTCAAGACCTTTGCAAACTTATTGTTGCAAAACATACTGATGGCATTGGTTACAGAAGGATTTCTAAACTTCTGAATGTTCCAGTGAGCACTGTTGGGGCCATAATCCGGAAGTGGAAAAAACATAATTACACCATAAACCAGCCACGACCAGGTACTCCTCGCAAGATTTCTGACAGAGGAGTGAAAATAATCAAAAGAGTTGTCCAAGAGCCATGGACCACTTGTGGAGAGCTTCAGAAAGACCTGGAATTAGCAGCTACAATTGTTTCAAAGAGTAATGCACTCAACCGCCATGGTCCGTATGCACACTCACCACGCAGGACTCCATTGCTGAAGCTAAAGAAAGCTTGTTGAAGCTCGTTTAAAGTCTGCTGCACAACATTTGGACAAGCCTGTGAAATACTGGGAGAATATAGTCTGGTCAGATGACACCAAAATTGAACTTCCCATAATACACCATACCATGGAGGAGAAATGGCACTGCACATCACCCAAAATACACCATACCAACAGTGAAGTTTGGAGGTGGGGACATCATGGTGTGGAGCTGTTTTTTAGCATACGGTACTAGCATACTTCATGTTATTGAAGGAAGGATGAAAGGAAAAATGTACCATAAAAATCTGCTGCCATCTACCAGGATGCTGAAGATTAAACGGGGATGGACATTTCAGCAAGACAATGATCCCAAACACACAGCCAAAGATACTCTCAATTGGTTTCAGAGAAAGAAAATAAAGCTGCTAGAATGGCCCAGCCAATCACCTGCCTTGAATCCAATTCAATTCTATGGAAAGAACTAAAGATCTGAGTTTATAGAAGAGACCCACGGAATCTTCATGATTTGAAGACCGTTTGTGTGGAAGAATGGGCCAAAATCGCACCTGAGCGCATGCGACTAGTTTTTCCATACAGGAGGCGTCTTGAAGCCGTCATTACCAACAAAGGCTTTTGTACAAAGTATTAAATAACTTTCAGTAAGCGAGTTCAATACTTTTTCCCTGTGTCATTTCACATTATTACACATAACTTAATTTATGGACATCTATGGTTGGATTTCTTTGCATGTGTGGATTGCACATGCAATTTGGTGTAAAATTCATTACAATAGCCCCATAACAAATATATTAACTGAGAAAAATGTTGATGTGTTCAATACTTATAGTAAATTACCCGCTGTATATACATACATACATACACACACTGGGTATATATATGTATAATGTATACACTGTCATACTGTGGGTGTATGTGTACAGTGTTTATCTCTGTCCCCCCATTCGTCCTCTACTGTGTCCTGCTGTCTCCCACCCACTTTGCCACAACTCCACTCCCCCAACCCCGCCGCTCCATCCTGCCCCCTTGCTCCTTCCCACTTGTCCACACTCTGTCTCCGCCTCTAATTCAGTATTTTGTTTTTTTAAACTATAAAACTATCTTTTAAAAAATATATAATTATGTAATAATATCAGATCCAATGACACAGCACGCTCCTTCCATATAAACATCAGCCACGGTGCCCGCTAATTACACATCCATATACATTCCAATGAGCGGCACTCAGTGGTCTTAATAAAAAAATAACGACACTTCACAGGTCCTTCAGGCAACGTTTCGGGCTTTATTGCCCTTCGTCAGGCTGCATTATGTAATAATAGCTATTTAAACTTGAGTTTGTATTTTTGTTAAAAAAAAAATATTAAATCAGGTTTAAAAATAGTTATTTACATAATTTGATAACAAAAAAAATCAACAATTTTGGGGACATTTTTGAAAATTTTTAGCCAGTTAATAATAAACAGATAAAGTATTTAAACACTTATCTGTTTGTGTGTCCGCGAATGCATATATACAGTATATATATTATATTATGTGCGTGTGTAGACCAAACCCCTACAGCACTGGTCACACCCCCATTGTGCTAGTCATGCCTCCTACGGCAGCACACAATAGGCCCTTCATAAATTTCAGCTCCAGGCCCATGTGGTCATTAATCTGGTACTTTCTAACCCCCATATGTCTATCTATCAATGTCCTGTGCTTTGCCACCTCTAATCACCATGTTCAAGATTTCTCCCCTGCTATTCATGACTGCATTTATTTTGTCTACCTTATATGTATGTCCTGTTTTTACCAGTGACAGGAGTTTTAGAACACTGTGATGCATTACAATTCTACAAAAATAATCATTTAAATAATTAATGGAGTAATCTACTCTCCTATGCTTAATGATTTCTCTGTATAACTAGATAATTATTTTGGGGACTTTTACCTCAGCATTACATTTTTTGTTTATTGAACTGTATTTTCCGTTTCTTGTTCCTATTGGATTTACACTTCTAACGGTTTTCTCTAGTAGCCGGTATTTAGATGACTGATATCACAGATATTACCCTATTTTTTGGTATTGGTAGCCTAAGCTCTGTTTGTTGTCTATGCCATTTTCTGTCTTCAATCAGTTTTTTCAGGCGTTTGATGGATTTCAGTGTCACTCTGCCTTCAGTGTACTGATTAGCTGATAATACATTGGAGATGTGATGCTTTTTCAATTCTCATTTTGTGGAAGTTGTGTTGCTGCATTGATTTTGTGATTCCATATTTATACCTGAAGGTCTGCGCTCATATTTTGTTTTTTTGTTAAATATTGAGCTTCATGGGATAGTTTATTCAGTTTCATGTTTAGTTTTCTCTAAAAAGCATCAGCATATCCAAGCAGTTTATGGCTCACTTGGTCCAGCAGTGCAACAAGAAAAATTAGAATTACCCATAGAATACAATAGCCATGACAGGTGTGCTGGTGGGGAGGGAGGGAATTCTGACAAGGAGCTATATTTCTAGGGGTGGAGGTCAGCACTGAATTTGCAGGCCTGTTTCCCCTAGGCCACACTACTGTATTCATCATGGTGCAGTTGTCACGATCAGCTCAGGCTCTGAGTACTGGTGCAGGTAGAAAGTCTATTTTTTTAATACAGGTTTTGTATTTATTTTATTGATTTTAACACTAACAAGGTCCCTGATAATGATCTCCACCATCTTCTTCAAGTATCTTGCATTAGAGTTCGAGCAATGCAACAGACTGTACCTGGCATATTTTGCATACCCCTTCCCTATCCATTCCACCTCTCTAAATGTATGGAGTCACAAGTGGAAAATGCATTAGAGTCTGCAATGGGATGTTTTGTATGCATGTGCAATATGGAGATGCATATGTTCCATTCGAGTAATCTCAACAGCTGACCCTTGATTTGTCATCATGCATACAAGACAATTAACTTTTAGGTTGTCTGCCCTTGGACAGCACCTGGATTTCCTTCAGCTCCATTTTATACACTATGTACACAAAGGTAATTGGACACTGACAGCAAATAGATCAATGAGATTTTATTGAAGTCCACCACGTCCAGTGTTTACTGCACGACACCCTTCTTGGCAAACTGTCCAAAAGTTCCTGGACAACAGCAGGCGGTAAATGTTTTGCTATTCCACTTTAAGTACAGTGACCAACTGTGAAAATGAAGGTCGAGTCGGCCTAGAACGCACCCGTTGCTCCAATTCATCCCAGAGGTTCTCAACGGGGTTAAAATCTGGACTCTGAGCTGGCCAGTCCATACGGGTTACCGAATTTTCTGTATATCAGTCCAGCGTCGCCCTGGAAACATGACAGGTGGCATTGTCGTCCTGATAAAAACAGGCCTCCCTACGAAGTGTTCTTGTCGAAACAGCCGCATTAGTTGCCATTTGGAACTCAAGTGCATTGGTATGCATGGTATGTATTTCACTTGCGCAGAGGTGTGACATAATTTTTGTCTACATAGTGTAATTACCAATTTTCACTCGTACATATTATGTAACAGCATATTTATTAACATGATTTTGTTGTCTATCACTCTGTAAATCTTTGTGTTCCCTACTTGACTCTTGGCAAGTTCTACTTTCATTTGTTTATTTTTTTAACCAATGCTTCATAGTCTAATAATAATGGAATCCATCTCTTTTCTTATCTGATGTTACTGTTACATAGGGGACAGAACCCACTACTACATCTTGGCTTTACTTCTCACAACGTGCATGGTCTAATTTTCCCTATTACTCACACAAAGTGGACCCCTTGATTATATAAGTACCCAATTTTCTCAAACCCCCCTCAGTTTTTAAAGTATGTTTTCAAATCCTTCAATCATGACATCTTTTGATACCAAGGCAAATGGCAGCAATATGTTTCACACACATAACCAGTTCCATTTGCAGTCTAATTATATTGATACAGAAATACAGTATATTATAGCACTTTTGTCAATAGAGACACTCTGTTGAAGCAGACGGACTCCAAATGACATCTCTATGATAATCACGTATGGTTTTCATGTCGCTGACAGGTGCAGTGAAAGCCAGGTGTAGACCCCCTCCCCCCCCCTTCCTCCCGAGGCATCCACAGTCAGTGACAGAGGTAACAGCCATCCTGCAGGGAAGGAGAGGTCGAGGACATATCAGGATAGCAGAGAGGGGACAGGATGGGGACTAGACTCACTCCACAATGTCTGTGACAGACTGTAAATAATTTTTTTTTCTACAACTTAAGAGAAGTAATTTAGTTGTTGTTTTACAAAATTTTCATCCATAAGATTCTGACAAGTCTTTCTTTTCACATCTTCACCTATTCTAAGACAAAATACACATTCTTTAATAGTCACTATTTGTGTATTATGGGTTGGGTACGGGAAGCCAGTGCACAGGATCCTGGCGGTCAGAATCCTGACAGGATTAGGATACCTACATCTACAGGTAAGTATCCTAACCATAACCCCCACTGTAGTCTAAACCTAACCTTCCCCCCGCAGCCTAACCCTAGCCCTCCTCCTGCAGTCTAACCCTCAGGAAGCCGGTAGTCAGGGTGTAGGCCCCCTGGGATTCTGATGCCAGCATTCCGACTACCGGGATATGAACTACATCCCGTGTACGATATCCAAGGTGTTCGGGGAAGGTGCATATGAACATTTTAGTGGTCACTCCCCTCCTAGTTCTATTGTGAAGAAAAAGAACACCCCTTTTTTTTGTAAATGTTTCCTTGAGTACTATTGGTGAATTACAACTTCTGACAATGTGGAAATCTAGCAGAGACTGATGTGCGTTACTCCATTATAAACAGGACTGCTGTATATTATATTACTGCACGGATTGCCAATCTCAATGCATAAATATTGGTGGACTGTCAAAATAGTAAAATATAGTCTATTTGGTTGGACTCTACAATAAATGTTGAATTGCAGTGGCATATGTATAATGGATGTGTGATGCACAGGCTCCAGGGTCATGGGGCCCTTCCCAGTGTACTCCCAGAACAGGCCCCATAGTGTGCATGAGCAGATAACCTCTCCTACTTTTAAACAACAATGCTAGAAAAGCCAACCATCATGAGGCAAAGCATGGTCCTGTATCCCCACAGCTCCTCATGCACCTTGGAATCTGTGCCCCCACTGACACCGAAGGATAGTCTTAGTCTTATATTAAAAAGACAATTGTGGTAAAGTGGAACATTTATTAGGCAACCTAGGTCACCAAGAGCCAAAAAAGCTCAAACAGCTGTTGTTAGCAGACGAGCCCCCATAGCAGTGAACTAGGTCACCTAATACTACACTGCTTAAAAAGTGCACAAAGTACTATATAAAACAGGTGTTAAATAAAATGTGACATTTTGACTTATGCTTTTATGCATGTTCAGATATCTGCTTAAAGAGAACATACTTTATGTTACAATAACTGGGATAGATGTACTAAGCTTTGGAAAGAGACAACGTGGAGAGAGATAAAGTACAATCCAATCAGCACCTGTCATTTTTCAAAATTACAGTTGGGAGCTGATTTGGTTGGTACTTACTTTCCAAGGCTTAGTACATCTCCCCCACTGTGCGTTACTGCAGTACAGTAGGTTCACTTATGCATGAATTTAGCCTCCTAATATCCAGGGGTGGTATGAAAGATTCATGTACCTTAATGAGTATGAATATATCATATACTGGTAGGGACACGCTGTGTACTTACAAAAATGTGTACAATGCAACTGTAAGTAATAAACAATAGCTAACAGTAGTAGATCTAATTAGGTTCTTCACTGGCTCTGGATGATCTAACGAGATCAGTGTTGCACATTTTTCAGCCCAAAGGGCAGTCTGCACCAACAGCTACTGTAAGCAATGCCCCCCTAAGGTAAGAGAGCACAGATGGTGAGGAACACATGTTTATGGAAGATTTTCTTCACAATAGCATGCATGTTTGTAACTATACAATTAGGGATTTACACAGATAGTCATTTTAATGATAGAAAAAAACGAAATAATGTACTTTTACTTATGCCAAAAATAAAATCAATGTGATCATACATTTCTTTTTAGGGTAAAATATGCATCCAGTCAGAAAATATAGCTCTAAATGAGCCTGCACAGTAATAGTCTGATATAAGCTTGGTATTTTTTTGAAAACAAGATTGGAAAGTAGCCATAGAGTATTATTATTATTATTATAGACGCTGCAGACATCCAGCACCTTATCAGACTATTAAATACTTCATGAACCAAGGGAACTGGGGATCTACATTTAAAAAATGCAAAGGTGTACAGAATTACATGCTGTAAATAACTAAATTGTACAAAATATAAAAGGGGGCACAAACAATTTCAAGACAACAGGTATTATAATTTAATCTATAATACGGATTGATAGTTCTGCTCATTATTGTCTTTTCATCAGTTTTTATATTTGCCAAATGCAGGAGTCAAAGCACAGCTGTGTGTGTGTATATATATATATATATATATATATATATATATATATATCACTTTAACACACTAATCTGTGAATAGTAAATTGAATGGTACCTCATTCATGTGCATGCATGTCCAAACCCCCCCGTGGTGAGGCGTAACAGCTCCTCACTCCAGTTTATCTGCCAGAGAAAGGGGTAATCACCACTTCCTCCTATCTAGCTACAAGAATATAGCTGTGAAATTACTCGGTTCTCTTGATGTCCCTGTATTTTCACAAATTACCCCATTAAAATAGCCTGTTATGGGGATTGCGTTAATTGCGCAATTTAACAAGCTGAAAGCTATGCTGCCAGTAAAGCAGAGAAAACCATAACAGCATTGTAGTGTTTTCATCGGGGCTGCCAATGGAGCAGCAGTTTGCCAAATAGCGGCACTGTTAACGTATGTGTTGCTGCAAAACCTGTTAATAATTAATGCTTTTTGGTGTGCTATTAACATGGTACAAGATATGGCAGACATATTTGTTTTGACATTGAACTCTATTATCTGTTCTTAAACCATGCATGTTAAATATCAGTATAATGTAATCAACTACACATCCTCCATAATGGAAGTGGTCCCTCCCTATGGTCAAACTAAGATGGGGTTCCTACCCTGGATATCATCCTTTGCCTTACAGTGCCACTGGAATCAAATTTCTGGTGTCATAAGTGCTGGTCCAATGACTATTGTAAGGTATGTGATGAGGTCCAGAGAGGGGGGACACCCTCCAACACCAATGGTAGACATTGTGAGGAGGTAGTAGTGATCAAATTGATTTTTTTTTATGTATAGGTGATGTGTGACTTACAGGTTGAGTCTCCTATATCCAAAATGCTTGGGACCAAGGGTATTTTGGATATCGAATATTCTGTATTTTGCTATATGTGCATTCTTGGGAATGGGACCCAAATCTGAACACAGAATGCATTTATGTGTTATATACACCTTATACATACAGCCTGCAGGTCATTTTATACAATATTTGTAATAATTTTGTGCCTTAAACAAAGTTCGTGTACATACATAAAATTAATTTATGTTGCATATACACCTTATACACAAAGCCTAAAGGTAATTTTACACAATATGTTTAATTATTTTGTGCCTTATTATCAATCCTGTCTGATCGGCCAAACCATTGTTTTTATTGCTGTGTATGGAGGCACGGCGATTATCTTCCCAGCACTCCACCGCACACATTTCTTCAGCTTGTCTGCACAATCATGCAGCGAATGGCCATCTTATGTTACAACTAAGGTTACAATGGGGCATGAACTGAAGTGACTGATGTGAACAATTAAACAATCTCTGTAAAGTGTGGGGAAATAATGTATGTTGGTGCTATATATTGGCTAGACCAAGCATAAAATATAATATCAGCATGCTCCATCATGAAACTCTTAAGCCTGGAGCGATGTCGGGCCGATATGCAATTTGTAAAAACATATCGCCTACATCGCTTAGTGTGTATGCATGATTGCACGCTCCCACGGTTGCCTGGTTTGATGTGATCAAACCTAGTGATATTGCTAGCGGCCAGTGCATTGTTAATGAATGACGTAATAGCGATCGTTCCGTCATTCGTTAAAGTCGTCCAGTGTGGATGCACAATCACTGTTCACGGGCATTCATTCTGATGTTGGAGCGAATGCCCGTCGCTCCAGTGTGTACCCAGCATTACTATAGTTAGGAAGCACTTATAAAATAAAGGGCTCTGACATAAAGCAATATTTACCTAAAGAGGTCGTATGATAAACATCATGACATCACCATCACAGCCTAGGTGTTTGCATCCTATTTACATAATTATCACCATTATAATTAATGGTCATATTGTGGTACAACTTTACTCAAAATAATGCCTATGACTATCATAAAACGTGTTTATACCACCTGGCAGGCACAGACCTGATCAGAATTCACTTTGCAAGTCAGAGTCATGTCTGGACAATATGTTTTGCATGTTGCAGATCTGTTTACAAAAACCCTCTTGGTTTCACTCTTCAAAACAACACCCTGGGGAGCTGATTTATTCTAATTATCTCTCACCTAAAAGTCCTGGAAATTAGATACCAAGGGACATATGTGCGTCAGCCTAGGTGTGAGATTTCTGTGTTCTTTGTTTAGAAATGCAATATTTACTTAGTTTGGAGTTAAAAAAATGTAAACTAGATGCCATATTGCTATATTTGACATTTATTCTCAAAAGTTATTACTGAATAACTATATAAAAGAAACCCTTAAGACCAGCGTCTTGATGCTGAATTCTTTAACAGATGAAAATGACTGACATATTTTGCACACATATTATAAAGTAACACTGCATCTGTTTTTCCTTTGTTCTCCTCCTGAATAACATTAAATCATCAGTTCCAAGAAGAGTGCGGCAGTTAAGGCAACATCCTTCATTCTCCCTCCCAACAATCAGCATAGATATCATACATAATTCTGCGGTTGGCATAGCAACTGAGATCCCAGCTCCATTCAGTATCTTCAGTGTGTACCACCTCAACATTGAACCCAATTATGGGGCAGCATAATAAATTGAGCATGAATCTTCCTACTTCCCAGGCTGATTACAGACAGGTCCCATAAACATTTATCTCAATAAATCCATCCAATCCCAGTCTTATTGGAATTCTGCATGTTTCTCCTAAAATGAAATTTCAGGTTGAGTACATTTTGAAATTAACCTATTAAAATTCAATTCAATTGCCTATGGTATATGCTAACTTGTTAAAGATCTGCTCTCTCTGCCTCAAGGTCTATACTTCCCCTGCTTGCTTACAATGTCGGATAAAGCAGCTTGCTGAATGGAGTGGTTTTACATTGTAACTACAGCAATTTTCATGAAAATGAGTCAACAATGAAGTGTTGATCGGCTACCACCAAAGAAGCACAGAAGTGTAATCTGTATTTTAGTGCATCATCTGCCTGGCTTTTTTTTTATTTGTTTCAATATATTGGTTGTTGTTATCTTAAACTTTTTTTATAGCCTTATGCTGGCCATACACGTTACAATTATCGGGGTGATCCGCCTGATATCGGCAGATTGCCCCGATAATTGTAGCGTGTGAGCATGCAGGACAATCCTGCATGCTCGGTCGGGCATGCAGGATTGTCCAGCATGCCCGTCCAATGCGATATTTACCCGGTTACAGTCGGCCGCATCGGGCAGTGTATGCCCAGCACGGCCGACAGACATAGTTCCTGTGTTCCTTCCTACAGAAGGAACAGGGAAATGTCTCCTCTCCCGGGGGCGGAGCGCGGATGTTGGGTTGGGCTATACACTGTGAGATTTCTTTCACAGTGTATGCCGGCGACATCTGCGGCTGGCAGCCGGCCAGATAAAATGTCTGTCGGTCTGACAGACATTTTATCTGGCTGTGTATGCCCAGCATTACTAGTGTTAAAAAAACAAATGAACAACAGTAGCATTTTCCCAATTTACTAAATATAAGTGAAACAGAGGAACTTCCAGAAGTAGGTATATCACTGGTCTTAAAATGTTATTCTAATATTAAAGGATCATTTAGCATATAATACTAATAAAGGACTCTTTTACTGTACACAAGCGTTTTAGAAGATAGATGCTTTTTTTTAAGCAACCGCTTTTTAACAATGCTGGAGGATACAGATTGTCCATTCAATCTTAATTAATCAATTAACAATCCACTTGTCCACTCCTTTACTGCTCTACCTTGCGCCCTCCACTCATGCCACCCTGTGTGTACAAACTCACATATGCTTCACTGCACAGTATTTTATGAAAAGATGGGGATGTCATTTGCCTACTTAGCATCGGATGTGACCGTGCCAAGCTCTTTCCCTGACATGGTCACATCTGATGTGACTGTGTCAGAAACAACCACCGATGGCAGCTTGAAGGTGGTCTTTCAGTAGCCGCCAAGCATAGGATGAAATGCCAGCCTTTCAGCTCCCTCCTAATCCTCAGCAGTCCCCTCCTCCCTTGCTGGGCATAGTGATTCCAGCCACGGCTGCAGGAAGACAGTCTTCCTGTATCCTAACCTCACGGGCTTAGTGCAACCTCTGCTGCTCGCACCTCTCTCCACCAAGACTATAATCGGTGATCCTAACAGGACAGCCCACAGTCCGATGCTCTGCACTCCCTCCCCTCAGGCACTCTCCAGGCTGCAGCAGGGATGGCCCACACCGTGCTGCGGCTTATCTTTTAGTAGCTATGTCCTCAAATTTTTTTATTTATACAATTTTGTAGATAATAGCTTTATAAACCTGATTCCACATACTTGTATTACCAAATCTGTATATTTGTTAGGAAAAAAAAACAAAAACGGAATCAGGTTTAAACAGCTATTTACATAATTTGATAATTGAAAAAAGTGGTTAAAGCAAGAGATGCTGTATTCCTTTGGTTAAGTAAAATTTAAGAAAAAAAAATCACACTATGATCAGTTCAAATGCATTATTTTTACCAAACCATTACCTCAGAAAATCCTTGTATAAACATAAGGGGGCACATTTATCAAAGATCATTTGAGGTAAATTCCCTGAAAACACCTGTTTTCGGGGGTTTACCTCAAATACTTAGTATCCCCCGAATGTATGAAGGAGGGACCGCAGCAGGTATCTCCGATACCTGCTGCGATCCCTCCATTGCCGCCGGCAGCCGCCTCCCCCATAGGTTTCTATGGGGGATGCGATGTTGCCAAATGTATCAATATCGGGAATGCTTCGCATTCCCGATATTGACCCCAGCAGCTAACGCCATCTGCAGATAGCGTTAGCCGCTATGTCTTATGGGCACTTACCGCATTTGAGCCGGTGGAGGGATTTTCCAGATCCCTCCGCCGGCAATGGGCGCCGCTCATGTGCAGTCCGCGGGACTGCGCATGCGCAGCAGCCCGGAATGCGCTCCGGCCACATCGCAGGGACGGGCTCTTTTCGGAGCCCGTCTCCGTGCATGTGCTGGGTCATACATTAGGCCGGTATGATCGCATTTTGCAATGCGATCATGGGCGATACTACATGCCCTGATCGCATTGCAAAATGCGATCCTTAATAAATGGGCCCCAAAGACTTAATCTAGAATGAAATGTAAACGCAAATTGTGGCTTTTTGGCTTTGTCTTTATTTCCAGGCAAGTTGCAATTGTGACTCCCTACGACAAGGTGACAAGGTACAGTAAGGGTGAGGCGACCTGAATTGCAGATAAGAAGGCCACTGAAATAGAGTGAATGCACTTTTTTGGAAGGACATGACTTGCGAGGACTCAAACCCTGGTGCAAGGTGTGATCTGGTGGCAGCCACAGGCTGTCTGTCTTGCACACAATGCCTCAGACATAGTAATGCAACTAAGTTAAACTGCTGTTGCTTTGATTTAAAAGAAAGATTACAGTGAGTATTTTCCTTACTTTGTTTAGGAAGGCTACTCATATGTTTATTAGCATTGCGTTAAAAAAAAGTTTTAAATGTTATATTCATGTCTTGCAGGCTCCAAGTTACTGGGGTACTTGGGATACTGCCATTTACTGTAATGTGTACAGTATGAGTTGTTTACTGTGTTTTTCAGCATTGTTATACTCCCACCTCCTTTCGTATTCCTGAAACGTGCATAGGGATAGAGCCTCGTTTGCTACCTATTTAGTCACATCTTGCATCTGCGACAGACATTGAAAACTTTTTTCTCTGGAAGCATTTTACGCTTGTGTCAAACTCTGAATGAGGTCCAGTTTTCCTCCACATTGCAAAAGTTGGTCACTTTCCACTTACAGTACATCTCCCCAGAACATTTGTAAAAATTAACGGCCTTGCTTTTTAAAAATGTTGTTAAATCTCTTCTACTAATTAAGGCCCCTATACACTGTGCGATTCAAAGTTGGTAAGATGAGTTGTACGATTCCCCTTGCAATTTTTCATAAGATGTGGTGAAATGGTGTACGACTGATCGTTACGATCATAGGATAAGATGCATAGAAGTGTATCACATTGTACTCAAAAGATCGTAGATCTCTCTGCAAAACCATCTGATCTGCGATCCAACTAGACGACGGTGGGGACGCGCATCGGGGTCGCAGAACACACAAATACACCTATTTTCACACGATTGGTCTGTCCAACCTGTAGAAACTGGCTATATCGTGTAAAAAATTGTCCTGTGTATGGACACCTTTAGACTACATTAGGGCTATTTCTGTCAAAACCCCCACACACAGCTAATGAGAATAATGACTGTATATGTACTTCTTTTATATATTTATGGGTAAAATGATTACTTTTAGAATAATTTACTGTGCATTTTTTTAAACAGCTTTACATGGTAAAGTCTAATTTATTTTTAATACCAGATAAAGTCAAGCCACCGGCACAGAAGTATTTAGCCTGTGGATTGTGAACCACATGCAGCTCTTCAAAGCCCTCAGTGTGGCTCTTTTAATCCAGCGAATGTTTAAACACCACACCACACAATAGGAACGCTAAGCTCAGTACAATTGAAAGGCCCTATGTGAGCCTTGTGAAAGTTCCATGCAGAATGACATGCAGCACTGCTGTTATACTATTTGTGTTCCATTAATGGTGGAGACAAGGATTAAGATGGAAATGTAATATTTACGTGAGTTAGCAATGAACTATTTCTTTCATGAATCGCGATCATATCATATTAGTTTTCTTGTGACCAGCTGTAAAAATAATGTGATTGGTGAAACAAGCAATCAATGAATGGGGAACAAAGCTCAGCACCCCATAAGATGCATCCATAAAGGCATACTTGCCTACCCTCCCGATTTGGTCGGGAGCCTCCCGAAAATCGGGTGCCGCTCCCGACCTCCCGGGATGGCAGGCAAGTCTCCCGGCTGCCACTGACCCCTCCTGTCCCACCGCCAACCCCTCCTGTTCCACCGCAAGTCTCCCGGCAGTGAAGGGGGGAAGTGACGCGATTCGCGTCATTTTGGCACCGTCCCCCGCTTCACACTGCCTGTAATATCGGCAGTGTGTAGCGGGGGCGGGGCCAAAATGATGTGCTCGCGTGGCTCCGCCCCCCAAAAATTCTCAGCTTGCCGGCCCCGCCCCGTCTGCTGGCCACGCCCCCCAGTAATGCCGATCTGGCTGCTCCCTCCCGGAAGGGGCAGCCAGACAGTCGTCATGTATGCATAAAGGACTTTGTCAAACGCTCCCCAGAATTCTGTCTTGCGTGCATGTTTAAACATTTGCAAGTCCCCTCACTAAGCAAAGATAAAATGCTTCCTTTGTACAAAATAAACCTCACTTATATTTGATGCAGTGTTTCATGTGCCTGTATCATTAAAATAACAGCAGAGAATTGTCTGCAACCTGCTGCTACTCCATATTAATATTCCTTTGTTGTGACAGATTTTTCTGAAATGTCTTTGTTGTGTATATATTTTTCAGAGCAGTTAAGATATAGAAACTAGAACATGATCAAACAATTTTCAGATTGTGTTATCATTGTTTGAATTAACCATATACTTTCCAAAGCCATTTCTAAGGTTTAGGTATATATTCATTATTATTGTGAATATTTATAATTAATTTTCAGTGCTATTTACCAAACAGAAATCACCAAGACAGCAAGATATTTTTGACAACATGTGAGTCTTCCTGATCTTGCCTTGTTCAGTATGCCCAGCTCAAGTTGCATATTTACCGAGACAGTTTGTGACTAGCCGGTGGTTATCAAGCGTTGCTTCTCCCCAGCGATGTTGCTGCCTATGGGGAGAACTGTACAAAGCCACACTGAGATGGCATGAAGAATAGCGGAGCAATGGCAAAAAGCTTTTCACTGCTAAATAATTTGCTATTTAGAAGTGTCCTCATATAGTTCTATGAGACAACGATCATTGATGAAAGCTGGGATGAGGCTGGAGAAGCCAGTGTTTCCATGGTATTAACCTGGTCATAGATGGTGACGTGAAAAATGTGCATTTCTATAGGAGTTTAGGCTTTTCATTGATTGCCAAATAAACTCCTTAATTACAGATATTGTACCAGAGGAGCTGGTGTACTTTGTTTTAAGTTCTGCTTAAATCAACAGGTGGTTTATATGCAGAGCAGGTAGGTAACTTATGCTACTCTGGAAGATGTTTGTCTAACCATGGGTTTCATCATGAATCCATCTGGTGAGATAGCTGACAGAACCATGAGATGCTACAGATGTCGCCATGTAATGTCCTACAGTGGTATTACTGTTGCCAGTTTATTCCACATTATATGGTTCAGCACAAATGCATTTTGGGACTAATGTCAGATCCTGGAGACCTAACTTATGTTCTACTGTAAGAAATCTTATGATATCAGGTCAAAGCAGTAGTAGCTCAGAAAGACTTATCAAAGCTTGGAGAGAGATAAAGTACTAACCAATCAACTCCTGTCATTTTACAGGCTGTGTTTGAAAACTGACAGTTAGTAGCTAATTGGTTGGTACTTTATCTCTCCCCAAGCTTTGATAAATCACCCTCAGCCAGGTACTCACTGTACAGTTTTAGGTTCTATTTATTACAGAAATAAAAGACCTAAATCTGGCAAAAAGACAGCTGCGTAGAAAGCCCCAAAACTGTATGTCAAAGTGGTAAAAGTAATCTTAAGCAGGGTACACACTGAGCGGCGGGCAGACAACCTGGGTACATATCAGAACGATGTAATGAATGATCACTCATTCCATCCTTCATTACACTGCATGGTGCCGCATGTGATATCCTCAGATTTGATGTGCAGCACATGTCAATGTCACATGCGACCATGGAACTGCGCATAATGTGTATAGACACTGCACGATATGCACGTTTTGTCGTTCAAATCGGCATCGCCCCAGTGTGTACCCAGCTTTATTATTGCCAGCCAGTAAGCCTGGAGAGTTAAGCATCACAGCACCTCCGGCGAACTTTGTATTGATAAGTTGCAGCAATAGAAAATAATCGCCATTGAGCCTTTAGTTTCAAGGTGTATTTGGCTAAATCTGCCTTAGCGGAGTATCCAATTTGCCTACATAACCCGTTTTGCTGAGAGAAGTTTTCTCCAAAAATGGTTATCGGGCTATCCAATTAGGCCTGGTTTTCGCAGGTCCAAAGTCTTTAATAGCAGTTATCATGAATTAGTTTTCACCATCTCTGAGTAGGTTAAAAGTTGTGCAAAATTTCCCATTTTTGGCTGAAAAGGTCAGGACTTGGTGCAGAAACCCTGGAACATTCCCCTTAATGACTAATTAGGCAAAAATATATTTTTTAATGAGCTTATTTGGGCCAATAAGGACATGTCATATTTGAGTTGAAAAAGTAAAAAAGGCAGGAAAATGGGTAAGTAGTGGGTTAAAGATTTTGGGGGCTGTATGGATGGGGCAGGTGTTTTAAACACTGCAGGAGACAGTGACTCAAATATATACTTACCCCCATTTTACATACCCCTAATTTAACTAGAGCATTAACTTTGCCCCCTCCCCCCCAAAAAAATAGCTTTCTATAATTTTTTCACTGTTATAAAAAAATGCATATAACAGCCATTTACACAATTTAGGAACCCCAAACCCTTTGATTATGGCCACTTACAGACCGCTACCCAATATTAGTTTATCTTTGTTTGGGTACATGCTGATTTCCCCATTTTCACCTGTACTTTTCACCTGTCATCCCTGCAAGAATTATAGTATGAATGTGTTATTGCCGGATTTGCAATAGGATTGCACGATAAACGGGAGCAGCACATACATGCGTTAAGCGCCAAATTTGTGCAATAGGTCCGAAAAGTTTGATCCGGAGAAAATGTATCATTATAGCGGCTAATTGGATACCGTCCTTAGTGTTCTATGGTGGAGCACTGTGGGCAAAAACAGTAATATGGAACAGTGAAGATTTCTAAATTGATTTAAGTTTTTAAGGCTGCCACTTTATGCATATTCTGAAAAGGAAACCTATGCTGCAGTACTATAAGTTCTAAATTACTTGCAAGCAGCTAAGACTCTGAATGTCAGGAACTATTATAACAGATACTTACGACCTTTGGGCTGCCCCCACCGGGATTGGACAGCCAGGTCAGCAGTGTGGAGGGCATGACGCAGCAGAAGTGGGCGGTGCTGGGGCATGGCGACACAAATGCGCCATCGTGGCTCCATCCCTTCCTATGCAATGTCACAGTTACCAGCATTGTGAAATGTGACACGCGTACAGTATCACCAGAGAAGGGACTCCATTATTTGAAAGAGGGGACCACCCTCTTTTTAATAGAGGTTCCTCTTCATAATTGCAAGCCAAGTTGGAGGAGATCTTTCCCCATCTTTGGAGCTTATGATTTATCTGTAGTGTCGGGGTTATTGCTTGGTGATTACACTGGCAATAACCTATATTGGAGGCATATAGTATGAAAGCGGGGGAAACAGTCAGGAAGCTGATGGACGGAATCCCGAACGCCGGCTTCCAGACTGTATAATCCTGGCAAGGGTTAAATGACAGGCGTTGAAGTACCGACGCCTGTAATTTTCCCTACGCCGGGAGACTGACACCCGGCTTACCGATCGAAGGTAAGCCAGGCGACGGGAGCGAACAGCCGCGGGGGGGGAGGGTTAGGTTTAGGGTTAGGCAGCCCCCCGGGAGGTTAGGTTTAGGCTAGGGGAAGGGTAGGTTAGGGTTAGGCACCCCAGGGGGGAGGTTAGGGTTAGGCATCACCCCGTGGGACTTAGTTTTAGGCGGCGGGGAAGGGGGGGTTAGGTTTAGGCACGTAGGTGGGAGGTTAGGGTTAGGCACCCCTAAGGGAGGGTTAGGGGGTAGAATATGTTAGTTAATACTTACCTTGGGACATTCAGGACTTTCATGCGGCCGGCGGTAAATCATACTGAATCCGAAAGCGGGGACTCCGCCCTTTCAAATGAAGACATCCCCATGACATAAAACAACTGCTTGCAGAGGTCCTGGCACTTTACCAAAGCACGGTGCACTGATAGAAGTAACGAGGGTTAACCACTGCACAAAAAGCAGCATTGTCACGAGGACAGAATTTAGTCAAGCTAGTTATAAAAGACAACAAACTTTAGCTGCCACACAAATCTTTCATTCTTTAATCAAAACTCAAAAAAAGAAAACAACACGTTATTAACCAACTATAAATTACATACAAGTACAGTAAAAGCATTGTATTTAGAGCACAAAGGAAACTACACAATGGTCAGTAATTCTATTTACCGTGGTTCTAAAGCATAAGTGGAACAACTTTCCCCACTATTAATTAGCAGGTAATGCCATGTTTCGTACTTATAATAACTTAATTATAAACTGACCGAGCACATAGACAACAAAGACGTGTTCCAGAAAATTCAAAACAGGAGCTCTCTTTCATAGCAATAATAGCTCTTTCCAAACAGGTGTGATAACCCATTTCCAGAACATGCATGCCACGACTGTAAAGCTCCTATTTACCAGCTTGTACAAGCCAACTCAAAGCAGCTTTTCACACATTTTATACATGCATTCAAAATACAAAGCATAGAAGAACTCACCGACAATGAATGGTCTATCCCCTACAAAAAGGCTGCCAAGAGAGGAAAGAAATGACTAATTATGGGGAGGACTTCTATAAGAAGTTGGGGGAAAGTTCTCTAAAAGTTTTTCCATACATTTGCAGATTACATAAAATACTATCAGTATAACCTATATTGGTATCCCTATTACATACAGCATAAGTTTATGTCTGCAGGAGAGGGGATTAGTTACTTTGATAATGAGTTACTGGAGATAATTAATCTACTGTACAAAAAATATATATTTTTGGTTGTAATGATAATCGGTACTTGGGTACAAATAGATTGTGAATAATAGGTTCTGTCCTCATCAGCAACTTCATGTCATGTTATGTCCATGTTAATCAATAAATATTAGTTACATATAGCATCCTGCAAATGTATGTACATTAATCAACAGTTGGCCAGCATCCATAACCACAGCAGTACTTAGGGCCCTATTTACTACAATCCGCTTTTAAAATGCGGTTGTAGTGTGATATTTTCGCCTAAATTCATATTTGTGAATTTCGGAAAGATCACAGGGATTTATTAAAAATCCCTTGCAGGGACAGAGCTTGCAATAAAGCTCTCAACCTGCGATTCCCCTCTGCAATCTCTTCACTGTATTTTTTGGAAAAAATACAGAGAGAAGGTGACCGCGCATGCCCCGACTGACTCATCACCTCTTCCCCCACCCCCTGCGACCTCCTCCCCTTTACTTTCACTTACCTCAGGTGACCACTGCTCCAGGTGATGTCCTCTGGGGCTCAGTTTAGCTAGTTTCCCATCCTGCACTGTGACCCTGGCCAGCTGTTCTATGCAGCATCTGACCAGGGTCACAGTACAGGAGCCGGGAGACCGGCAGACCGGAGCCCCAGAGGACAGGTAAGTTTTTTTTTTACTTTTTCTTTTGTTCAGTGATCAGCTTGTGGTGTGTTTAGACCACACAGCCGATCACTGGGGCCCGCCTCCCGGCTCTGCTCTGCCTGTTAGAGCAGAGTAGGAGTCGGGGAACTGGAGGAAATCCTGGATGATGCCATCTCCAGGTAGCGTTATTATCACAGGGATTCTACGGTATTTTTCCACATTTTGTTTTTAGTAACTTTGCTCAGATCACAGTTCCCATTACAATTATGGGAAATGCAATCTGCTTACTAAAAATATGTGATAATTAGGGTTTGGAGTAGACTTTTATAAAATCTACTCCAATTGCCCTTCAGTTAATTTATGTGAAACTAAAATAATGTGAAAATCGTGTGAAAACACCCTATTTCACTTTATTTTAATAAAAATATTGTTAATAAATAGAGCCTTTAGTCAAATAAAGCAAATAGGAAATGGGGGGAGGGTGCGCTCTTCCTTGGTGTTTTGATACTGATTGTTGTGGTGTGATTGGTGGGTAGGGTGTGGGGTTTGCGTGTACATTAAAAAAGGAAAAAAGGAAAAAAACAGACAGAATGTGGGGGCCAAATCGTTTATTAGAGTAGTCACAGTGCTGCTCCAATGAGGTCCCGGTCAATTCGGGGGTGTGGGGAGGTGTAAGAGTTGGAGGGCAATGGAGGTGGATGAGACTCCAGATGGGGAGGTGTGTGGACCCTTTCAGGGGGCTCCTTGCTGCGCGGTTCAGTGACCGGCACGTCTCCCCTGCTAGACCTTTAGACTACAGTCTTAGGAGTCTCAGGAGGTGGGTAAGAGAGTTCGGTGAGTAAGGTGTGAGCACCCAGGTGGCGTCCCACACGGTGGTGAGATTGTCTCGGAGTACTTACCTGCTGGTAGGGTTTGAAGTAAGTGATGTGTCGACGGTGTGGCCGTGTAGTTGGAGGTTGGTTGTTGCAGTGGTAAACTGGCAATAGTCAATGGAGCAGTGGTTGGACTGTGGGTCCACAGTACTGTTGGTTGTAGGAGGTCACCGGACCTGGGGTGGTGAGCAACCGTTGTGCTGGACCCATACGTACAGTTCAGGCAGGTCAGACCTTTCAGCGCACACTATGAGGTCTCAGGCTCAGGCTGTGTTTGGTATCGCAGTGGCTAATTTATGCACGCCCATGCAACGGCGTTGAAATGCACTGGCACGCCTGCATTCGCCCGACCACCCCCCCATCACCACCCATAAACGGCACTTCCTCTCAATCACTCTGCGATGGGTATGCGTCGCCACTGCGATCGCAATTCCGATCGCAGCATCTGGTTCGCGCATGTGCACTGCGATGCGTACGCATGCACAGTGCAAATTAAACAGCCGATTGCGTGCGTATAAGCAACCGCGATCCTTGCTTAATCAGGCCCTTTATCACTAGCAAGTAGTAATACAGTATCGCAGAGGCATGAGGTACCTTAATGTCACAGCATTGACACCAGTTCCTAGTTGATTGATGGGCTGCTCTCTGATCAATATTGATATAATCCATCAAATGAATGTAGGTGAGGAGAACACTTTTAGGGGAAAACATTTATGCATATGAATATCAAAGATTAAACCAAGGCAAGGGTATCACCTATTTCAGACATCTTTCTAAGGTGTCTACATTTATAATCTAATTTTTAGAATAAAAGTTTCAGCATTTTGGAGTTTTTAGTCACAATTTTACAATCCAGATATGGGAGCAATTTAAGCAGACTAATGTAGGGCCATATGCACAGATCTGGTCATCCAAGCATGAGGCCAAATAACTAAGTATCATAAAGCTAGCCACGCACCGTCACTTACAACTTCTCTCAGATGGGTTCATTGGCAAATCTGATTTTAACTACACACAGAGCAGGAGGCAGGGCCCGATTAAGGGTTCCAGATGCCCTAGGCCAATACACTTGTAGCATTCTCTGTAATGCTGCTAAGCACAGAGGCCAGTGCGTATATGTGCTCAGGAAAGTGCCATTCCTACTGCATATGTGCAGATAATGAAGATTATAATATTTACACTCGACATCTAATGAGGTTTGTGGAGTGTAAAGGAGACTTTGGCTTCTGGTGAATGTGAGGAAGACTCTCTTCAGGCTACCCAGCTGGTGCTGTTGCACAATGTACATAAAGGTTTTAGCAGTAAGTTACACGGTCACATCCCCACAGCCATCTGGCAGTCACTTTAAGAACTTCCCTCAACATCGCCTTGGGATGGCTAGATACCTAATAAGCTTCTTTAATTAAGCTGTGCAGCTGCTGTCAATGTGGAATGAATTAGGTCTTCATTTTATTCCCTGACTGCAAACTGTGTGACGCACCACCAAGTTCTGGCACCTTAAGCTACAGCCTAATAGTTGAGCAGTTTCTGGCAGGAGCCCACAGAATGAAAGAGGGCCATTTTAGAATAGTTTAGAAAGATGGGGTATCACCTAATGATAGCATGAGCAATGCTGGCTTCCAATGAGGGGCTGATGGCACACGCAATGACACTGCCCAAGGCGTCATAATACAGGGCTGCCGTTCAGCTATCAATTTTCTGTTTCTATCTCACAACCAGCAGCGGATCCTACTTTCTTGGATGAGGGGGGATGACGCTGCCCGTGCTGTCTGTCTGCGCAGCCCTAATCTAGAGAGGAGGAAACAGTCTCAGACTGGCTGGGTCGCAGCACGCAATGGATATGGCAGGAGCTGGGAATGGTGCATGCACGGTCCCACCACCGCTCCGCTACATCCCTTAGAAGCTGGGTAAGGCTGCCCAAAAGGCAGAGGAGTGGTTTCCCACTGGAATCACACTCTGTTAATTGCAGCCCAGACTGTTGGCCCTAGGGGAAGAAAACACCTATGTGATTGGCAAGTAGTGCTTCCAATGGGAAGTCACTGCAAGTCACAGTAAAGCCAGTGCAGTCATGGCCTGCAACTCTCTCACTGGGGTGGCTACAGCCATTAATACCAGGGTGTGGCCTAATAGCAGGAGGCATGGCCACGCCTCCTTAGGAAGAAAAGGAAAAAAGCCTATTTGCAGGTGCTCATTATTATTATAATTGTTATCATTTATCTATATGGTGCCACAAGTGTTCCGCAGCGCCTTACAAAGTACATAAACAGATAGGTTGACCAGTGACTTACAGAACAATACAATACACGACAAGGATAATATACATTGCTACATTAGCGACCATAACACCCAGATAAGCAACAGAGCATAAGCAACCCAGTGTTAGGTGCACTAGTGGAGAGTAAGAAGTAGATGAAAGTAAAGTAATGAGAAGCACAAGATAGCCCTCCTCGTGAGAGCTTACACTCTAAACGGGGGGCGGGGCGGACAAGCAGCTGTGACACAAATGGGGTAGACAGGGAGTAAGGAGCATGTAGCAGCAAGTTAACATGAGACCTGGAAAGCATTGATGAAGTAGTGTGTCTTGAGGGCCCGTTTGAAGGATTGTAGAGAGATGGATAGTCTGATGGGGAGGAGAGACTTACAGAGGTAGGGAGCAGCGCGGGCAAAATCTTGGGAGGAAGTAATCAGTTGGCATGAGAGGCGGGATGCATTTGTTGAACGAAGAGGACGGACAGGAGAGTGAAGGGAAATGAGTTCTGAGATGTAAATTGTAGAAGACTGGATGAGGGCTTTGTAAGCGAGTGCGAGAGCCTTGAATTGAGTTCTGAAAGGGAAGGGGAGCCAGTGGAGGCAGATGTAGAGCGTTTGGAGAGGAAGATGAGCCGAGCAGCAGCATAGAGGATGGGGATAAAGTGAAGGGAGATATGCCACGTATCCACTACACGATTTGCTTCATGAGCGATATTGTGTAGTGTGTCCCCGGCAGTGGTGTGGTCAATGTCCTTAACGACATTGAACACACACACTGAACGATATATATATTGTTCAGTGTCGGCACCATCCCTCATCCTCGAACCTGCACAACCTAACAATATTGTCAGGTTGGACAGCAGGTTCAGGCGATGACCCACGTTTCAACGATCTGCGGGAGCGTGTATTGCTGGTTGCTGACAGCATATACAATGGAAGATATAATGAATGATTGAGCGACGATATTGTTCAATCTTTCATTACATCGTCTAGTGGATACGAAGCAATAAAGTACCAGCCAATCAGCTCCTAACTGCCATATCACAGGCTGTGTTTGAAAAATTGCAGTTAGGAGCTGGTTGGCTGCTACCCTCTCTCTGTCCACTCCATCTACATCCAAAGCTTAGTAAATATTAAGAGCTATGGCAGACTTACCTTTGTTAACTCTATTTCTTCTAAGTCCATAGGATCCATAGGGATACCATGGGGCGTGTGTGGTCGAAGAGGTCTAAGCACCAAACAGCCAAGTCCCAGCTCCTAGGATGCATCATTCCCCCTCCACATACACCCCGCCCCCAGCTACAGGCAGACAGTTGAGGAAGGGGGCGCTGTGAGCCCCTGACCCAGGCAGGGATGCGAACAGTGTGATTGCTTCCCCCCCACAAGCAGAGAAGAATGCTGCTGCTGCTCAGTGGCAGCAGTCTCCCTGGTCCCAGCACAGCCCAGCATAGAGCAGCGTGTGCTGCTGACAGGAAAGATGGAGTCAGACCTGGGCCCCCGCGGGGTTCCTCCAACAAGACCGAGTAACTAGTAGCCACTCCCCCCCTCTCGCCGTCCCTGCCTGCAGCCCCTAGGTAAAAACCGCCACTGCTCACAACCATTACTGTGTTTCTTCTGGGATGACCCCTGTGCAATGACCAGTCACCTTATACTATATGTTATGTAAAGTAACAAAAAAAGAACCACCTCTACCTCCCTCAACCCCTTGTTTGCCTTTCCTCTTCTATCTGACTGCCCCCCCTCCAATAATAATTGCAGAGAATAAGAAACTTCTTTCTAAATCAGAAATAAAGACTGGAAATTAATTGAGACCGAGAGAAAAAGAGGAGGGATGTGACAGTCACAGGTCTTTGTAGTGTCATTGTTATGTACTTCACACTGGATCTTTCATGTGACATATACACTGTCTGTAGGCTCTCTGCTCTTACTACAGTACTAAGAGCACCTCTGTAATTATAGAAACAATCATAGCAGTAAGAAGTTGGGATCTCCAGACAGTAACCGCATCGCATAGAGATCCTGTGTGAATGTACAGAACAGAACTGAAAGGACACTGCTTACTGGCTTTCACTCCCCAGGGCAACAGCGGGTAAAGTAGGAGAGTGAGTCCTGGATTCCAGTAGTATGATGAGTGACAGGAAATGTTAAAAGACAATATTCAATAAGGTCTGTGCATTGGGGAGGAGAAAAGGAGAATAATCACGGCTTGTTCAAGGCCAGAGACTCTGCACCTATGAGTATCGCAATAAATTAAACTGCAGATGGTTACTAATTATCTCAAATAATTTTGCGTATCTTCTTATATGGATAAATGCTACCAAGCAATCAGGTTTGTCTAACTAAATATATGAAAACTACCCATTAGTGTATATTAGATTATTAAGCAATACATGAGAATGTTATTGTGGTGATACATATACTGTACTTCAATAAACGCCTGGAAATTGGAAACCTATTATAGTCCCAGAATTTGTAAACTAATCCTGTCTATGGGCTTGCAAAATGAGGAGGCGCTCAAAACATTGCTGCTACACTCATTATTAGGATAAAAAGAATAACAGTATTTTGCAGTGAATATCATTACTAAAACCAACCAATCATGGTCGCTTGTAACTGTATAGAGTACATCAGACAACAAAGAGAAATGTCTATTTTTAGTAAAGGTTTGCCCTTAGTGAATAATCCTTATTGCCTAAAGTCTGCAATAAATATCCATCAAAGCCATACTATCGTTATGTAGTTATCACAATCCTGATGGCAGAATGCCAGCTAGGGATTCATAATAGCCGTCGAGATATCGACGGCAAAATCCAGGACAACATGGGCCCGAACGAGGTAAGTCCGGGGCCAAAGGGGGGGGGGGGGGGGGAGAGTTAGGTTTAGGGTACTTAGGGTTAGGCACCCTCTGGGGGGTCAGGGTGATGCTAGGGAATCGGTATGAACTACCGCCGGCCGCATGGTTCGATTCCCGACAGCGCCTGGCCGACAATAGCAGAGTTCCCGGCAGCGGAAGCACGACAGCGCTGGAAATCCCGATCGTGGATAGGTAAGTATTCTCTAACCTAACCCTCCTTAGGGGTGCCTAACCCTAATCACCCCTCTAAGTGCCTAACCCTAACCCCCCCTTCCCCGCTGCCTAAACCTAAGTCCCCCGGGGGGGGGGTGCCTAACCCTAAGTCCCCCCCGGGGGTGCCTAACCCTAACCCTCCCTCCCCCTAACCAACCCTAACCCTCCCGAGGGGGTGCCTAACCCTAAGTCCCCCCCGGGTGCCCTAAACCTAACCCTCCCCCCCCCCCCCGCGCGCGGCTGTCCACTCACGGCGCACGGCGTCTGGGAAATGTCAGGCGTCTACATCTAGACGCCTGGCATTTCATCCCTCGCCGGGATATGACAGCCGGGAAGCTGGCTGCCGGTATTAAGGCAGCCGGCTTCCCAATTGTATACCGATGCTAGGGGGAAGGGGGAGTTAGGGTTAGGTGCCACCAGGGGGGGGGGGGGGGGAGTTTAGGGTTAGGCACCCCTAAGGGAGGGTTGGTGGGGGGGAGGGGGAAGAGGGTAGTTTTAGGTTACTTACATGCCGCTGTCGGGATTTCCTCCCTTTGGGCAGCCGCTGTCGGGATTTGAACTGGTGGCCTTTATCAAAAGGAAAACCCCTGGAAGAGGGGAGAAACGCATCAAGGTTCCCAGCTTGACTGCTTAAACACCTGGTACTACCTTTAATCCTGGAGGGAGTGTTCCCGCATGTATGCTAAAGATCCTCGCTGATGTTTGCAGTGATCTGTGGCGAGTGAACAATCGAGCAGCCTCACAATACATTCCGTTGCCGTGACTTGCGGCTCTGGCAGCGGTAAGTGTGGAACAGCGGAGGATACAGGGCTCTCACTCGCCGTGACTTTCCGGGACGGGCGAGTGACAACGGATAAGGTGAGAGCTGTTTACAAATTGTCTCTCCCCTTTGGATGGGACACTGTATACCTGCACTTACAGATCTCTCTGTTTAGAGGTTATATTATATCCCACGCTTAGGATTTGTCGGCCAGTAATGTGAGAGGGGCTTTATACAGCCATACTAACAACTAGTACGATACTGCCTTTATTGTCTCCTTTATAGGTGGATTGACACTTCGCACAAGGAATATATTGCTAGATTGTTCCAATATTTCATTGCACATAGTTTATGTATGTATTAGCAATTTGTTGACTGCAGTCAATTATTTATATATAGTATCACAATAATAAATAGTTTCTATTAGCACTTTGGTACTGTTCTTATATTTTATATAAATCCCAGTGCAGTCTACTTTTTTCTCTTGATTAGCAGCTATTTATATAGCAAACATATTCTACAGCACTTTACAGAGAAGATTTGGCTTTCAGATCAGTCCCTATCCCAATGGAGCTTAGTGTCTATATTAACTACCAAATGTATACTCTAGGGGCTCTTTTGGGGATCCAATTAACCAATATTTTTGGATTGTGGGAGAAAACCAGAGTGCTCGGAGGGAAAATATGCAAGCATGGGTTGAACATACAAACTGTGCACTGTTAAGGCCCTGGTGGGAATCAAACCCAAGACCTCAGTGCTGTGAGGCATTATTGCTAATCATTACATCATCCACAATGATGTGCATTATCCAGCATGAAGCTTCAGAAAATGAAGCCAACCATACTGCTCTTTCACAATAATGTCCACATATTTACATCTGCATTATATAAATTGGGAAACACTATTTTTACTGTAGTTGCTAATATACAGAGAGTCTATTACATATTAAAGCATATTTAAAGAAAAAATAGGCTTCATGCAAGTAGCCCCTGGCAATGATTGTGTTATAATGGGATGATTGGGAAAAAATACCTGCCTACTGTATCTCAAATGTTGCATCCTTGTCATGGGCGCTATTACTAAAAGACTCGCCCTGCTCAGAGAGAATCAGCCTTTCAAGCTTTCCATGACTTGTACAACCTACACTTTGTGTAATTTGTGCAGGCGCAGCATGCAGGTCATCAGAAAGCACTACATCACTATCTCATTCTCCCATGCTCTTGTGGCAGCCTATATTCTAGTGATAGCTGAGACAAATAAACAGACTCCACTTTGCTCTGCCTGACTGAGCTACACAGACCTGTCCTTTAAACTGATGCGCACGTAATTTACATCACTTTTACTTCGTCATGGGCGGCAAGACCGATCTCTATAGTGTGAAGTGAGGATTATTCTCAGTCTATCAAACCTGAAAGCCATCTCGGGCTCTAAGTAACTGCAGCTCTGAAATCTGCAGTGTTCTTGCAAAAATCAGAAACCGTGTAATTTTTAGTTTACTGAGGCGCCCTGCAATATGATAAAAGACAACAGTTCTCTAAAAGCCTCACAGGTTATTCATTATTATTGAGATGACTTCTAGCATTTCATGTTAAAGTAGTTTTATGTTTGTATAATGCATGCAACAGAACAATGGTTTCTGCTACTTCCAAAAGTTGAATAAAAAACTCAATTTTAGCTACAGAAATAGTAGGCATGCATTCATCACTACTCATTTTCAATCTGCATATGCTATAATATATCAAATACATCAGTCACAACAAATGTCATCAGTTACCCATAAGGTACACTTTTAATGCATTTGTTGTGCACTCTGAATTTTAATTCTGATTATTAGCTGATGGGTTCTGTTCTACAACGAAGTAAAATAATTAGATGTTAAACCCTTTCATGACCAAGTTAATTTTCTGGTTTGGAGTGTGTCACTTTTGTCAGGGATAACTTTAGATTTTGGGAGTTTTATATACATAAAAGCTGAAAAACAAACAATGAGCTCTCACCACAAAAAATATACATAATCCAAGGACTAGCCATCTTTCAGATGTTTATTACATCTTTCTTTAAGGCAAACATCTGAAACGTCATCTATTAAGCAAAAGTTTATCCGTGGAGTGCTGCCTGTAATGACATTGTATTAGGAGTGTCCTGCCCTGTGCCAGGCTCTTTGAGGACTTTGTGCACCCCAGTGGTTGCATCATTACACGTAGTGCCGATCCCCGAATCATATATCATAATATACTGTATATAAATATATATATATATATATATATATATATATATACACACACACACACACAGTTGTGTCCACCACTTTCAATTCCCTCCTCTGACATCTAAAATTGATTCCATACATTGGGACATCGTATCCCACCAGACCCTCAGCGCTCCACCCCCTCGTTTCCTAGACCACCACTCCCCATCCATCTTACCAACTTTAAACATCCTTCTCCCTTGTATCTGGAGAGGAAGTCATGGTCCTCATCCGGTCCTCCCACCCTTCTACCTCCCCCCTTGACCCTATTCCTTCCTGCCTCCTCCGTTACCTCTCTCCTTCTGCCTGTTCCCATTTTGCCCACCTCCTCAATCTCTCCCTCTCATCTGGCACTGTCCCTTCTGCATGCAAACATGCCCTTGTCTCCTCATTCTTAAAAAACCTACCCTTGATCCTAACACACTCTCCAACTACAGACCCATCTCTCTCCTTTCTTTTGCCTCCAAACTTCTTGAGCGTATTGTTTACAACCACCTTTCTTTCCTCCCACTACTTTCAGTCTGGCTTCCATTCTCTCCACTGAAACTGCCCTCAAAAAGTCAGCAACGACCTCCTTGCTGCCAAAAGCAAGGGCCACTACTCTCTGCTC
This sequence comes from Taudactylus pleione, assembly GCA_031769625.1. NCBI lineage: Eukaryota > Metazoa > Chordata > Amphibia > Anura > Myobatrachidae > Taudactylus > Taudactylus pleione. The sequence continues at coordinate 12,295,776 of JAUIMM010000201.1, read as the reverse complement.
ATTCTCCTTGACCTATCTGCTGCTTTTGACATTGTGGACTACTCTCTCCTCCTGCAAATCCTTCACTCTCTTGGTCTACTTGATACTGACCTCTCCTGGCTAACCACCTACCTCTCTGACTGTTCCTTCTGTCTCCTCTCATGACTGCTCCTTCTCATGCTCCTTCCTCCCTGTCATCTGTATCACGCCTGTTTGTCTGTCCCTCCGAATGTAAGCTCTCACGAGCAGGGCTCTCTTCCCTCATGTGCTTCTCCTTACTTATACTTTCTTCTACTCCTTACAATGGCATTTAACACTTCGTTACTTATGCCCAGCTGCTTATTTGAGTGTTATGATCGCTATAAACCATGTTGTTGTCCTGCAATGTATTGCACTGTAAAGTCACTGGTTTCTTGTTCATTTATTTATTTATGTACTTTGTAAGGCCTTGCGGAACACGTATTGAGTCATTTAAATAAATGATAATAATCCAACGTTTCAGGTAATTATTGCTTTTCATTCGTCAGGGATACAAAAAACAATGCCAACATTTTACTTGATAAAGCTTCTTAATGCTGCATGCAGATCCACCCTGGCCCCTTTCAGCCTAGGTTCTACAGATATGGGTAATGCCAGCACCAATTAAAAAATCTCTCCTGTTGACAGATCAAAAGGTTTCTGTGTGAACTGGATCTAACAGAACTGTTATTAAATCCAATATATAGGGAAGTAAAATTGCTAGCAGGCAGACCTTATACACTATGTAGGCAAAAGTGATTGGATACTGACAGCAAATAGATCAACAAGATTGTATTGATGTCAGTACTTTGTAGGTCCAGCACATGCAGTGATTACTGCAGACAGCCTTCTTGGCAAAAAAGGAAGAATGGAGCGCTGGTAAAAATAGATGACCACACTATAGCATATTAAAATTTAATGATGAAAATACAAACAATAACCAAAAGCCATAGTGATATGTATGATCAGTAATTTCAATGTATATTAGGAAGAAACAAGATGGAATCTCTAAGCTGGAGGATACCCCAAAGTCATGATACAGCCAAATCCACTCATGAATAAATAACTCTTGGTGAAAATTATGAGAAAGGGAAGTAAAAAACCGTGCCCACATAGGGAGATGTAAAGTCACCTGTGAATAGCCGTCCAAATGATGCCCTGTGAGGTTGAAGAAAGTCCAGTTCCTGGCAGAACACCGGGGTCTGTGACCAACGGAGACCAGGCATTGTACACTGGCCGGGCTGACTGCAACAGCGTAGTATGGGCTGGCGGTGATGGTGAGTCGCGGCTGTGAGCAAAAGCCGTGGATACACCTCTTATATATTCTCCGTGTGGGACTAGCTCCTTGCCGGCAATGGGCAGCTGGAATTATTCAGGAGATATGGGGATGCCGTTGTGTGCTAACCGGCTGGCGTGCCTCACGTCTTAAGGGGAAATGGTGAAACAAAGCCGTGGCTCCAATCACTGGGCAATGAAACTCCTGGACGCGTTTCTCCGGGCTAACTATAATCCCGGTTTCCCCAGAATTTCCTGGACAAAAGCAGGCGGTATGCCTTGCCAATCTGCATTAAGTACAATGACCAACTGTGACACTAAAGAAGGTCGAGTTGGCCTAGAATGCACCCGTTGCTCCAATTCAACCCTGAGGTTCTCAATGGGGTTAAGTTCTGGACTCTGAGCTAGCCATTCCATCCGGGTTACCAAATTTTCTGTATACCAGACCACCATCATCCTGGAAACATGACAGGTGGCATTGTCTTTCTGATAAAAACATTTGTTGTTTCCATAGAACTGCAAGTGCATGGGCCTCCCTACGAAGTGCTGTTGAAACAGCCACTTTAGTGACCATTTGAAACTCGTGTGTGATGGTATGCATTTCGCTTGCGCTGGGGTGTCCAATCACTTTTGGCTACATAGTGTACCTGGCACTCTGGATCCAATCTGTATCAATGCAAATGCAGATTATATTTTCAGGCAGTCACCAACTTGGATTTTAGTAGGTGACTGAATGCATATTGCCTCTTTTGGTTTATATAACACTCATCTTTGTGACAAAATGAGTGGTTTAGGAGCACTGACGCTGACCGGGACGCGGGCAGACAGTACCACAATACACAGGTGATATGCGGTCCCTGTCTAGGGTTACCACTGTTTAATATCTAAAATCTGATTGTCTCTACGAGATACTAACATCATATCACTTGTTGGAGTTTAAAGTGTAGAGTATGTGCAGGACTTTGTAATCTATACTCAAGCAGTCTTATTCACACGCTTCTGGCTGAATGTGGAATTTTAAAGTGTATGAGACGCTTTCCAGCTAATCTTGCTTCTACTAATATAAGCTGCTATCTATATGCGATTTTATGTGCACTAACCAACTGACCATCTCTAAAATTAACATTTCAGTATTTATTGATTTGACTGATCCTGGATTCTAATAATTTTTATATTTTCAATTGTAAGTGATCCAAAAATACATATTATATAAAAATACAGTAAGTGATATTAAATATTATACCTCTGTCCAGCCCTCTCCCTATTTTTTTCTCTCTTTTGGTTTCTGTTTAACCATTTGCCTGGCATGGTCGCATCAGATGCAACCACGCCAGAATGGACTTTCCCTGACATGGTCGCATCTGATGCGACCAGTCAGAAATGCCCACTAGGCGGCTGCGGGAAGCAAATTTTCCCATAGCCGTCTATATTAGAGGGACCTGCTGGTCCCTCAGCACCCTCGGCTCCCCCTCCTTTACAGTATATCACGATCACTGCTGGCCACAGTGATCGGGCACCCGGTGGCACCACCCTCCCAGTGTGGCGGCATTGGCAGCCGTGACATCCATAGTAGCAACAGCCGCTGCTGCTGAGTCCCGATCACTGTGGCCAGCAGTGATCGGGAAGCCGACTGCACTGTTCTCCCCCTTCACTAGAAGCAGCAGCCGCAGCTCATGGTAGCCGCGGCTGCTGCTGTGTCACCGGGTAGCCGGCATCACCCTTCAACACTGTTCTTAAAAAATCTTGTATTATTAAAGAGAACTAGATAATAGTACATCATAATTACGTAGACAGCATACATGAACTGTGGCGGAGCTGTAGGGTATAAACAGGTGTACTGAATAATGGGAAGAGTCACTATGTATTTGTCCATATATTTTTCCCTTTACATAATATATATACTGTAGCATTTGAAGGAAGCACATAACATGCTTGATAGTAGAGAGCAGTTTAGTGACCAAATACAGTTTTGACCAACAATAAAATGGCAAATCACAACAACATGGCTGTAAGCAAGGTAGTGATGGAGGAAAGTTTAGGAGAATACATAACAAGCCACCTAACAGGTTTAATTGTGCCTGCCCACAAAGGTGGCACTGTTCAAGTTAGAGTATCATAAAAGCAGTCGGAATAACAGTCGAAAGTGCGTACACACTGCACTTCTGGTTCGATATGACCCTTTTGAATCAGATGAATATAGCTTGGTACATATCTATAAATAGTTGTCTCGTTCTTTCGATATCACAAGAGTGTGATCTTCGATCATATTTTACCGGGAGAAAACTGGTCGAATCAAAACATTTAATCTTATGTGCTGTTCAATCCGATTCAACTGAATTTGGCCTTTACCAGCCCATAGAGTGCTAAGAGATGGACTAAATTAGTGTAATAAAGATTATTTAAAATGTGGTGTTAAAAGGATTCCTTCCAAATTTAAATTGAAGAGAACTATCCACATATCTTCATGCATATAAAGGTAAGGTAACTTTTTATTTATATCACACCGCAAAGTGACCGTTCCAATGTACAGTAAAAATTACATAAGTGCAAATAATACAGTATAAGAAGGGGAAAATAAAACAGGGAAATATAAAACCACTGCGTTATTAACAGTAGCAATCAATGGTCCAGGGCCCTGGTAAGTGCAGACAGAAATGATCACAGTGGCTGACTTTGAGTGGGAACGTATTGGAGACAAGGATAATGCAGGGCTGGAGGGCCCTGCTCATGACAGGTTACAGTCTAGGGGAGAGAGGGTATAATTTGGAGGTGAACTAGTACATGAGGAGGGAGGACATTTAGCAGAAGTTAAGAGTGTCCAGGGCACATTTGAATAAATGCAGGCTTGTAGACAAAGTCTGCTTGGACAGGTAACTGATTTCCACAGTAGGGGAGCAGCACAGGAGAAGTACTGGATGCAGGCATGGAGGAGGTAAGAGAGTGTGAGGTGTGAAGAGAAATGAGATCAGAAGTGTAGGTGGGAGAGACTGTGTGCTTTGAAAGTGTTTACAGCTTAAACTGGTTATTTAGGCAAAGGGGAGCCAGTAAAGGAGTTGAAGGACAAGATAGGTTGAAACAAAGCAATGAGATGGAAAAGATGAAACGAAGTGCAGCCATAAGGAAAGATTTAAGAAAAAGACAGAAATGTAGGAGGTTGCAGTAGCCTAGGTGGGAGATAACAAGGTTAACATTTTGGACTGGTCTACAAACAGACAAATCTCAAATTAAACTCAATGTTTAGTCCTGATAGAGGTTCTGTGTTTGCCCTTTCTGCTCCTAAGTGTACACATGGATTTGCCTCTAACAAAGCCCACAAAGACACAGCACAATATAAACAATATATTCTACCATTTGTGTACAGGTGTGAATATGTGACCCAGTTAGTAAACTACTGAAAGAAAGGTAAGTTACAACTCATGTTCTGTAACTATAACTATATTGTAGATTGTGAATGACTAGAACCCATTATGGGATGTGGTTTTTCATATTAAAGTGTTTCTTCACAACACTAACTACTTTAGAGATACTGTAGTACAAGTAATAGTGGTTGCCATACACAAACAGAGGTTTTAATTTCCTGGGAGTGTCAATAAATAATTCTAATTATGCTTTTTGTAAGAGCATCAAGGTTTCTTGAAACAGAGTATTTTAGTGTATGTTTTATATCACCATGAGAAATTGTGACTTTGGAAAACATTATTGTAGCAAAACTGTCATGGTTAGAGTAGTCAGATCAGAGTCAGGACTGTACTGACAATGTGCGCAGGAATTGAAGAGGCTGGATTCGCTTTCTACTCATGGAGAGGACCCATGTGGTATGTTGCCTAGTGCCGTCTAAGAAGTCACAGATATCTGTAAGGCTCCCAGTCTATCCCTGGAACCAACTGAAGGGAACTCAGGCCCTAGCCCTGAACACAGAAGATTGGTGCTGGAACTAGTATTTGAGAACTCAGTGAACAGAGCAGTGAGTAATGCAGCAGATAAATAGCCTAAATAGCCAGCCTGAAATCCACTGAAGACAGTACAAAGACTACTAAAGCGGGGTGCCTGGAGCCTACACCCTCAGAGAGAGATATATCCAGTACCCAGTCCCCAGCACCCGAAGTGACCACCCCAGCGGAAACTAAGCACGAACCCCAACACTCAGAGAGAGGACCCTCAGAACAACTACCACCATCAATTTGTAGTACTGAAGGTATGAGGAGCAGTGAGTCCTGGAAACAGGTAGGAGCTCTGATGCTGAGATAGGCAGTAGTCTCACTGCAGTGTAAACAGGAATAGTCCACTTGAACCTACAATGAGCAGGCAAGTGGTAAACAGTAGACTTGCTTGAAGGATAACAGCAGAATGAAGACTGGACACTTGAATGATTATAATAGTCTTTAGAATAAACAGATTGCTTCAGACCTCTGCACAGGCTGGGACAAGGATGTAACAAACAGGCTGAACCGGACTTGATCCTGAATGACTGTCAAAGTCAATACTATGCAGGCTGAACCGGACTGGAAAAAGAGCTGAATCTGAATGGGACAGAGGTGAACAGCAGCTTGAACCGGATTGAAACCGGAGGAGAGCAGCATCTTGACCGGGATTGAGAACGGAGCTTCAACCAAAATAAGACAAGAGAAGAACAGTAACATGATCCGGAATGGAACTGGAGCAAGAAATGGAACGGGACCATAGAATAGTAATGGGATTGGAACCGGAGGAAAGCAGCAGCATGATCTGGACCGGAACCGGAGCTTGACCTGGAATGGTACCGGAGGGGAACAGTAACTTGATCACAGGCTGGAGGAGTGCAGCAGCCTGAACACAGGCTGAAGAGGTGTAGACTGGATACTGGCCCATTGGTGGGATAGTGCGACTGTGCCCGAAAAGCGAACCTGTGCTGTTGAAATCAGGATGGTTGTGAGCTATGTAGTAAGTGAACTAAAGGATTTGATGTCTGCCAGCAGAGAAAATGTTAATCAGCCAAATGTCATCCTATGGATGAGACAGGGGCTCCCTTAAATATTAATATTGTGAATTACATGTAACCTAACATATAAAAGAACTATTAGATATAATTCATAATGGCAGATATCTTTATATAGTTATGACCAGTGGAATACTTCCAGAATATTTGTAAAGTTAAAATCTAGTTTCCGCAGGAAGTTATATTACCTAAAGTGTGGGCCTATAAAACATGTTTGGTATGGATATTTTATTCAATTTTTTGCCATTACTACTTTTTTGTATATTAAATATAACTTATAAATAATAAATGTGTCCACTATGCTTTGAACAACTCATTAGCCATTTCTGAAGTAAAAAGTAACACGGCCTTGTTAAATATTGAATGCCATACTGCAAGGGGTAGATGTATGAAGCAGTGAAAAGAGTGGAGAAGTGTGCCAGTGGCAACAAATCACCTTTGCGGTAACATTTATCAAGAAAATTCTATTAAATGATAGGTAGAAACTGATAGGTTGAGAATGTTTAACCTGGTCTACCAAGTATTATAGAGTGTGCCATTGGTGGGTATGTTAGGTTCACCCCGACCTGTATAATTGGGAGTAGCAGTGGCATCAGTCATGTGAGGTGAGAGAAACTGCATTTTTTTTGGGGGGGTGGGGGGGTTGGGGGGCAGGGGCTGGCTAGCAACTTCTAGCCTGAGAGGCAAATGCTAGTGACCCTGTCTTTTCGACCAGTGCACGGCAATAAAACTCCAGGCGTCGTTTATCTAATTGGGATGCGGTTTAAATGCGTAATAATATATAGAAACATCATTATACCTAAGAACTAAAATCAAATACATCACCTATCAGCCCTGTCTGGCAGATACTATTCTAGTGACTAATACAAAATATAGGAAGCAATATACAATAACTATCTCACAGGCCCCTTCAATGTTCACCTCACAGCCCCCACCTTCAATTTCCATTTCACAGTATCCCCCCTTCTCACAGCACTATATACTGCCCCGTCACATACTGTATTATCCATGGTCTCATAAAACCAGGCTGCCTGCACCTACCTTATACATTCTACCTTATACATTATTATGATTCTGTTTATATTTTCTGCTGCTGGTTGTTAGAATGAACATTACTCGCAGTGCACAAAGACAGATCCACATTAACATTAGGTACACACTATGCAAAATATCGTTCATACAGCCGATGAACAATATATTAAGTGTGTCAGCATGTGTGTATATACAACATATCTGTGAAAGACGTCGTTCAATGATATATCATGTCAGCTATGCAGCACAGCAGATGCAATATATCTTACAGATATTTCGCGGCATCTGCCAGTGTTTGTATGGGCGACTCACCAACCAACCGGAACACTGGCAGCAGGAACCGTGGATACTGACATCACAACTGGGTGGCCAAATTTAAATGCCCATCCAGTTGTGATGTTTGGGCAGATATATCATCTGGCTGCTTACCAGCTGCTCGGTCTGTGGGTCCGTCTGCGTAGTGTACCTAGTATAAGTTACTTTTTGTGGTATTTGGGAAATTAACCTAGATAATAGTTACAGACAGGTCATCCTCTGAGGAATGTACAACGCTTCTAGGAGTCATAGCCCACTTGTCACTGATCAGGGTACTGTGGTGTGCCCAGTGCTATCCAATACTATGGTGTGCCTAGTGAAATCCAATACCATGGTGTGCCCAGTGCTGTCCAATACTATGGTGTGCCCAGTGCTGCCCAATACTATGGTGTGCCCAATTCTGAATCTTACCTGCTGCCAGTGTGAATTTTTACTCATCATTGGCTGCTCAGTGTTGATGGCAGCAGATATTACTAGAATCCAGATCTGACATACACTGTGTGCAGCAGCTGCTGAGAGTGTACCAAGCTGGATGAAACAACCCTCTCCCTTTACATTCATATGACAGCATCAGCAGTCAGTCTGAGGAAGGTATGGGCAGTAGGAGTCCTGACAAACTCCCCCAATAAGCCCTTTGTTCACTCCCAGACCCTTGGGTTATTGGGACAGGAAACCTGTCTCCCCATTGCTTGCTTGTGTCCATCTTTTTGTAGCCTACTATGCGGGAAGCCATTTTCTGTTAGCCTTTTCTGGGTTACACATGTTATAGCACAGAGTAAGATTGATTACTTGAGGAACACAAACAGTAGCACCCCACATCAAGTATGCTCAGATGAAGTGTGTTCCTGACCATTAGAACACTGTGGTGAACTATTTTTATGTTCTTAACATAGAATACATTATCTATCAGAGTTCATCATTTTCGGGACTAGGCAGAACCTAGATTTTTAATTCCTTTAGAACCCTGTTAATGAACTGGCAGACAATGAGACAGGGTTGTGTCCCTTACATACATAATAATGGGAATAGTGAGCCCTTTTGCCCCCAAAAATATCAAGGATCATTTACTCTATCAATTAACAATCTTTTTCTTTTTAAGAAATAAGCATTTGGCTTTGTTTGGTAGACAAGCAATGCCTGTGTTATTTGTGAAAAATAATACAAAGAAAAATGCTCTCCTGATGGGAAATCACAATTCGCAAATTTTGGATGACTAAGAAGATGTTCTTTTATGAAAGATGAAATAGACTCACTTTAAAGTAGTGTCTTGTCTTTCAAGTATGTTGTCATATGTTTAATGGCTGCAAGTAATATTCCACAAAAGTAGGGACTAATGACTTGTATACACTTAGTAATTTATATAGAGAAGGACATATAGGTTATGCAATGGTCAAGTACTTTTCAACAATTTACATTAGTTTCTTATTGAAGCCTCTCTTAAATACAGAATCTAATTAAGTCTAGATAAAATGATGATGAACTTTACACTTGATGTTACGAAACTTGTCCTGTGTGTTTGAATAGAGAAATATTTTCAAACATATATTTTATAATAAAGCAGCAACACAAATGATAAATAGACCCTCCTATGTGTCAATGTTAGCTGGTTAGTTGGGCTTAACTTAAACTGTCTTTTTTTTTTAAATTCTAGTTTGAATAAAAAGCAGAAAATGAAGAGAACTGCCTCATTTCTAAGAAGACCTAATTAAGTGGCATGCATACTGTACATTCTAATTATAAGAGCCCAGAGACAAACAAAATCATGACGAGTACTCAGCAAGCATCAGTCAAATGAAAGGAAGTGCACATGTATTCATTGTACCACAGGCTAAGAAAATGTCAAGCTCAAAAATAGCTTAAAGTTTGCACTGAAGAGGTTTTCCAAACCTCAGGGCATCATATTAATATGCTTCCATTAAAGTTAACTTTTAACATAGGCATTTAGAATGCTTATGCCAATCTATAATTAAAGAAGCATCTTTTTCAGATAAATTGTTTGTATTTATTGCATAGAATAAAGGGTTTAGATACCGCTACTGTACTATTTAAACAGACATTTGTACAAAGAAAACAATCTTTAACAGGCTCTCCATCGAAAATTAAGCACCCAATCCGTTTTAATCTTAAACCGCGTATCCACTAGCACATAGGTTCTCAAACTCGGTCCTCAGGACCCCAAACAGTGCATGTTTTCCAGGTCTCCTCATAGAATCACAAGTGAATTAAATGTAACAGTGAGTAATGAATACACCTGTGCACCTGCTGGGTGACCTGCAAAACGTGACCTGTGTTGGGTCCTGAGGGCCGAGTGTGAGAACCACTGCACTAGCAGATACCGGCACGACAGTACGATTACAACATCGTAATCGTACCGTTGTTCCCCTTCCCCCTTCAGTGTCTACACTGAACTATTGATCATTCAGTGTAGGCACATCAATCATCTCTGAACATGGGCCATCTGTCGTTATCAGCAGATTGACCAGCATGTTCAGTAGATAAATGATGTCGGAAATGACCAGCGGGAGCGTGCATCGCTGGTCCTTTCCGACATAATAGTGCCCGATTACAATGTCGTAATCGCGCAATCGCTCAGTAACATTGCATTGTTGATACACGGCTTTAGACTTGCTCCAATATTATGGTTATCCTTTATATGATGCCATGGGTGTTTTGCAGAGCCTTACAAAGTACATAAACAAATAAGTGAACAAGAATCCAGTGACTTAAAGTGCATATGCACTACATGAGAGGGGAACGACTATAAAATTACAACATCGTAATCATTCAATCATTCATCATACTGTGCAGTGGATATTGTACCCACACTGAACGATATGTCGTTCAATGCAGGCACCCTCCCTCATGCCAGAACATGCACAACCTGTCGATATCGGCAGGCTGACCTGCATGTTCAGGCGATGACAGATACCGACAACGACCAGCGAGAGCGCACATCGCTGGTTGTTGCCGGCAAATTCACTGCACGATTAATGAACGATAACTATGGCCCGTATTCAATTTGAGGCGAAAAGCCGTTTTCGCGTATTTTTGGCGGAAACTTTTCGCCGATGTCGTCATTTTCGCCTGTTTTGACTTTACTCCGTATTCAATTTGGAAGACTCTTCGCCTAGGCGGAAAGTCAATGCAATGTAATAGGCGGAAAAGTTTCGCCTATGAATAGCAGGCAGAAAAAAGTGCAGAATTGGGGTTTTGGGGTGCAACGCTGCGGGAACCCCCTGCAGCCTTCAGACAGTCTCCCAAAGGTAAACTGTGTCAAAAAAATGTTTTAAAAAAGACTTAAGAACACCCCAGAAAATCACTTTGAATTTGGGGGCAAAAAAAAAATTTTGGGGAACAAAGTTAAAAACTAGGGAACTTGACTTTGTGGGGTCCCCAAGTATGACCCAAGTGTTTTTTTCATTGCAGGGGCTTGCAGCAGGTGGATTTTTCACGATTTTTTCAACTTAACTTTAGCAACTTTAAAATATGCTGACCCCCTATTTAGCAGCTATTGAGCCTGTTTAAAAACAACAAATACCTTCAGCAAGCCAAATCGGGGGGTACCATAGGGAACCCCCTTGTCAGAGCATCTTTTGGGGGGTGTCAGGCTGATTTCCCCAAATCTGACAGTACTTTCCGCTAGTTTAAGTTTCGCCGGGTCCCGTTTTCGCCTACTTTCAAATTGAATACGGCGATACGTGGGCACACGCGCGATTCTTTTCCGCCTGCGAAGTAGGCGAAAAGTCTGGGGAAGCGAAAAAGTATCGCGGGTCCGCTCAAACTGAATACAGGCCTATGTCGTAATCGTTCAATCGCTCATTATTATCGTGTTGAGGATATGCGTCTTTACAGTACCATACAATGCAGGACAAGGACAATTTTGAAATACATGCCGAATTAGTGATCATAACACTCAAAATAAGAAGCAGGGTGTAAGCAACCCAGTGTTATGTGCCCATGTGGTGAGTAAGGAGTACATGAATATGTAAGGAGAAGCACATGAGGGAGGAGGGCCCTGCTCATGTGAGCTTACAATCTAAAGGATAATACAGATGTTAATTAGTCTTACCTACCTACCAGAGATTGTCCCTGTAATGGTGCATACACACGATCAGATTTTTCCTTCAGATATGAACGATAACGATTTAAAAATCGTTCAGTCGTTCATATCTGAAGGAAAATCGTTCATATCTGACATGCCTGAACGATGGACGATCAACGATGCGCGTTCCCGTTTGTCAGATAACGATATCTGACATCTGATGGGTTTGCAGTCAGACTTGGACGATTCCATTCATTTTAATGCAGTCAAAAATCGTTCAATCGTTCAAAACTATGGTAAAATCGTTCAAATCGTTCAGTCGTTCATCTGACAAATCTGACCGTGTGTATGCTCCATAAGAGATAGATCCACTTGCTGCTAGCTGTTCATGCTGACTACCGTATATACTCGAGTATAAGCCGAGTTTTTCAGCACATTTTTTGTGCTGAAATAGCACCCCCTCGGCTTATACTCGAGTGATGCCCGCATGGTACGCAGCTGAGTAGCGTACCATACGGGCCGCAGTGCAGACTGTGCCTCTCTGACACAGCTGCACCGCGTGTGTAGCGCTGGCCGGACGGAGTTCGGTCAGCGCTACACAGCACAAACACACAGTTGCCGGAGCCGGCAGCTGTGTGTTTGTTGTAATCAGCAGCCGATGAGAGTCTGTCAGACTCTTATCGTTGGCTGCTGCTCCCACTGCGGGAGCCATCTTCCGGCTCCCGCAGTGGGTAATGGGTGAGACGTCGTCATGACGACGTCTCTCCCATAATGCAAAGCGGCCGGCGGAGCCAGTAGCAGCGTCGGGATCAGGAGGTGGGTTTCAGGTATGTGGGTTTTTTTTATATTACATCTCTCTACTGGGGGCAGTACCAGGGGGGGGATTACTACTGGGGGCACTACCAGGGGGGGATTAATACTACTGGGGGCACTACCAGGGGGGGTATTACTACTGGGGGCACTACCAGGGGGGGGGGATTACTACTGGGGCAGTACCAGGGGGGGATTAATACTGGGGGCACTACCATGGAGGGATATTGCTACTGGGGGCACTACCAGGGGGGTATTACTACTGGAGGCACTACCAGGGGTGTATTACTACTGGGGGCACTACCAAAGGGGGAATATTACTACTGGGGCACTACCAGGGGGGGGTATTACTACTGGGGTCACTACCAAAGGGGGAATATTACTACTGGGGGCACTACCAGGGGGGGTATTACTACTGGGGGCACTACCAAAGGGGGAATATTACTACTGGGGGCACTACCAGGGGGGGTATTACTACTGGGGGCACTACCAGAGGGGGAATATTACTACTGGGGGCAGTACCAGGGGAGGGATTACTACCAGTAGCTGCTGCATTTCCCACCTTAGGCTTATACTCGAGTCAATAAGTTTTCCCAGTTTTTTGTGGTAAAATTAGGTACCTCAGCTTATATTCGGGTCAACTTATACTCGAGTATATACGGTAATTAGAAGTGCGGAATATATGGACTGTGCAAAGGGTGTGGGCCACAGGCTAGCCCCACAAGCAGTGGTGGATTTCCCACTAGGCATGTGCCTAGAGGCGCAACTTGCTGGAGGGCAGCACAGCAGGATCCCCTGCATGAGAACCCTACTAGGCTGCTGGTCAGATGAGACCAGGGGGTAAATTTACTAAGATGGGAGTTCTATTAAGAAGTGTTGTTGCCCATAGCAACAAATCAAATTCCAGGTATCTTCTAGAAGGTGCTAGGTAAATGAGAAGTAGAATCTGATTGGCTGCTATGGGCAACATCACTTCTTAAATCGAACTTCCATCTTAGTAAATTTACCCCCAGGTGTTTCTTTTTTTGTCATTACTACATGTTTTGCAACTGACGGGGGGCAGACAATTGGGGTGGGGGAGGTGGTGGGTAAAGGTTGGGGCTGCTTTGGCTGTCCAGTGGCTTTGGATCTGACCCCGATATGAAGTAGTGTCGTAATGGGGATGACCGATAATGTTGTGCCTGGCCCCTAAATCCGCCCCAATCCACAAGACATACAAAAAATATAATTGCAGAAGATTCAGTTTATCTTATATTTTACAATGCCTAATAAATGTGTATATCCTGTCCATCCCCACTTAGTATTGTGTGATTTGTCTGATAGCCATTTAACTTCTTAATAATGTAGGGAGGTCAGACCTTGTAAGGAATCTAAACAGCACACCAATTGCAAAACATGTATTCACATATTTCACTTAGGAAAGGTGATTTTTAAGTTTTTGCCCCAGACACACTCTTAAAGCGGACTTGTAGTCTGCAGATTTAATATATATGCAAAAGAGAAGTTTTACTGGTCATTCACAATTAAGAGGTTAAAATCTTATAATTTATCCTGTGGGATAAAATCACTAAATAAAATATAATTAACAGGGTGTATATATAAAAGAATATTATAATCTCTTGGGAAAATCTCTAAATAATAGGAATATCCAATACAGTATCAGGAATACATTCTCTGCAAATGTATAGGATACTATAATGGTTAAGAGATTTTCCAAGAAATGAATAATAATCGGGGGCTGTATGGGATACTAATGTATTTTCTAATGCTGTATACCTATTAAAACATTTGATATGTTTGAATGTTACTATCATCTCACTTCCGGAGCAGCATTATACCCACCCAGGACGGCTCGACCACTAAGATAGTGCAACCTTTTCACTTCTCACAAATATATTTTAGAAAAAACACTTTTAAAAACACACATTTCTTCATTTAAGTCATTTCTTCAATACAGTGTGAATAAAAAGATAAAACCAAGCAACAGCGATGGTTAATAAAACTTCCGGTACTGCAGCAGCAAGATTACCAAGTGGGATAGGAGAGGGACTCAACCACGCTTACTGGCCTTAACCCTGAATTATTTTTTGATGGTCCTTAGAGGAAGTTACCAGTGGAAGGGAATTTAGGATATATTGAATTACGTGCATTCGGGAACTGGAGTACAAGAATTTCACATAAGATATAAATTTAGATCCGAAACAGAATCTTTCAAGAACCATAAAAATAAATAGCCATTCAACAATGCTTTGCATCCATTGACGTAGACATTGACTCTTGAACCATGTATAGATCAAATTTAGATTAAAGTATAGATATTACTTTGCCTAGCTTGAAATCTGATTGATCGAAATGGACAGTGCTAGTGATTACTTCAGTCTGTACATTAATATTTTACAGAATACTGTACCTTAATGCTTCTGGTGAGCAGCAAAATGAGTCAATAGGATAAACAAATGACTTTTTTCCCATACTCAAGCATCCATCAAAGTCAGGAATAACAAAGCTTCTACGGGATGAATAATAAGTGAAAGTAGGATGCTAACAAAACTAAATACCCTTTACTGTTCATAAACATCATCATACTTTGTGTTGTAAGGTGGATTAATGAGACTATGTCCTCTGTCCTACTGAGTAAATTTAGCCTCATTTGCCAATCCCAGTCTCCTTGTGAGAGAGGAGACCTTTCAGTGATATCAAAATGAGTCTACATCAAAATTTGAGTTACATCTACCTAGAAGTAGACAGAGCTCTGTAAAAGTCACAACAACTCCTGATTAATGTTATTAGGAGTAGACACCATCACTTGCTGTTTGCAAATTGATGGAATGTTTTGAGTTGTGACAATATGGCTAACATATATACATTTTTAGCTGCATGTCCAAAGAGCCTCTATAGTTGATATAACAATTCTTAATTCAAAGCTGAACAGAAGATGCAAACACCAATGGGGTCTGTTTACTAACATGTGGCTATAGGGATAGTTTTCTATTAGAAACCATGTCAAGTATATACAGTAAAGATGCACAAACACTGGGTGATCTACTCTGATAAAGCAGATACTGTATATGCCTCTGTGTATTTATGCACATAACACAAATATTAAATGAACTTTGAAAATTGATTAACCGTGTATAGATGTATATTTATCATTAGTATTTCATTTGTAAAATATTAGTGCGAGCTAATATTTTTTTTCCCTAGTCTTTATACTAGTTTGATTTCTGATGCATTTAATAAGTATTTAATAAGTATTTTATAAAGTACTGTGGTTAAAAATAACAGAAGTGCAATACTTGCAGACGGCTAAGATTTATGAGCAAGATACTTGAGTAGAACTTAAGATAATATTACAATAAAGTTATAAATGTGTTCTAAGAAAGTTAAGAAATAAAGAATATATATTTGTGTGCATCTAAAAATGAAATGTTTACCATGATGAAAACATGCCGAGAGGAATGAGAGCTGTGGTGAGGACCTGCCGAACAGAATGAAGGAACTGATAAGGAATCAGTTTTAGATTAGAGGTTCCTTATTACATAAGGAATAAAAAAATTGTTTTGGCAAACATTCTACTATATTTTATATATATATATATATATATATATATATATATATAGGTGTACTATTCAGAAACTGTCAAGTTTCTAATATTTAAATAAGCAAACAGTGTAATATCAGCTGATTAATATTTATACTCCTTACATAAAGTGCATGTGAATAAATAGATGAAATAAACAAAGTGGGCGAGTGCACAATGAGGTGGTGAATAAATATGAAATAATTTTTTTCATTTATACAATATAGGATTAAAACAATGATATGCATTTAAATAAAAAAAGACTATTAGGAGGTCAAACCAGTACGGTATAAAACAATGGGGGTGCAGGTAATGAAAACAATACAAAGGCGAGTAAATTAAAAACAGGAGTTCATAGGATCACAATTCATGGAGTTGGCTCAATTAAAAGAGATTCTTAAAAAATAAATATATAAGAAGAATTTAGCAGTAAAAGTACTATTCTTATCTGAGTCCAAGTATCAGCACAAAGTTCATGAGGCAAGAGGAATCACTGGCCAACGCGTTTCGTCTGTGAGACTTCTTCAAGGTATAGCACCTATCCCTTGCCTATTATACTGTTCAGCTGACACCTCGATACCTAAAGGGAGGGCAGTTTTCTATTTTACAGATATTTATTCATTTACACAAGTATTTATGTTTTATATTTATTTTATTTATTGTTTATTAATTTTGTTATACATAATAGGGAGTGTAATCTGTCATTGGCGCCATCCCGAGGAATGGGATAATATAAATAAATAAACTCCACTTCTCCAGCACTCTGACACCCCACCAGGGGATTGGTTGATTGCTTGCTCTGCTGCCCTTCTTAGAGGACAGCACCCCTCAATGTATAAATTCACAAAAAAAAAAGGTGGCACTCAGCGACTTGTCACATCAGTGTAAATAACAGTGAAAACTTTACTGCATAAATTGACGTTTCAGGGACGTGCTCCCCTTCTTCAGGACAGCAAACAAACATAAATACAGTGAAACATTAAATAGGTGCACTTACCATTCGTGATCCCCCCATCTGTGTGACTCCTGGACACGCTGCCCGCAGCTCCGGTCCGTGCACTTCCGGAAACGCTTGGCTGCAAAACCGGAAGTGACGTCGCGGGTCCAGGCAGCGCTACCATGGAAACATAATAAACCAGGCAGTGTTACTGCTGATGCTTAAAAACCACTAAAAGCACGAACATTAATAAAGTGACTAAAAACTGCTTAAGACATGTGTACAATCATGTCACATGATTATGTGAGAAAAATAAAGTGCTCAAGCATTGTGCAAATAAATACATAAAGTGCATCATATGATCCTTAATGATAAAATGTTAATCCATAATATATATCTCAAATGTGCATGCAACATAAAATATTACATCTATATATAAAAAAAAACCTTATGTGCAAAAAATATAAAATTCAACCATAATCTAAAGTTTGTACATAATACTATCTCAAGTAAATTTAATTCAAATTTATTAATCCTAGAGAATCATTTAACCCCCTGGGTTTGACAGTGTCTAAGCGGAAAATCCAACGTGATTCTAGTTGTAATAGTTTACGTGCTCTGTTACCCCTCAAATCGATTCAGGTACTTAGTCTATAATTTTAGATTTCAAAGTTGCCTTGTTGTGCTTGAATTCTGCAAAACGTTTTGCTACTGGTTGTTCTCCGACCCTAGTCTGTAAGGCTAAGCGGATGGCTGATCTATGTTGTGCCATCCTTACTTTAAACTGGCACTCAGTTTTGCCTACATAATATAGCCCGCAAGGGCATATAATAATGTAGACTACAAATTTCGAACTACAAGTTAGGGGCCAATTAATCTTATATTTTCTCACAGAATGTGGATGCACCAATTTATCACCAATTGCCACATAATTGCACGTCGTGCAACCTAAACATTTAAACAACCGTTTTTACAGCTTAAGAAATGTGTGGGAGTTTTCCTGTACCCAGATGTGTCTGTCTTCATCACTATATATTTTATATTCCTGCTACGTGTGTAGCTTGGCATTATTCTGGTGTCACGCATCGAACCCAAATCTGGGTCAAAAGAAAGAATGGACTATAATTGTTTTGCCCTTTTGCTGGTACATTTGCTGTTAGTGTTAAATTCATTAACCCACGGTATAGTTTCTTCCAATTTTTTCTTCATCACAGGCTCAAGAAGTGCCTTTCTGTCTTTAGACAGGGTCTCACTCTTGGCTATCTTTAATTCTTTAATCAGATAACCTCTGGCTATGAATTTATTCATCATAAGCTCCAATTGTCTTTTTGTTTCCTGTTTGTCACTCGTGACCCTACACGCCCGTAGGAGTTGAGAATATGGTAATCCATTAATGGCGGCCATAGGGTGAAAGCGGTGATGATGTAACAACGTGTTATGATCAGTAGGTTTAGTGTAAAGACTGGTATATATTGTTTATAAATTTACCCTAATGAGAATATCCAAAAAACAGATCTCAACTTTGTCACAATTCATGGTTAATATGATGGGGCTATCAGACTCATTTTGTGCATCCACCAATACCACCAACTGTTTTTCCTCCCCTTGCCAAAATACCAACAAATTGTCTATGTAATGATAGTATAAAAATACCAGTTTTTCCACATTTTTGTTTTCTAAAAACAAAATACGCTCAATTTCAAACATGTATGCATTGGTGAACGACGGTGCCACCACCGAACCCATGGCACAACCTGTCTTTTGCCTAAAAAAAAATCAACGTACATTCCAAAAGTGGCAAGAAAAAAATGTATGTCTGGACCTGTATACTGTATGTTACCTGTAATCAGATGTCTCACAGCCCGTACACCTGCCACATGGGGTATGCAAGTATACAGGCTGGACACATCCATGGTCACCAACAATATGTTATCTGGAACCACATTAATCTCTACCAATTTTCTCAACAATGTTCAAGGGTCTCACATGGGGCCGAAACGTCGGATCTAGCCTTTGATATGACACTGGTGGTATGTAAATAAATGGATGTCTTCTCTTTGCAATGGTGAGTGCCCTCACACTTTTTGATTTTTATATATAAATATATATATGTCCCTTAGATACCTATGATGTTAAAATGGCCAGCCCCTGTATACTTGTGAAATTATATAAGTTAAAATGGCTGCTGAAATGACAAAAGCCAAGTGGTACAGAAGCCAATTGGGATAAAGGCTATATAAGGTAAGAGTGACAGAAGCCAAGTGCGACATATGTCAAGGTTATGTAGAGTGATATATAAAGAGGGCTCGAGAGGGACTTTTGGACTGAAGTGCCTGGCATGCCGTGCTGAGACATCTAACTATATGTAATTTATTGGCTGAATTGCATTTCTCTGTATTACCTTGTATTTATCTATTTGCACTCTAATTGTCTTCTGTTAATGAATATTTGTTTATTGTTAAAAAATATATTTTCTAACTTCTGTATAGACACTGAATAATTTGGAAAAAGGAAAAAGCTTTTATCAAATAGGGACATTATCAACTCTTACCCCTACCAGCCAGTATTTCCTGGCAGTTGATTATCACGCATCTCGTAAAGGGGCCCATACACTAGCGACGGATTGTCACGTTCCTGCGATCGTGAGATGCCGGGTTGCAGGACCGGTGAAATCCAACATGTTGGATTTCACAGATTCGATGATCACGATCAAAATATGAAATTTAACATGGATCATTTTTCCGATCCTCTGACAGATCGTGGAACATCGATGGCTGCCAGTCGGCATATCCGACCAGCTGATCGGTGTTTCCGATCTGATCGCAGGATCACGCAACCTGTCGGTAGGTGTATGGGGGCCTTAAGGCGATATTGTATGAATAAATTCCAGCTATAAAAGACTTTTTATTGCTGCGATAGGCGTTGATATAAAATCTATGCAATTGCTGCATGATAATAAATAGAGGCCTTAATCTAAAGGTGCATACACATGGGACGATTTTCTCCCCGAATGAAAATCGTCCTGTGTGTCCCCGGCAGGTGTGTGCTCAGTGTTGTTAACAACACTGAGCACAACACTGAACAAAATCAATAACGATTTTGTACAGTGCCGGGCTCCCTCCCTCATCCCCGAACATGTTCAACCTGACAATCATATTACTGGAACAGTCTAACCCAACTGGGTTAATAAAATAAGCAGTTATCTTACCCTCTAAGAACTGCATTTTATAAAGACAATTGCTCTTGGAGAGGTACACAGAAATTAGATTACAGTATTTGTATTTAAATTAGTTGTGAGTTGTATTTTGACAAACTTGTACTGCTCATTACACTGCTGCTGCTAATTAGACAATGCCATAGCAATGTTTTTTTTATACAGTATTTATGCTTTTGCATTGAAATCTCAAATTTGAATGGCATACTGATAAACTTGTTTTCTGCAAACTATCAGAATTCAGTGAAACCATTCGCAAATGGCACATTGTAATCGTGCAGTCGTTTCACAGTCTGTGATGTGTCTACACTGCAGTCGTTCAGTGTAGGCACATAAATCATCCCTATACATGCTCAACCCAGGTTGACCAGCATGTTCGGGCGATGATAGATGTCAAAAACGACCAGCGGGCACGCGCATCGCTGGTCGTTTTTTACTTTAAACTGCCTGATTTGCGGACGATTAACAAGCGATTGAACGATAACGATGCCGTTATCGTTCAATCGGCCTGTTTAATTGCGTAGTGGATACGCACCTGTAGACACAGACCAGGTGTACATATTATTATTGCCTATATGTCTCCATCGCAAGTCTAGATGACATGAGAAGCAAACCAACTGCATAGCCTTTCAGAGCATAGCTATAACATAAAGCAGGCTATTATTACATGTCATACAGGAAATGTAATAGCCTATGCAGTGATTGGCATGAGAGTCTGCTCATTTTTTAATGCAATAATTTAAAAGGTAAAACCAACCTGGCTCATGATAAAAACAATAATGATAAGTTATTACAGAAGCAATGGATGAAGCTGCCACAAGTAAACCCCAAATATGAGCCACCAACTCACATAGATTATGCCCACATGTCCTGTTCTCATGACCTGTGGAAAGAAAGGGAAAAAATCCCAGCAATAGTGCAGATGAATATTTCAAATACGATAACCAGTGTCCACAACACAGAGTGTATAAATATGGTGACTCCTCCATAAAGTGGGAATACGCAGAGGTAGTGCAGACAGGTGACTCAGCCCTTCTGAATTCAATGCTTACAGAAACAATCTATTGATGATCAGCATATGAAAAAATCCAAAAAATGTGAAATCCACAAATCACCTGCAGTGGTCCCATCTCTCTATTCGTCATATAGATGCACTTAAAAACAAATAACAACATGCTCAAAAAGTACAACAAACCAGCATAACATCCACAAACAGCCAGAGTGGCAGCTTACCATAACCCAGTTGGAAATGAGCACATCGTACATAAATCACCGAGGCAGATGGAGCCCCCAGGTTTTAACAAAGACTATTTATAAGTTGAAACGCATGGGATGAGGTTTGCAAGTAAGGCTCCCAACACGGGAGGCAATCGGGAAGCCGACTGCCTAAATACCGGCAGCCGGCTTCCCGACTATCTTGTCCCGGCAAGGGTGAAATGGCGGGCGTCTAGATGTAGACGCCTGCATTTCCCCGACGCTGGGAGACCGGCGCCCGGCATCACGATCATAGTGATGCCGGACGCCGCGAGCGGACAGCCGCGGGGGTGGAGGGTTAGGTTTAGGGCTCCCGGGGGGGACTTAGGGTTAGGCACCCCCCCGGCAGGGTTAGGGTTAGGCTAGGGGGAGGGAGGGTTAGGCACCCCTGGGGGGGACTTAGGGTTAGGCACCCCCCCCGGGGGACTTAGGTTTAGGCAGCGGGGAAGGGGGTGGTTAGGGTTAGGCACTTAGAGGGGGGATTAGGGTTAGGCACTTGGGGGGGAAGTTAGGGTTAGGCACCCCTAAGGAGGGTTAGGGTTAGGGGGGTTAGGTTAGTGGATACTTACCTATCCACGATCGGGATTTCCGGGATTTCCAGCGCTGTCGGGCTTCCGCTGCGTCGCACTCTGCTTCTGTCGGGCTGCCGCTGACGGGAATCGAACCAATATATTCCATAGCTTCTGGCCATGGCTGGCAATCATAAGAAGGACCGTCTCAGATGTTAATAGCACTCTGGATGCATACTGCTGGGAAGAGCACTAAGCAGCGGCAGATATACATGGTGACAGACTGTCTCCGTCTTCTTAACAAAGCCTCCCAGAGCAGTGAAACGCGTTGAAGGTTAGGGGTATTACCTTTGGGACTCTTTATTCATCACAGAAACAGACTGGCTGTTTCTTTGCAAGGATTTGGGTGAGCACAGCAGTGTTGATGAATAAAGAGAATGACCAGATACGGCTGGAAGCTGCAGAATATCTGTACACAGCTCAAGAGCCGGCCCTAGGCATAGACAAACTAAAGAAGTGCCTAGGGCATTTAGAAAGTCATGGGGCATCCAAGCCCACCTAGGGCCGGTGGAGGTTTGGGGCAGGCACCTGCCGGCGACTGGGCAGAAACTCTGGCAGTTGCTACTGCCACAGCGTAGTGTCCACAATCGGAGCTCAGCTGACAGCTCCGATCGAGCCTGGCAGCAGCAAGAAGTGAGCAAGCAGCAAAGAAACAGCCAGCGGCAGTTTGTGGGTGTGGGGCACCTGGATGGTGGCTAGTGGTTAGCGCCGGGCCTGCACACGCCAGGACAGTGGCCGGTACAATGATCAGAATAAGCTTCTGCGCATAGGCAGAGGATCATTCAGCTGTACCCACAACAGCTCCTCCCATGGGTGTTTGTGGAACTCGGAGTAGTGAGTCACACATCACGTGCTGTGCTGGGATAGGGGGGTGCTGTGCTGGGTAAGGGCCAGGGTGCTGTGTGAGAGCTTTGCTGGGATAGGGGTGCTGGGTCAGGTGAGGGGTGCTGACACCGTGTTGTGCTGGGAGAGGGGTGCTGTGCTGGGTGAGGGCCGGGGTGATGGGTGCTGTGATCTGTGCTTTGCTGGGAGAGGTGTGAAGGCTGCTGTGCTGGGTGAAGGAAACTGAGCTGGGAGAGGGGTGATGGGTGCTGTGATCTGTGCTGGGTGCAGGGCTGGCAACAGAAATCTTGGGGCCCGGTAAACTGGATTCTCTGGGGCCCCTTCACGAACCACCTCCATCACCCTCGTTCCTACACATACAGGACCTGTTTCAGAGATGGACGGATTTGCAGAGCCGCACACAAGTGGTGTCAGACACCTCCTTGCTGCATTATGATACCAGCACTGTGACCGATATCGCAGGCTGTGATCCCCATCACGACCAGTTGCAATGGTTGCTCCTTTGGTCAGGCTGCAGGAAGCTCCAGCTCCTGATCGGGAAATGGGGACGCCACACCCCCGTTTCTGGGTATAGTGACCAAACACGCCTCTGCTCCACCCCCAAAATGCAGCAACATGTCAATCATGCTGTAGCCTGGGGGGTCTGCGAGCATCATTGCAGGACCTGTTCTGGACATGCGCAGCACGGATCCTGCTCAGACGCAGACCTGAAAATATCGGAGATGTACGTACATCAGATGAACGTACATCTCTGAATCAAGCCCACAGTCCACCTCTATGCAATATACATGCTGTGCTGCCCCAAGCAACAGTCTCTCTCTTTCATATACACCTTTTTCCCAAAACAGAATTAAGATTCAGATATAAAAAAATATAGCTAACAAGTCTTAACAAATGCAGTAAGTTTGTATGTATATATATATATATATATATATATATGCAGCAAATGTATATATACACAAACTGACATCTACTGCTTATATTCATTATACAATCCAGTGGATATGTTAAACTTAAAAAGGGACAGATTCAATTAACAGGGGATGCAGTAGGTTTTCATTAAAATGGAAAATAAATGAAGTAAAGATGCACTGTCACTTACCTTACCACACCACTCTGTCTATGGTGCAGGCTGCAGAAGTCAGTGTCACTCTGCTGAGGTGGCTGCATCAAGGGTGGGAGGGTGCAGGGAGCATACAGTGCCTGCACCCTGTTGTCCTGTGCCTCAGCCCGGCGGTCACACTGGGCAGGCTGCCTGTTACTGCTCCTCTTAGGTGGAGGGGACCGTGGCGGAAGGGAAGGCAGACAGGGACAGAACGGAGGGGCGCGGCATAATTTGTAATGACGTCAGAACGTCATTTACGCACAGACCGGACCGACCAGGTGACTGAGAGCAGGGGGGGGGGGGGTAACACTGCTGCTTATTAAGATTCTTTGCCCACTTTATCAGTTTATTAATAACAATTAGGTGCCATGTCCCCATTTCTTGCCCCTTTGAGCCTCGGGGCCCCCTGAACCTTGGGGCCCTGGACAGGGGTACCCTTTGTAACCCCCTGTCGCCGGGCCTGGTCGGGTGAGGGGTGCTATGCTGTGCTCTGTGCTGGGAGAGGGGTTCCCTGTTGGGAGAGGGGTGAGGGGAGCTGTGCTGGGTGTGATCTGTTCTGGGTTGGGTGCTGGGAGCACAGTGAGACCACACCCCCTTCCATGAGGCCACACCCCTTTTAAGGATCCCATGGGGGGAAGGGGGGTGCACCAACCAAAATCTTGCCCTAATTTGGCTAGGGCCGTCTCTGCACAGCACTATCTACACATCAACCAGACAGGGACCAGTGGGTCTCTAAGGTGGCCCCCCCCCCCTAGTAACTGCTTTGCAATTGGGACTGTTACACCCACAGGTGGGTAGTGACCCTAGGAGCACACGCAGACAACTTCTCTAGTGAGCTGGCAGAATATAAGCAGCCGGATCAGTAGCGTATTGCTGCAGCATGATTACATTTCATCTTTATATCTGCAAGTGACTTAATAAGGATCCATATCATTACATTCTTTTAGACCTCATCAATGGTGTGGTACCTACCATTCTGTGCCATTCCAAAAGGTATAACCAGAGCCCATAGATTCATAAATGTTATACTGTGTAGTTTTTCTGTATTTTCAGAGATATCTCTCCGGGAGGCCAAATATTTGTTGTTCCTGCTGCACCTTAACCATCTACAGGTCTTTAATCACCATCTATTCTGGCAAGTACACGGTGACAGCCCTTGTATGTTTAGTGAATTATACACTCAAGCACTGTTTTCAGAAATCATTGTTGTGTATTATTACAGCTGTAAATTATTTGACATGTGTAATTTTTAATTGAAGTAAACTATCTAACATATTATATTACAAAGACAATCTTTTCTCTAGCACTCCTCTCATTCAGGTTGGCTGTGGTTATCATTTAGTGTCATTGATTTGGACTTACCTACTGTGTGGTGACAGGATCCTCTTTTTTTTCACAAACATACCGTATACTCAATTTGTAGCCAATACCAAGATAATTAAAATGAAGGACGTTCCTAGAAATTATAACTTATCAACTGACATCATTTTGGCCTTGCATTAGGATTTTCAATTATTTTTATAGCGCCACTAATTATGCTGCACTGTATAAACAACAAATGTCATTTATATCAGTCCATGCGATATAACACGCTCAAACTAGGGTACATTAACTTGCCAGAATGTTTTTTGGAGTGTGGGAGGAGAACAGAGGACCTCGCGGAAACTCATGCAAGCACAGGAAGAACATACAAACTCCAAATATATAAAAACTCAGGAGTATATTTACTAAGCAGCTGTGGCTTTTCCAAGCCCTGCTTGTCGGTGGGTCTGTCTGCAGGATTTAAAGGGCAATACAATTACAAACTAGCGGTGTTTTGCATTTAATATTATTGTTCTTTTAAATAACATGACCAGAACAGCCTAGACACTGAGGCTTTGATAAGCCACCACTTAGTAAATATACCTGCAAATCTATAAAAATACTTCAGTATAGAGTGAATATTGGGATATAATATCTTTCACAATAATGAGTATGGAAAAACATCTCTTACGAAAATAGAAGGTTGATTATGGTACAGTATTTCATAACCACTCTGCTTTAAGTTAGGTTTTCACAGGCAAAAGAAAACTAAAATGAGCTCAATGCAGAATTGGTCAGAAACAAATCATAGCATCAAACATATTTCAGTACAATAATAAAAATTCTCTGCATTATATACAAGTATTGGCCCATTTACTGTAATCATGTATCACTATTAGGATTTAGTCTACCGACAAATAACATAATAGAAATCACCATACTGAATTCCATAATAAATCGCTGGCATTTATGTAATTTAGTTGTTAACAAAGAGAGGAGATCCAAACTGCAGAAAATAAAGCATAATAGCACTTGTTGTCTATTTGTCCTGGACACAACAGATCTGTAGTGAGTTCCTCCAAGATTATCACTGACAACACGGGTGTGATATGTATTACCGGCGGATGCATGGCCGGCGGTTCAATTCCCAACAGCGGCTACCCGACAGCGCTGGAAATCCCGATAGTCCTAAAGGTAAGTATCAACTAACCTAACCCCCCTAACCCTAACCCTCCTTAGGGGTGCCTAACCCTAACCTCCACCCCTGTGCCTAACCCTAACTCCCCCTCTAAGTGCCTAACCCTAAGTCCCCTAACCTCCCCCCGGGGGTGCCTAACCCTAACCCCACCTTCCCCTAGCCTATCCCTAACCTCCCGGGGGGGTGCCTAACCCTAAGTCCCCCCCGGGAGTTTAAAAAATTTTGCAGGAATACTTTGCTGTTGATGTATTCACAAAGGTTATATGCAGTAGTGTCTTGGCGACTTTGCAGTCCACTGCAAAAAGGGACATTTAGGGATAATTTCACATTAAAATGTTTTAACCCGGTGACTGGATCTGGCTATTAAACAAGTATTATGTTATATTAGTAAGTATAAGGCATGAAGTTGCATTATAGATAAGATAATGAAACCTGTTTTTTTATGTTGTCATTTCTTAAAAAAAACAAAAAAAAAAACTTATTTTGTATTTCATGAATTTCTGTAGACTCTCTGGTTGTCACCAGCTCTCAATGGAACTCTTACTAGAATGTTTTCTTATTCAGCGACTGTGTACAGCCAATAGGGATCTGTGCAAAAAAGTAAAGAAAATCTATTGCAGACTTATCTTTCCCCGCCATACAGCTAAGTCTATATCTGGATAATTTCCAAACAGCATTAATGGGCTCTTCTGACTGTCTCACTAGAGCCAGGCTGTGAAAAACCAGATAGCTCTGGCATAGAGGCCCACAATCGTATCTATCTATTGGCACTATTTTCAACCCCGTACCAAAGTGAGACCAAGTTCAGGCCGTACATTGGCTGGATGCCTTTGACTATATCACTACAGTAAGGCTGGGGGTGATAAACACTGAGTAGCCCAAATTAATAAAAGTTTGGGAGCTTATACTATCTCACAACACACTGACACACACCAGTCCATCTGGCAGATGACACAATTACCAGATTGCCAGCCTGGGCATCACCTGTCAGTGTTGCTGTCCAAAACAGAATACAATGCTCAATCGCAAATGCTCATTTCATTTTTTCATATTTGAAAATCTTTAGTTTGATAAAGGGAATGACAAAATATGGGAGCAAATTAGTAAGAAGAATGAGAAATCACTCCGTAAACAGTAGATCAGTCAGGCAAGTGTTTAGAGTCAGCTGTGACACAGAATCCTTGTGCTATTTCCATCTGTAGTCCTGTAAATACATGCTGACAACAAATGCACAGTCTCATCTGCTTAAAGACAGGTGGGTGATCCTTGGGGGTAAAAGAAAAAATCATTTAGGATTTTTTTCTCTTGCTATTAGGCAGGATCAGATCTTGCTTATAAATGTTTGCAATGTGTCTTCTTGCAAAGTGCCATAAGATAAAGTATCAGCAAAACAAGAGCGAGTTTGCTTGTGATTTGATTGTTTGAGTGAGGTACATTTCTGTTGCTGAGAATGCAATCAGAACAAAGAGGAGAACTCTATCCAGCTTATTAGCAGAGCCAGGACTCTAGTGAGTGTGTGTGGCAGTGTGATTAGCTGAGCATTAACATCAGTATTTGCAGAACAGAGCCACGCTGCCAGTGTGCAGTTCCATTTTACCTTGTATAGAGATAAACACATGTGTTATGCAAACAGATTGTTGACAATTCTATTTAGATGGGGAACCGTTGTTATGCCCAAACTGGGAGAAAGTTGATTGTTGTTGGACTCCACTCAATGTTTAATCCACATTTTTAACCACTGCACATTTTTTTTTCTCGAGTTTGAGAATCTTAATTTAAATTTGGCAGAGACAGACATCATGATACAATAAATTATATTATGTTTCCTATAATGAATACTGGATTCACTTTTAAATGATGACTATCTACACAGTGAACACAGGGCCTGATTCAGACCCGGACGCTATTTGCGGCCGCTCGCTGGCTAAAAGGGGCCGGCTATTTAAAGCGTGCTCGCACTGCGCCGTGTAAAACCGCCCACTAAGTAATAGCGAGCGGCCGCACTATGCGCTCGCACCTGTATAAAGACGCCCCTTTGCCCCTCGCAACACTCATCTCCGGCAGTTGTAGGATTAATCGGGAACATCGAGAGCCATCGGAGCTGCTTGCAGCGCTTGTGGTAGCCTTTTCCCACCACAACATTGCGAGCAGTTAACGCAAAAATACAACCCAGTCACGTGTGTAATGACGCTACTTTGCTAATTATGCACACCCATTAAACGCCGTTCTGACGGTCATGCATGCCTGCGTTCGCACATCCACACCCCCGTTTACAAGCACCTTCCCCTGTTACCACAAACAAACGGCACTATCTGTCACTCAATAGCGGCCCAACTGCGGGCTACGGGCGAGCACTTTTCCATCGCAATGACTGGTTCGCGCACGCGCATTGCGACTCATACGCATGTGCATATTGCATAAAAAAATCGCTCAATGCGAGAGCAGCATAGCGTCCGGGTCTGAATCAGGCCCACAGAGCGAGATAAGGGTCAGTGAATTTCCTCACTGCGGAATTGGGTGTTACATGGCACCTGTGAGCAGGAAAGTCCTAAACAAAACCTACTGTAGAACACTGACAGGTAAAATATGGGATGATTGGCCGGTAAAAAGAGAGTCATACATAACATGCCTTCATTGTATAATACAATCCATTCAACACACTATATAATATCTGAATGGAAGAGATTTCATTTTAGTGTAAAGAATATTAAACATTAAAAGAAAGTAGACAGTGTATATTCTTTAGATTTAAGTTTATTTCAAAGCAATCTTAATTTCATTCAGATTTACACCTTATTTTATTTATTTATTTTGAGGGTCAGAATAGTGATTCACAAATTACGAGCAGAGTTTGTTTATTTTAGATAGGTCACTCAAGTGAAAGCATGCTATTTCCTTCAAGAGATCAGGTCCACGTCTAATGTTTCAGGTCTAACAGACCAAGAACTGTCAGCTACACCTCCACAAGTGACCAAGGAAGGACTAAGGGCCTGATTCAGACCCACTCGCGAGCGG
The DNA here is from genome assembly GCA_031769625.1 of Taudactylus pleione. Classification (NCBI taxonomy): domain Eukaryota; kingdom Metazoa; phylum Chordata; class Amphibia; order Anura; family Myobatrachidae; genus Taudactylus; species Taudactylus pleione. Next base: position 12,266,313 of record JAUIMM010000201.1, on the reverse strand, counting down.
CTGTCCGCTCGCAAGTGGGTCGATGGTCTGCACTGAGCATGCGCACGACGGAGGGAGCTCCGTCGTGCGCATGCGCCAGACACGACGAGCGAAGGACTTTCCTTCGCTCGTTGTGTTCGATCAAAGGGGGCGTGCTGTCAATGTTGATTGACAGCACGCCCCCTTTGGTGGGCGTGCCGGGGCGTGCCTCCCTGACGGGGGCGTTCCCACGGGAACGCCTCCCGTCAGAAGCCGGCCCACTGACATCACTAGTGATGTCAGTGGGAGTGATTTTGGCTCTGATCGAGCCAAAATCACTCCGAAGTTTGCGGTTGAAAACCTCAACCGCAGGCTCCGGCTTGCAATTTCGATGGTCGCGATGGTCACGACCATCGCGGCCATCAAAATGCACGCTCGTATAGCCTGTGGGTGGTGACCCACAGCTATACGAGCGTCCAGGAGGACGCTCCATGAAAATGGAGCCCGGCCCTCATTCAGAGCGTGCGCTCTGCTCAGAGCGTACGGCTCTGAATGAGGGCCTAAGTGAGTTATTTCCTAGTTTAGGCCTTTTGCCTGGATTCCAAAAGACAAGAAGGAGAATCACCCTATGCATGGATATCCAGCTCCTTGCCTTCTATTCCCTAAAAGGGGTCCAATGAAACTAAAGGTGATGTCCAGCTCCTTGCCTTCTATTCCCTAAAAGGGGTCCAATGAAACTAAAGGTGATGCCCAGATAAAAGTCCATTTAATTACTAAGGTTTTTGCACAGAACTGCACCTTTTCTCAATTTTGGTAAATAAACTACAAAGCTTAGCGGTATTTCCCACGCTGTGTATTCTGGCATGTGATTTTAGTTGAACAAAGCAGCTACATTGGTATTCTACTGCTCTTATATCATGGAGGGAATAGGATTAAAATGCCCTAACCCTCCCTTAGTGATGCCTAACCCTAACCTCCCCCCTTAGTGACTAACCTAAACCCCCCCTTAGCCAACCCTAACCCTCCGGGGGGGTGGGGGGGGGAGGGTGCTTAAACCACTGGTGTCACAAGGGAGGTGCGGGCCGCACTGGGTGACACCGAAATAGCAGAGCAGTCACACAGCAGTGAGAGGCTGTTGGCTGTCCAGCAGCTGCTGCGCTGAGCCGAGCTAACTCAGCGGAGCAGCACAGCAGCTACTGGGCAGCTCCTAGCCTCTCCTCTAGCCATTGAGTTCTGTGGATGGGCGGAGACATGCGGTCACGCCCTCAACAGTGTAAACCATGAGGGGGCGTGGCTTTGTCCCCCTTCCGCCCGCGGGCGCGCCTCCAGTGCGTGAGAACAAGCGCCCAGGACCGACTGCCGCACTGCGTGCAAATAAGGTAAGTGACACCACTGGCTTAACCCTAACCTTTTCCTGGGGGTGCCTAACCCTAACCCTCCCCCCTAGGGGTGCCTAACCCTAATCCCCCCACCCAAACCTAACCCCGCTAGACTCCCTTATTCTAACCTTCCCCCCCGCAGCTAACACTAAGGGTGCTTGGACTGGACTTACCTTAGTTCGGGATGGCGTCCTCGCCGTTGGGATGATAGGCGTCGGTATTTCGACGCCTATCATAAATCCCTAGCCGGCATTCCGCTGGTGGGATTGTGACCGGAGGCCGCCGGTCATATGACTACATCCCTCATGGAGCTGTGAATGCGGTCAGCAAAGTCAGATCAGTCAGAATGCATAGAACCACAATATGTGTGAGGAGGTACACAAAATTCTAATGGTGCCAAGCAATTTCCCAATCTGTTTTCTGTACAGCAGTGGCATTCCGCATGCCATAGATTTTATGAAACACAGATTTACCCATCTGACAAATAAACCTAATCTCTACAAGGATAGATTTTTTTCTTACTGGAGCCATCTCCTCTTCTGTAGGCCACATACCATGACATGGTACTTTCATATTTCAACTCTAGTAAAATCACAATGAATAAAACATTTCCAAAGTGTTATTTACAAGTGTTGGCTGAAACTGCTAGAAGTATCAGACCAATATACATGCATTCTACAAACAACAGAGTACAATACAAGATGGCAGCAAAGGCTGAACAATAGAGAGAAGATATGCAACTCATCAAGCTGGCTAATCAAGACAAAGTTGTATTCAGTTCTGCCATAATTGCTCCCACATTGTGTGAACAGAAACACATGTATATATTCACCAATATAAAGACTTGTGCGCATCCCTGCAGCCAAACTGCCACTATACATTCTCTTATAAAACCTAATTTAGACCCCGACCAACTATAGACCAGTATCAAACCTTCCTTTTCTAGGAAAGATCATTGAGAAAGTGGTGGCAATGCAACTGGAAACCCACCTGTCTACCCATGATATTTATGATCCATTCCAGTCTGGATTCAGGAGAAGACATAGCACGGAAACAGCCCTGGTATGTGTGCTTAATGATCTTCTGATGGCAAGAGACTGAGGTTATTGTTCAATCTTAATCCTTCTGGATCTTTCAGCAGCATTTGATACTGTGGACCATGGGATTCTAATTGAGCGCATGAAAAATTACTGTGGACTGGATGGCACAGTCCTTAGCTGGTTCAAATAATTTCTCACTGACAGGTCACAGAGAGTTTCTTCTGGAGTAAACTCTTCATCACCAGTGCCACTTCCATGCGGTGTGCCACAGGGTTCTATACTATCTCCCATGCTTCTTACAGTATACATGCTACCATTGGGTGAAATAATCAGACGCCATGGTCTGGTCTACCACTGCTATGCAGATGATACACAACTGTACATGTCCTTTGCTCCAGGTACAAAGGACCCAATAACAACCCTAAATGGCTACCTAGCTGAGCTTCAGGAGTGGATGAGTGCCAGCTGGCTGCGACTGAACCCTGAAAAAACAGAGGTACTTATGATAGGTCATAGGACAGGGCTACAGCATAGCCAACCAACAGGACTTACGCTTGGGGGATCAGAATGACAAAACACTGATCATGTGCGGAATCTTGGTGTTGTCCTGGATAGTGGCTTGACACTTAAACATCAGGTATCAGTAACAATCAAATCCTCATTCTTTCAACTGAGGAACATAGCCAGAATCAAACACTTTGGCCCTCATTCAGAGCCGTACGCTCTGAGCAGAGCGCACGCTCTGAATGAGGGCCGGCCTCCATGAAAATGGAGCGTCACCATCGCGACCATCGAAATTGCGAGCCGGAGCCTGCGGTTGAGGTTTTCAACCGCAAGCTCCGGAGTGATTTTGGCTCTATCAGAGCCAAAATCACTCCCACTGACATCACTAGTGATGTCAGTGGGCCGGCTTTTGACGGGAGGCGTTCCCGTGGGAACGCCCCCGTCAGGGAGGCACGCCTACCAAAGGGGGCGTGCTGTCAATCAACATTGACAGCACGCCCCCTTTGATCGGACACAACGAGCGAAGGACTTTCCTTCGCTCGTCGCGTCTGGCGCATGCGCACGACGGAGCTCCCTCCATCGTGCGCATGCTCAGTCCAGAACATCGACCCACTTGCGAGCGGACAGCCGCTCGCGAGTGGGTCTGAATCAGGCCCTTAATTCCCTCAGAAGATCTGCCTAAAGTCATACATGCATTTAGATCATCACGCCTAGACTACTGCAATGCCCTCTAGCTCGGTCTCCCAGCAAAAGAATTGCACCGCTAGCAGATGGTTCAAAACGCAGCTGCCAGGCTATTAACCAACCAGCCATGTTCCAGCCACAGAACACCCACTCTCTACTCCCTTCACTGGCTGCCTGTCAGATGGCGAATTGTTTTCAAGATTGGCTTACTAACTTACAAAGCCCTACCTGACCATGGCCCAGGGTACCTGAAGCAGATTCTGATTCCTTACCGTCCATCTAGATTACTGCGATCCGTTGACGAAGGACTATTAACAGTACCTAGGATCTCCTGGAATTAGTCTGGACGTCGACCTTTCAGTTTTAGGGCTCCAACCTTTTGGAACTCACTTCCCCGCACAGTCCGAGAGGCCTCCACTCTAGAATCCTTCAAAAATAGACTCAAGACTCACCTATTCACCCAAGCATTTCACTAATGTCCCTTGTTTAAGGTTATTTTGTACAGTAAATGTAAAGCACTTTGAGTCCTTTAGGAGAAAAGTGCTATAAAAATAAAATTATTATTATTATTCACTTGGTTTCATAGGTGCACTTGTACCAGCCCCAATAGGAAGTGCAAAAGATCTGTCTTAAAACAGGCATATTTATTAACAACTCAGCATAGCCTCTATATTGCACGTTATTCGTTGCGTACACATGGTTTTGGTGTGTCTGGTTATTCTTATGTTATATGGTACATGGTATTTGCATGTACCATGTAACTCCTCAAAAAATAAACATGACCAAAAACTTCTATATTTGACACACACATTAGTTATTTTTTTATGGACACATATAAGATTTCCATGACAAAATGTAGAAAGTCTGACTTGGAAGAAAAATACACACATATAAATTGAAATGTAGGTTACATGTCAGGGTGAATCAGTGCACAAAAAATAGTTTTATATAAACAAATCCATTCATGCCTGAATTACTGTAAAACATATGCCACCCTAGAGGTTGTCACTGCTCTGCCATTATTGTACGCACAATGCAACATGAGAACAGTGTCTAATCTAATTTACTCCATAATACGTTTTCCAACAAAATCTATTCCAAAAGGCAACTATTTCACTTGGAAAATATGCAGAAAAATAGTTCTGTTTGTGCAAATATCTTTCCATTTAAGGTGCACTGAGAACAAGCGCACAGACAATATATTTTACTTGATTGTGTCTGCGTATGCCCGTGATTTACACTACAGTAGAAAGAGGGTAGAAGGCAGAAATGGCCTGTGAATACCTCAGAAAAACAGGCAGAATCAGATGACTCAGATAAAATATACAGTATCCATGACTGTGAGTAGCAAATCATATGATCCGAGGATGAATAGTTGTCAATGAAAACATTAAATTAATTTAATGGCTCCAAATAAGACTATTTAAAGGTACATTTCTGTATAAAACAATATATAAAGCCAGACAACACTGGGAGGGATTGGCAGCATGTCCTATTCCCCATCAATCCCAATCTCCTGTCTTGGCATGATACTCCCTAGTGGAAGAAGGTAGAAATCACCAGGTGAGCTCAACAGGAAGCAGATACAGAAAGAGCGAGCCGTGGTTTGTACCTAGACACCTGTATAACCAAACAACTAAGGAGAATCACTCCACAAATGTACATCACTTTGTATAGTTATCTATATATATTTTTTATCTTATTATAAGTACAGCTATGGTCCCAATTTGAAGTCACTGTATTATATCCCCTTTCAGTACACCTCGGAACATTTAGAAAATGCAAATATGGATGGGGTGTTGCGGCTGTGGCAAGCAAGGGTCAAGTGATCACATCATAGTGGACAAGAACACACAATAAAGGGCATTTTTTATGTTGTTGTCTTTTTAAAGTCTTTTTTTTTTACGCATGCAGTGGAGTACTTCTACACAACGGGAACATTCCTCCAAAATACATATAGTGTATATATATATATATATATATGCTGAAAAATAAGAAAACGTGCGCCTAATAGTGTAGTATTTAAAGAACGGCAAGTAGTGCTCAAAATAGGTAATGTGCGTACCAAACAATAACTTTCAATAAAGCTTATCTGATGTCCAGGTCAACCTCCTATGGTCAGGAAACAAACACTGCCAATAGATTCCGGATGTCAATCCAAGGACAGGTTCCCTCTTAAATGGACCTTAAATGAAAGGTTCCAACCAAGCCCATACACATATTATGGTGTAGTAATTCTAAATGGCTGAAGAAATTACTACACCATAATATGTGTATGGGCTTGGTTGGAGCCTTTTCATTTAAGGTCCATTTAAGAGGGTACCTGTCCTTGGATTCACATCCGGAATCTATTGGCAGTGTTTGTTTCCTGACCATAGGAGGTTGACCTGGACATCAGATAAGCTTTATTGAAAGTTATTGTTTGGTACGCACATTACCTATTTTGAGCACTACTTGCCATTCTTTAAATACTACACTATTAGGCTCACGTTTTCTTATTTTTCAGCACCCTTGTTTTCCCATTGCCATACGGATTATTAGAAGATTGCAGCCACCTGTTATCATCAGGAGTGTTTTTTTCGCATTTCACGAGTAACACAAAGAATTAATTGGTGACAATTTTGTCATAAGACTATCTACAGAAGGAATCTAAAATTTGTGCACCAGTATTTCTATATCTCTATACAGAGCTGTAACTAGACTTTTTGGTGTCCTGTGCCAGAAAGAGCATTGGTGCCCCCCTCATTTTTCAAAGGGACATAATGCACCCAAAAAAGGGCCATGGCTTCATGTGGAAGGGCAAGGGAAGAGATAGGAGAGGCCAGGAGATGCTGGGGATGAAATAAGAGGAAGCTACAAGCAAGAATGATAATAAATAGAAATTTGACAGGCCCAAACAGTGCCCCCTGACCTGTGGTGCCCTGTGCGATGACACCGGCCGCACTACCCTAGCTACGGCCCTGTCTCTCTCTCTCTATATATATATATATATATATATATATATATATTCACTTACACATACACCGGTTAAGCAGATAGTGATGGAGCATACTTGTCTACTTTTGAAAACTAGTTTCAGAGAGATTATAGTTGGTAGTAGAATCCGCGCTGTTAACGGGACGTGTCATGCTCTGCTCAAAGGGTCTGTCTAACTCCACCTGTGGACGTATCTAGGATAGGCAAGTATGCCTCTTACCCATACAGTTTCCAGCATACACCCCCTCATACCCACACAGTGCCCAGAAGACACACAACCCTCATTACCCATACAGTGCTCAGCATACACCCCCATACCCATACAGTGCTCAGCATACACCCCCATACCCATAATGTTCAGTATAGACCTCCCATACTTACACTGCACAGCATACCAATACAGTAATCACCATGCACCCTCCCATACCAACACAGTGCCCAGCCTACACCCCTTACATACCCACACAGTGCTCATAGAGACCCACATATACCATACAGTGCTCAGCAGACACACCCATACAGTGCCCGGCATGCACATCCCATACCCATACAGTGCCCAGCATGCATACCCTATATCCATACAGTGATCAACATATACCCCCTATACCCACACTCACAGTGCCCAGCATACAGCAACCATACCCATGCAGTACCACCATGCACCCCACACACCCATAGTACCAGAGACACACATAACAGTACTGTAATACTTTACTATTCTATACCTGTAGCACAGCCACACAGCATCTGGCATAGCCTTGTATCGAGCAGCAGAGAGCAGGGATAACTAGAGGAGAGGGTAATTACTGCCCTCACTGCACAAGGGTGGTGGCCATGTTGCCGAAGCTCTATAATTCCTGATACCTCTCTTTCATATGCTCTCCCTCTGGTGGCCGCCGACAGCAACTGCAGCTAGAGAAGGCGCTCTACAGCAGGTTATTTCCGACAGCAGAGGAATGCGGTGGTTGTAATTAATTTTCCGGGGCATCGGGAGACTGCGCCTTGATCTGGTAGTATCCCGCAGGAAGCGTGAGGGTAGGCAAATATGTGATGGTGTTCATAGGAGTTCAAATCTGCGCACCCAAGTTTGTCAAGTAAGTATACATAGAATGCCATTGTGCATGACTCCATAATGCAGAACACAAGTTAAACACTACGGACATATTCATCACAAGTCTATAACCCAAAGGCAGATTCAATAGAGAGGAGTATGTACCCTGGTATAGAAATGAATTGTTGTCAGTATCCATCAGAATTGTGTCAGTATCCATCAGAATCCATCACCTTGTTGTGGTAAATAGACATTTACAGACTGACCACAATGTGCACTCAGAAACTCTTGTTTGTTTCACATATTATTTTATATGCCATTGTCAAAGATTCTAAGATACAAATGTTTCTTATAGGGATGAGTTTGTCTACAGGAGGAGTAGGAGTGTCTGATCATTTAAAACATCCACTGTATAAATATATAGAGATGTTTTTAGTGTAAGGCAAGAGGCGTGACTTGTCTGTTAAAATGCTAACGAGATTCAAGCCTGATACAAGATACTTTGAAGTTATTTCCTGGGGCCTGTGAAGGAAGAATACAAAGTGGCTGTGCACCATACTAATTAAGGGGCACAGAGTACAATAATAAATAGCACAGAATAAAATACATACTGCTTGCCCTGAACTTACAACCACAAATTAATGAAACATTCCTGCAATCAAGCAGATCAGATAAGCAGGAAATGGAAAAAGCAGTATTGTACATACAAATGATTAAATTGAGTTTTATTATACGGTATCACATAGGTTGAAACTAGTTCTGTACTGTAATTACTATATCAGTAGCACTGCTACATAGCAAGGTGTTTGCTAGCAGTTCTCCGTACGTGTAGGAGGAGATGACTAAATATCTGGACCCTTCTAGATGTTGGTAATATGCAGTATGCAGGATAAAAGCAGGCCTGGCGCCCAAGCTCTGATATACACTGACCTTCTTCCTGATGTATTATGCTAAGCATGGGCGCTGCCCCAATTTGGCAGCAGGCTGCATGACAGGCGAGAGAGATCGCTCATACAAAGCAATCACCTAAATCTCAAATAATGTCATTTGTACATGAGCAGAATATTATAGTAGGTACTTCATTTGGATTTAAGGAAGCTGATTCATTCTTAACACCAAGAGGATTATAACATATTACTTTTCTTAGACAGGTTTTTCTTAATTGCCAGAAACAAAGTTTGCAAAACAATATAACTACTAAAGTAATAAACCGTAAGTATATTGCCTGCTTTCTTATCTCCTTTGTAATTCTTACTTCAACATAATTGGGATTCTAATTTATTTCATAAACTAATTTCAATGATTTCATGTAAAACAAAAAAACAATATTTTTTTACATGCAATCACTGGATCGATAAGATACACATCAAAAGTTCAGCAGCACTAAAGGACTTAACTGCAGCTGATCAAGCAGCGATCCGGCATTTCACCAATCAGCGATCCGACATTTCACCAATCAGAGATCCGACATTTCACCAATCAGCGATCCGACATTTCACCAATCAGAGATCCGACATTTCACCAATCAGCGATCCGGCATTTCACCAATCAGCGATCCGACATTTCACCAATCAGAGATCCGACATTTCACCAATCAGCGATCCGACATTTCACCAATCAGAGATCCGACATTTCACCAATCAGCGATCCGACATTTCACCAATCAGCGATCCGGCATTTCACCAATCAGCGATCCGACATTTCACCAATCAGAGATCCGACATTTCACCAATCAGCGATCCGACATTTCACCAATCAGAGATCCGACATTTCACCAATCAGCGATCCGACATTTCACCAATCAGCGATCCGACATTTCACCAATCAGCGATCCGACATTTCACCAATCAGCGATCCGACATTTCACCAATCAGCGATGCGACATTTCACCAATCAGCTATGCGACATTTCACCAATCAGCTATGCGACATTTCACCAATCAGCGATGCGACATTTCACCAATCAGCGATGCGACATTTCTCCAATCAGCGATGCGACATTTCACCAATCAGCGATCCGACATTTCACCAATCAGTGATGCGACATTTCACCAATCAGCGATCCGACATTTCACCAATCAGCGATGCGACATTTCACCAATCAGCGATGCGACATTTCACCAATCAGCGATGCGACATTTCACCAATCAGCGATGCGACATTTCACCAATCAGCGATGCGACATTTCACCAATCAGCGATCCGACATTTCACCAATCAGCGATCCGACATTTCACCAATCAGCGATGCGACATTTCACCAATCAGCGATGCGACATTTCACCAATCAGCGATCCGACATTTCACCAATCAGCATTCCGATATTCAGTTTAAATAAATAAATATATTTTTACTCTGAGACAAATTACAGTATCAAATTCTTACCTTAAACCGTAGACCACCATGAGTGCATACATGAGATATACGGGTGTCCCTGTAGGTGAAAATCTTAGTGCTCCGCAGTGATATGTGCATGGTTTCAGTTAGCGTGATATGAGACCCTCTCCACTCCAAGAATAATATTGAAAAGAAACCAGGAGTGAGTATCCCTCAGGATCAGATAAGCACACATTTATTTCTACTTGGTACAGGGCAATTCACTTATGAAAGTAAATCACTCTATGATTGTTACGTTTTCTTCATTAGGAGGCGCCTTTGTTATTGGTTTTTACAGAAACTTTATAATCATTGTGTGATTATGAAAAGAGGCGCTGCCGCTCTGCAAAGGTGCTAAAGGACCACGGCCAAGCAATCAGCGTCCTCAGGGTCAAATTACAGGATCAAATTATTACCTTAAATAATAGAGAGAGGCAGCATACTGGATTTCTGAGAGAGAGCCAAGGGGCAGATTTTTTTTTGGTTCTTTACAAATAACAGCAGATCACAAGTTTGCAGTTTGGAGATTTAAAACTCAAATCCCCAAATCACCAGCACTAAGTGTGTGGGTGCGTGGTCACACACATTGGGGCCGCGTTTCTATGCTGCACAGCTGAGAAGGAGTAGTCACACCATCCGCAGGCACTTTGTACTTCCCTCCCGCTGTGCCCCAGAATAACTGTCACTGTTGTGTGCTTTAATGTTTTTAGTGTAATGGTCTAAGCACATCTAGACATTTCCTTATCTATAGAGCATGTGCCTGGAACGTGCACAAGGAGTGACATTATAAGCCGTCATCAGTTTTCTGATAGCTCTGAAGGTGTGTAAACCATTCAGCCTTTTTGTCTGGAGGATGATGCTCTAAAGAGGGAACATTCCCTAAATGTTGTCTTTACCCCTTCAACCTCATTACATCCCATTAAAAACTACAATTTTATAGCAGAACTGCATTCACCGTCATAGTGCGCACTCATCTAGGAAAGCAGTCGCAATTTCTTTCCGCATGCACAATTTTCATGTGCAAATAAAATGAACTTTTAAGGCACACATCCACTTGCCGATTTCTATGAGCGATTGAACGATAACGATATTGTTATTGTTCAATCGCTCATGAATCGTGCATGAATTGTGCACATCAATGTTGGAAACAAACAGCGATGCACGCTCCCGCTGATCGTTTCCGACATCAATCATCGGCCGAACAAGCTGAGCATGTTAGGGGATGATTGATGTACCTTATACTGAACGTTCAGTGTAATCACAGCACAGACTGTGAAACGACTGCACGATTAAAATGTCGTAATCATGCAGTCGTTTTTTGGTCCGCTAGTGGATGTGCCCCTTAATATAGGACCAATATAAACAGACAATGAAAAGCAGGTCAGCAAAGAGAATGAGACCAAACCAAATCAACAGTTAAAAAGGAAAAAACTGAACACTTTAGTCCCAGGGTACAATGAGAAGCAGATTTATTCAATATTTTCTTTTCCTCTGAGTCCAAATGAACAAGCTGGAGTTGATAGGTTGTAAAATAATACAACTGACACCATACCAAATACACCACTGCTGCTGACAGAAGCCTTAGTCAAAAAAAGATAAGAAAATCTAAAGCACCTGGGCTAGATGTTTTACATCCGCAACTCCTCAGAGAGCTTAACTCCGTCATTTCCAACCATTTAACTACTAACATATGGTACCAATGGATTGGACAAAAGTGATACCAACAATCAAACCGGTATCATGGCAACTGGAGACCAGTACATTTAACAAAAATATTGAGGAATAATGGTTGTTAAGAGAGCACATTACTATTAACATAATTATCCTTTGTATATAAAGCACCGAAATGCTACACAGCCCTGTGCATAAAAGGGGTCATGATGCAACAATTAACGTACAAAGACATGAAACAAATGGTAAACAGGGGTCTGCCCAAACCAGCTGATGATCTAAGACAGAGTAGGCAATGTGTTTCCCATTGGGTGCCAGACATTCAACACTCCAAGTAAAACCAAATAAAAAAAAAGTACCTACCACCACCATGACAACATATCGAAACACATTTCGATTGTTTTTTTATTTGATCATTTTCTATTTTGATTCCTCAAACAGGGTAGCACCCAACACCTACTGGAAGGGAGTGGATCAACAAATACAGCTGCTGGTGGGGAAAATATGATTGGATACTATAGAATTTTTTAGAATGCTGAATATGGAGAAGGATAGAGATATAGTTCCGTAAAGAAATGAGTCTTCAGGGACCATTAAAAGGATTTTAAAACTTCAGGAGAATCTTATAGGCAGGTGGAGAGTCTAGGAAAGGACAGAAAATTTGCAGCTGTGCTAGAGATGTCGTCATGAGAGGGGATGACATTTAAAGGTTACGCTGAGAGCTTAGAGGGCAATTAGAGTGTATTTGTGGTTAAGGTCCGATATAGAAGAGGGGAGGAGTTATCAAGGGTCTAGCAGGCAAGGCTCAGCCATTGGAAGTTTATGGGTAGCCAATAAAGAGATTGACAGAAAGTGACAGTAGATGAGGAATGATAACAAGTGTGGGTGAGCAGCAGTTAAATAATTATGAATAACTGCACAAGGTTTTGCCTTTGCATTTACAGTGCAGAAAATAATGAGATTTTAATAATAACGGCAGAAATATATGAGCACATGGAGAGAAGTGGTATTAAAAAGGGAACAGGGCTAAAAACCAATACTTGGGGTTCTCCAAAAGACAGAAGGATGTTTTGAGGATGAGGTTTCATGGAAGAAAAACATGAATCATAAGTGTGATGAAAACCAGGATGACAGTAACAAGTATGCCAAAATAATGGAGTGTTAGCAGAAAAGAAGTCCAGGGACAATAGAGGAAAGATCTAACATTTTATATGGCTGCAGTGAGGTCTTATGGCTACTTTTGTAAACAAGGTTTGTTATGCATAAGACGTCTTGTATGAACTCTAATACAGTTGTGTTAAAGCCAGATTGAGGAGTGTCTATATTGTAGCACCATGGCAAATAATGTTTAGTGTGGGTCAATGTAATGTAATATGTATAAAGCTTACAACCCTAAGTGGGACATTGTATTGTGAACAGAAGGTTTGCGGTAAACTTGTAGATCACAGACTTTGCCACAGCGTGCAAAGCCAATCTGTGACATCTACAATCAGCAGGACACTATCTTGCATTGGGTTGGGTAATCCCAGCAGCTGCCAACACTGGAAGCCCGAAACAGCAGAATCCCGATGGGGCAGGTAAGTATGCTAACCCTACTCTTATCCCTCCCCTAAGGGGTGCCTAACCCTAAAACTACCGGAGTGGTGCCTAGATCTAACCCCCCTATCCCGCACCCTAAACCTACCCCCCCTTCCCCTAGTCTAGCCCTAACCCTCTCCGTGGAGTGCCTAACTCTAAGTCCCCACGGGGGTGCCTAAACCTATCCCTCTCCCTCCCCCCCCTCCAAATACTTGGAGTTCTTTTTAGAAAAAAAAAAAAAAAAGAGCATAAAAGCATTATAAACAGACAGGGTAGTACGGTGACCTAATGAGCTTGTATTGCATGGAGTCCAGAAGGAATCCACTTTTCTTTCAGACAAATTACACAATTCTTCTGATGAGCATGTTTGTTTGTACGTCTTTACATTTCTCTGGATCAGATGGCTTTGATACAGTAATACAAATAAGGTGTTTGTATGGAGCTAGAGAAATTCCTAATAATGGCTTTTCTGTAATTTGGTGGCAATGGCAAAAGCCCTCTCTGCTAACCAGTCCTGTATTTCACCTCAATTAGCGTAAAATAGATAATAAGTATGGGGAATCTCTGCAGTATAACAGACCACAATGCATTCTTTCCGACTGTTCCTCTTCAGGTCCCAAATGGGTATATAGTATATGTCTGTACTGTATGCACAGATGTACACATCTTGAGATGTGACTGTCCCTATGTATAAGTCTGGTTTGCTACTAGTAATCATAATCAGTGCACAGTTGTACCTTCCCTATAGGCACAACTGTGCATTTTCACTCAGGATCAGCTCTACATAGCCCACAATTGCGGCAACGCACCCTCTCTGAATTATGCCTACATGGGATCGCTGCTTTACAACCCAGCTCCACCTCTTGGGTCGTAAGTGAGGATGTGATTGAATTGCATTGACCACACCTGAGTGTACTCCTTTCCAGAGCATGCAGAGTGCGCACTCACACAAGATATGCTCTGCAGACGTGCACACGCTCAAGTCTGCATCAACCTCTGCGCAGTTTCAAAAAAGGTATGTACTGTACACCTCCATCATTTATACAAGGATTTACCAGTATAAGGACAGTTGTACAGTAGCGATGTATAGAAATACTTCCTACAAACATGCATGCATTTATTACATTTATTTTAAAAAGAGATAAAAAAATAAAAAATTTAACTGTTCCCTTTTGGTAATTTAAAACAGAGTGATGTGAAAAGCAGCATATTAGCCAAACAGCGTTCTCATTAGGTGCCAATCCAGAACTGGTGCTGAAAGTTCATGGACTTCCTTGTCGGATGAGCTTATACAGCGTCTCTAAGTGCCAGCACAACGGAGGCCCACATTATCACCAATAGACAAATACTGCAGATCATCCCAGAAAATGGGCAACTTATGACTGCAGCAACAACAACAGGAACAAAGTCTATGTTATGCTCATTTATATATAACGTTACAGGATGGGTATGGGATGCCAACAGTCGGGATCAGGGCTGTCAGAATCCTGACACCGGCATCCCGACAGGGCTAGCATACTGACACTTGTTGTTCAGTATGCTAACCCTCCCCCTCTCATTACCCTAACCCTCCCTTCTTTGGTGTCTAACCCTAACCTCGCCCTAATGCCCGAACCTAACCTCCCCCTCCCCGCACCCTAAACCTAACCCTCCCCCCTTTGTGCCTATCCCTAACCCTCCACCCCTTACCTTCTGTATCCCGGCGTCAGTATTGTGAGAGGAGTCAGGATTCCGATGCCGGTAATATCAGAGCCGGCATCGCGGCCGCTGGGAAATTGACTGTATCCCAATGTTACAATATGTGTTTAATATGCAGGTGATGGGTGCGCTTTAAAAGACTGAAGTATGCAGACGTTAATTATAGTCTAGTTTCTTACCATGAAATTACCATTATTAAATATGATTAGTCCAAGTAGATGTAACTAAATACCAGTTACTCTTATGTGATGACATTTTAATGAAGAGACTTGTTAAGGTGCTTATCCACTAGAAGACAGGCAAAAGACTGCACGATTACGACATTGTAATTGTGCAGTCGTTTGTCAGTCTGTGATGTTCCTACACTGAATGAGCAGTCGTTCAGTGTAGGCACAATCAATCATATGCAAACATGCTGAACCTGACGTTATCATGTTTGCACGAATATAGATGTCTAAAAGACCAATTTTTTAAACAATCTGCAAACGATTTTCAAACGATTATCGAAAAATATCGTTCAATCGCTCATTTTAATCGTTTAGTGGATAGGCACCTTACACTATCAAATGTATGTCATACTTTGGTCGGTTACTATGGAATGAGTGAGCACTGAATGCAATAATGCCATTATCAAACAAGCGATCTCCTATCTGTGTAATATAACATTGCAGCTGACCGTCACATTTCCATTTTCAGTACCACAACATTGCCTGGAAGAGATCATTATTACAGCGTGTTTCGAATCACCTACAAACTCAAGTGTTCACATTAGGCTGGAAGTCTTAAACACATTCATCAGTGGAAGCTGCACCTATGAAATGAACGGCCTCAGGGACATTTTGAACTAGTACAGTAAGTATGTTTAAATCTCCCACCCTTGTTCTAAGCTTGGACAAGTGATCTAAAGACAAGGGTCAGCTCAACCATAATTAGCTTCATGTGTTTCCACTTAGAGGAAGTGTGTATTTGTGATCAAATTAGACAGGTGACAGTTATTATGTTGAGCACAAGTATTCAGAGTTATTTAAGGATAATTATATCCTCCTTTGAAACCCGAGTGATTAAATACAGTAAATTGGGCTTTATGAACTCAGTGAGAGAGAAGTGGAAGGCTTTCTCTGATCTTAATAATGGGTCATGCAAAGGGCGCCTCTTCAAGCTAGTCTGTATACCTCTCGATATAGAAAAAAAAGATGAGATATGGTAAGAACTTACCCTTGTTATCTCTATTTCTACGAAGTCCATAGGGTTCCACAGGATACCTTGGGGTATAGGCAATGGCGGCAGACATCCAGGCACCACAGAGTTAAATTTCCAGCCTCCCAGGATGCACTGGGGTCCCTCTCCTATACCCCGCCCCCGAGCCTCAGGCCACTCAGTTTCGTAACAAGCCATAGGCCGGAGCAGGAGCAAAAAAAGAGAGAGAAGACAGTCTGGAACACACGAGAATCACATTCTCACCAGAAGGAGATGGAGAAACCGGTGACCAGATCAAAGCCCATCTGCAGTACAGGTGCGACAGTGCGGGAGTCCTGTGGAACCCTATGGACTTCGTAGAAATAGAGATAACAAGGGTAAGTTCTTACAATATCTCATATTTTATACTGCAGGGTCCATAGGGTATCCACAGGATACCTTGGGGATGTCCCAAAGCAGTATCCTTTAAGGGTGGGGACGCTCCTGTGCTGTAAGGAGAATCCACCGCCAAAAGGAAGCATCCTGAGAGGCGAAGGTATCAAAAACATAATACCTTACAAAAATATAGACAGATGACCATGTGGCTGCCAATCACCGCTGAAGCGCCACGTCGAGCTGACCACGAAGGACACACAGACCTAGTGGAAGAGCTTTAATAGAGGATGGAACAGGAAGACCTGTGAATCCATCCTGCCAAAGTTAGCGCAGTGGCAGGCCAACCCTTTGTATGGAAACCAGAAAGGACAAAACCGAGAGTCTCATTTTCTAAACGGACTGGTACAGTTAACTTAAATTCTTAGAGCTCGTACCACATCCAAAGAGGCCTCACCAGCAGAAAGGACTGGGGAAGTAAAGGCAGGTACTATAATTTCCTCATTGATGTGGAAACTAGACACCACAGTAGGTAAAAATCCCGGGCAAGTGCGAAGCACTGCCCAGTTCCTAGGAAAGATGAGAAAAAGGGAGGTCTACATGACACAGCCCCCCATGAGATCCTACCGGCCAAATCAATGGCCAGAAGGAATACATTCCTAGCCGTAAGCCATTTGAAATCCACTGAGCCCAGTGGATCAAATGGCGGTCCTCAGAGAGCCCTAAAGACCACAGCCAAATCCCAAGGAGCCACAGGTGGAACAAAGGGATGCTGAATATAATGTACACCCTGCACAAAGGTGCGGACATCAGGAAGAGTAGCAATCCTACGATGAAACCAACAGGGCAGAAACCTGCACCTTCAGGTAAGCAAGGCAAAGACCGTTATCTAAGCCCACCTGTAGGAAAGCCAACACTCTGGATATCCGGAATACCCGAGGAGCATAGCCTGTAGGGCAACACAACTGAAAGAAAGTATGCCATACCTGATGGTAAATTCTTGCAGATAAAATCTTCCGAGCTCGTAGCATGGACATAGGCCCTGTTAACTATAGAGCTGGAAAAACTCCTAGACCTTAACAGACAACCCAGGTCTGTGTATCAGTCAGAATCCTGAGACAACAGGTCCGGTCGTAGAGGTAACAGCTTTGGAGTGTTAACTGAAACACTCCAAAGATCTGAGTAATAGTGTCGTCTGGCCCACGCACGAGCTATCAGCAGGAACGCGCCTCCTTCTTGCTATTATTGGAGGAAGAAGGGATAACGGAGGGACGAGGTACACAACTTGGAAGGTCCACTGGACCAACATACGTCTACCATAAGAGTCTCATCTCTGAAAGGCTTCACTTGTTCACCAGAAGATTGAACACCTCCTGATGAAGAGGACATTTCTCTGAACGCACGTCCTGACGGCTGGGAAAGCCTGCTTTCCATCTGAGGATTCCTGAATGAACACTGCCGATGACGGCAGGGATATAGCCTTCCACCCAAGCCAGAATCCGGGACACCACTGTTAGTGTCGCCCGACTTCGGGAACCTCCTAGGTGGTTTACATAAGCCATCATGATGGCGTTGTCAGACTGTACCTGCACGGTATTTCCGTGGAGGACCTGTCCTGTATGCTGGAGAACCTTGAATACTGCTCTGAGTTCTCAGATGTTTATGGGAAGCGCAAAAACTACTGGTGTCCACATGCCCTGGAACAAGTGTGGACCCGTCACTGCTTCCCAGCCATGGATACCGGCGTCCGGCGTCAGAAGGACCCTGTCCGCAATCCCAAAGGAAGTGCCCCTTGTTTAGGTGAGCTTTCCGCAGCCACCAGGCCAGAGAGAGACAAACCTCCGGGGAAAGCACTATTGACTTTATCCTATGGGGCAACCCATCCCATCCGGAGAAGATCAAGTTTTCTACAGGTTCAGAGTGACACTGGGTACTCTCCACCATGTCGAACAGCGACACCCTGGAACCCAGGAACCACATTGCCGAGTGAATAGACACTCGGCGACTCTGCAGGCAACTGCGTACCTTTGCCTGTAATGCAGAGATCTTTTCCTCAATCACAAATATCCTCAGATGTTGGGATATGGAGCATCCTCTGTGAAGAATCAGAGAGGACCATTTCCAGTGTATCAGTCAGCCCTAATGTAGCAACACAGATATTGTCCGTTGCAGATGGCACTGAAGTATCTCTGGAGACTCTGGTAGCACCAGGAGGTCGCCCGGATTGGGTAACAAGCGGACCCCCTGCATCCGCAGGTGGGCTGCCATAACTGCCATGACCCTGGTAAAACTGGAAATGCTTATCGACCACTGCAAACCTGAGGAAAAACACTGGTGTTCTAAGAAAATAGGGACATTCAGGTAGTCACCCTGAATATATCCAACGACACCACAAAATTCCCAGGCTCCATTGAATGATGGAATGCAGGGTCACCCTCCTGAACCGAGGTACCCTTAAAAATTTGTTGAAGGATTCGAGGTTGAGGATGTCCAGGTAAGACCCATTGGGTTTCTGTACCAGGAAGAGGATGGAGTAATACCTCGTTCCCCTTTGGGGCAACGGAATAGGTACTATAACTCCTGCCTGGAGCATAGAGTGTAACACCCTCAAAAATGACAGGGCCTTGTCTTGAATTGACAGAAGACCTGTAACGAAACCCGTCTGGGAGGCGTTTACCGGGAGGAGAGGACATACCTTCAAGAAAATACTTCTCTTACCCCAGTGGCCGTGGAGGTCAGACACCAGCACTGGGCAAACTGGAGAAGCTGGCATCCAACTTTGGGGTCCCCCAAGAGGAGGCCCGTCCCGTGAGGCTGAAGGCTTATAGTCCAACTTGGGAGTAGGACGTCTTGTACTCCAAGCCTGTTCTTATGGTTGAGCAGATTTCCTGGCTACTGACTGTCTTGGAAAGCTATATTTTAGACTTAGCCTGGCCTCACAGGGCCGAAAAGACGAAGCCCCAGACCCCGATGGGACTGTAGCCGATGGCAGACACGCAGACGTAGCTGCGGCCTGCAGGGCCACAATTGTGTCCAGATGAGGGCCAAACAGGTAAAAGGCAAAGCATTCCAAATGGAATCTCGTCCGCTTTCCAAGAGTGCAACCACAGGGAGCGGCGAGCCGCTACTACTGCCGAGCCGCTACTGCCGCCGAGGAGATTCTGGAAAGGAGTAGGCTATATGTAAGACTGTCTCATTATGAACGTGGCTAAGTCTCTGAGAATTTGCCACTATCCACCTGCTCTGCTGGAGAGTCAGTGTGCAGAGATCCAGTTACCTACCCAGCGCTCCATGGCTCTGGCCCCCCAGCACACGGCCATAGCCGGCCTGGAAGCCCCTCAAGCAAGGGAATAATTTAGAATTTTAAATATATTTGCACCCTGCAATGTGTAACCTCCTTCAAGGAGGACCTGGAGGGCATGGGCAACGTAGCACTCCTCACTAGGCGTGTAACATGAGAATCTACCTGTAAAGGTAACTCCCTTTCGGAAAAAGAATTATCCGCAAAGGGGTATGCAAAAGGTCAACCGTTTGTGAGGCTGGAACCGCTTACCCGGATTTTCCACGCCTCCTCTAAATGATCCACCTGACCAGATAGAGGAATTACAGTGGCAACACCCTTATCCTTAAAGAAGGCATATTTGGATTTAGCCACGGGGGATATGTAATAACCAAAGCCGCACGGATTGCCCGTATAAGGCCAGGTATATAGACTTTAGACCCAGACTACGCCTCCTTTGCACTAAGGGGCTCGTGTCTGAAAAAGTAAATAATGTCACCGTCATCAGACGTCATGTCCTTACCCGTCTGAGACCCGAAAGGCCGTTTAGAAGGCCGAAATGGTGACTCCCCCTGTAAAACGTCCATCAGGTGCTATACCATTTGGACAATAAATTCACCCACACAGGCTCCTGCGAGACCTGGGGGGGTGAAAAACAGGATACACTGGGGTACCATCAACTGTCCAGGGACCCATGCATGTGATGAGACCACCACTCGCTGCGATAACCCCTATGGGGAAACGCAGGGGGCGTTGCCCCCAAGGGCTGTAAGCATCTTAGCCAGCCGAGGGCGGTCCCCTTTTTGTGCAGGCACAGTGACAGAAATGGGGCGTGATATATAGAATACAACATGCCCTCCATAAACCCTCAGCATCTACATATCCCTCCGCTAACTGCACATGATATCAGTACATTATAGCTGGAAGAGGATATCCTCGTTCACTTTCAGACATGAGGAGTGTGAACAGAGCGTATGTGACCTCCCACACAGAAAAACCACGTTGATTGTGAGGTAATAAACACCCTGCAACACCGCACCGCAAGGGCTGTAGCAGAA
The DNA here is from genome assembly GCA_031769625.1 of Taudactylus pleione. Classification (NCBI taxonomy): domain Eukaryota; kingdom Metazoa; phylum Chordata; class Amphibia; order Anura; family Myobatrachidae; genus Taudactylus; species Taudactylus pleione. The sequence goes on along the minus strand of JAUIMM010000201.1, from coordinate 12,245,494 downwards.
GAACAGGGATAGGAAAAAGGCTGACAGTCAGAAAGGAAAGTACAGGCAAACAGCGCTAGCATTTAAGTCACTGCGATCAACTACACAGACCAGAGCCTGGTAGGAAACAGTGCAGCATATACTGACCTTAATTGAAGGAGAGGTATGCGGGGGACCCGGACCGCAATGGCACCTGTAACAGCTTCCAGCAGCGTTTGTCATTCCCAGCACATGTAGTGAGAAAATAGCCACCAAGGAGCAGAGAGGAGGCGGGCCTGGGGGAAGAGCGCTGACACAGCCCGCTCAGACCGCTGTGGAATGGCACTGTGCAGCGGGGGAGACACCGGCTGTGAGACAAGGAAGGCGTTCTCCCCTGGCCTGCTATTAACCCCTGGGACGCTGCGCTGTACCGCACATGCTGCGGTCTGCTGTCCCTGGTGGTCTAGTGGAAGGCGCAGCCGTTCCCCAGGGAGCCCCCTGCCTGGAGACCAAAAAGGACTGTTACCGGCGGGTGCCCACCGCGGGACCCCGCCGCTTACCTTGTCCCCCGTGCATCCGGCCACAGTCCAGGTAGCCGGGGTCACCACCAGCTGTGACACCAGCTACCAACCAGCATCCCTGGATCGGTACCGGCGTTCTGGTATCGGCGGGGTGTAGGAGTGACAGCATGGACGTCAATACTGACTGTCCTATGCTGGAGCACTCTAGTTGTGCAGCCACAGCTGCAAAGAAATCTTCAGGGGCCTTGAAACGACCCCCCTCTGTACGGTGCGACTGGTCCGGCCAGGCACCGATGAAAACTGAGTGGCCTGAGGCTCGGGGGCGGGGTATAGGAGAGGGACCCCAGTGCATCCTGGGAGGCTAGAAATTTAACTCTGTGGTGCCTGGATGTCTGCCGCCATCGCCTATACCCAGAGGTATCCTGTGGATACCCTACGGACCCTGCAGTAGAAATAAGCCATTTATATACCATACAATTGTATTTATTTACAAGTGGCGGCAAAGGATGAGACTTGATTATTCTATGAAACATTGCAGTAAAAGCATATTTTTGTTCCTTATTGTCCACATTACTCTCATGGAGAAGTTACTCTTCCTCTTTATACAGTAAGGTGGGTTATACCACTGCTACAGATAAACCACACAGTTAAAAACCGTAATTGTTCCTTATTATAACATCCATACACATTATTATTATTATTATTAAAATATAAACACTCTCAAATCTTGTTTCGTCCTAAAGACAGATTCTCTTGCAAAAAAAGATTCTCTTGTATGTCTGCTCTGGTAAGATACTGGGGACAGTGCAATGTCCATATAAAAACAGGTCTATAAAAGAACTTTATTAGGAGGATTTCATGTGTTAGCAGAATGTCAATAAAAAACAGAAATGGGTAACAGACACCACACCTACAAAACACTGGAGCTTCTCTAACGCAGTGTTTCCCAAACTTATTTCTCTAGGAGAACTACAAGTGCATGGCTTCCATTTTTCCTAGTTGGTGCACAGGTGTATTCATTACTGGCTGACACATTTTAAAAGTTCCAGAGGCGGAGCTAATTACTTATCTTATGAATCAGTGAGAAGACCTGGAAAACATGCACTGTTAGTGCTGCCTGAGGAATGAGTTTGGGAAACACTGCTCTAACAAACAGGCTAGATGGCAAGTTTGTAGTTTTAGAACAAACTATCTCAAAATGTGTTTGAGTCCAAACTAGTAAGCAATCCCAATTAGATGTTGATTGGACCAAGGCCATAGGGAGGGTGGTGTGGCCGATGCCTCCGCACAGGGCGGAAACCTCCAAGGTCACCGGCCGCAACCTGCCCGGCTCTAGAGGTCTGCATGAAGGGACCTCCTGCCGTGCTGTACGGTGCTCAAAGAACAAGTCACAGATTAAGATCCCCACCCTCCACCCGTCCCCTGGCGAAAAAAGGAATGCGCTCAGGGGGATGGAGGAGTGAGAGGGGCGGCAGTGTAGCACAGGGCACACTACTGTCCTGATACGGTGCTGGATTGGATTACAGGAGCATCCAGACAGCCCATGAGCACAATTTGCCAGTGTGTCATCACTGGGTGACTATAGTAACTAGGCCTCATGTCTGAATCCAGTTTGGCCAAGTGGGTGAAAATTTTTTATATTTTTGCGTGTTTTGTCTGAGCAGCATGTGGGAATGTGGGGTGATCTGAGGAGAATGTGAGGGAATCCTGGGAATGAGTGGGTGTCATGTGGGAAGGTCAAAGTGTGATGAGGGGGCTAATGGGGAGGTTTAAGTGACAATTGCTGGAGTTTCAATGTACATGTTGGATCTGGGAGTGATGAGAGGATGCCAATGTTGTTATGGGGCCTCCCTTTTGTAGCCTGGATGGCCTAGATGTATTTCAGGTTGTCCATTACCACTTTAATTTATAAGGACAGATGAGCTATTATACAACCTATTAAATCTTTCTCTGCCATATGGCAGAGGTTCCAAAACTCGGTCCTCAAGGCACCGTAACAGTCCAGGTTTTAAGGATATCCATGCTTGACCACAGGTGGCTTAATTAGTACCTCAGTCAATTTAATTTAATCAACAGTGCTCAGCCATGAATATCTCTAAAACCTGAACTGTGGAGCCTTGAGGACCACGTTTGGGAACCTCTGCCATATGGCTTATACAAAAATTCAGACAAATCATTATGGTTTCAGACAAGATTTATAATGGTTATCAGAGTAATAACCAGTAACTAGGATGTCTGGCAGGCTGAATAATATGCTTTGTAATGTCTACATTAAAGCTGCATACACACACACACAACGATTTTGTTACCAACGATTTTATGAACGATTTTCTGTCAGATTTTTTCAAAGTGTAATGATTTTCTGAACTACAAACGATTTTTGTAACTTCCCTTAATGAAAATCGTTCAGTTGGTCAGTCAGAATGAACTACAAACAGGAACGCGCATGAACGATAATCGTTCATCGTTATAACTCAGAAACTGAACGATTTTTTCAACGATTGAACGATAACGACATCGTTATAGTTAAATCGTTCAAAAAATCGTTACGTGTGTATGCACTATCACTATCATCAATAAAGTTTAAAAACAATTTTACTCATTGAGCATTGCTCTTAACTAATAAGCAGGCGATACCACAAGTACTCAGACTTACTGCATGACACTGGCTCTCGTGACTTTAGACATCACTCGATTATATTGTAAATATTTTTTAGCTGGCAATATATATAAGGAACAGGTAGAATACCTATGTATTATTACCTGTCTAAGCAAAGTGAAAAAAGTAATCTGTTTGTGCAATGAACCTAAATTGTTTGTTTTGACTTTCCTTAAAATTTAACAAAATAGCACTCGCCAAATAATCTTGTAGAGATGGGTAATTCTATTAATCATCTGCATGTAGTCAAAATGTTTACATTTAAAATGTGTCAACATATCAATGTAAACAGTTAGGACGTCCACATTCTGCACGGCCTGGCGGGTTAGGCTGTGGGAGAGGAGCTTAGGCACTAGGGGGAGACTTAGGGGTTAGGCATACTCAGCGCGGGATGTCATATACAGCTGACCGCCGGACCCAGAAGACATCGTAACAACAGCTGTACCAGGTAAGTCATCTCTAGACTACCAGGGATGTTTTGATGACATTGTAATCAAGTCGACATTTCATCAGTATTGGTATAATGAATGTAGACCTAGTCAATGCAGACATTGCAAAAGCTTAATGGAGTGTGATTATTCTTTGGCTGAGTTACAAAGCACCTGATTTGTTAAAAGGCATAAACCATGGAAAATCGTAAAAAAAAACCCTCCATTTTCAGAGGCGACCACAAATTGGAATTCTAATTCTAAATATATATATATATATATATATATATATATATATATATATAATATATATAAATCACTGAATGCGTTAAACAATCTTCAGGTTCACCTACCGATAGGAAAACACCCAAAAAAGGTAGTACAGGTAACAGATGAAATAACAGCTACATTGCCTGATGGATATTGTGAAATAAATCAAAATAAAAGTAATCCCTCTTGTATTCCTGATTGGGCTGCACTTCTTAGCAGCAGTCTAGGAAATCTAGAAGGGGGTGAATAATAAAAAACTGCTCCTGTCAGTTTATAAAGTAGGCGGTATTGCCTATCTCAACTCATTTGTGCCGAAGATGCCACTTGACAATGGCCCAGGGATCCATAGGTGCGGAGGCCAAACAAATGCCTGGGGCCCCTCCATAGAATGATGGCAGTTTCCATTAAACTGCTGGGGATTAAATCCAACAGTTTGAAGGCCCAAACTGTTGATTTGTGGCAAGTTTATACTCACCATCATAATTGCAATCCAATAAATTTCACCATAGCAACAAGTGTGCTTCTCAAAGCATAATACTGAAATTTCCTGCTATACATTTTTATGCCACAAGACGACACTTTCAGAGAATCATTAAACCAAGGTCAAATGCAAAGTATGAAGTGAATGTATACAGATGTATATTCATAGATACTGGCTTCAGTCATGCCAAACAGCCTCTCTCGACGTGTCAAGTCTCAGGTGACATTTTTTACGCACGGCGTGCCTCTATTCACAAACTTTGCATCTTATTCTCATAAATAAAACAAATGGAAGCAACAAAACTACTTTGTTAGATAGCACTGATCAATTTGAAGTGTGACATTTGAACGTGTGTGCGACTGAGTCTGAATCTGTATATGAAGAGCTACGATGCAGCGGCCACTGTTTTTGCCCACACCAAATTCCGTATGTGTTTAAAGATAATTCCTGTGTGGTTAAAGTGGCAGCCCAGCATCTGTGGTACACTCTGAGTGGTGCTTCACTGCATCTACTATTGAATAAGACACAAAATGTAAAGAATAATAAGGTAAGCTAGACCCGCCGGAAAGTATGTGACTGTATTTGATGGGCATGTGGATGTTATGCTGGGCCTGGGCTCTACATAGTGAGCATTGGACTGGGGCCTTATTATCAGTCACACATAGCTCTGTATGCTGCCGCATATACTGAATTTTACTGGACACTACAGAAGCAAACTTGTGTATCTCAGTGCGACTGAGTCTGTCAGCATCTGTCAGTCCATGAAATGGGCGTTTCTTGGTGACAACTGGGCGGCTACTTAGCAGACGAATGGAAGAAAACGGTTTCATGGGCATGTAGCCAGCATCCATATTGCGAAGGGACGTCTATTTTAGGGGGATCTCTTGTACCCAGCATGGGGTACGTGAAAGTGCCGATTCTAATGATGATGGTTGCGGCTAAAAAACAAACAAAACTGAAGGGTGCAGCCATACGCATGAAACCAATGTGAAAGTGACATTTGTATATGATCCTAAAGACTTTGCATGTGACCCAGAATCAGGCATTTTGCTCACCCTCAACTTCACATGGGTCCTCCTGCCCATCTGTCACTGGGCTCCCCCACCACCCCTATTCGGGCTCCTCCATTCCACCAGTCTTTTCCTCTATGCCGTTTTCTGACAGCTTCATTGGAGGATTTGGCTTTTACAACTTCGTACGGAGCTCTGTGCAGCTGGTCAGGGTCTGATCCTTCTCCTCATAAGGTGTGACACGCAAGGCCCTGGAGGCCAGTGCTACTGAGGGTAATGTATCTTTTTCATGGTAATAGTTTTAATAATAATGCATGCTGCATCATGCCCAGGTAAGTAGTACATGCGTCCCCCCCCCCTCTTGGTATCCCTGTTTATTACAATCCAGTGAGAGAGAGCGACCAAGGGATTCACAGAACCATATACCATGTGTCTGCATGGCGCAATGCACTGTTATACATTTCCTGGACCTGATTCAGAGTTACACGCTAATGCCGCTGCTGCTGTAAATTTTGCAGCCGTCAGGAGATGTATTGAGACAACCACCTGCAGCTTTGCAAATCCAAGCATCTGCATACAGAAGCCGCATCGGTCGCAGATTGTTCAACTGTGGCAGTCCTTAATGAGTCTATAGTCCCGCAGACTAGTCGTGTGAATTAAGACGTAGCCATATTTCTTACTAAGGGATTGCAGTCGCGTAGTGAGGCATGGCACCAAAACAGTTGCGACACATTTGCAACCTTGCTACCACTTCGTTACCTTCCCGAAACGCTCTCTGTCAAATAAATTGCAGATAGTCACAAGAGACTACAATAATGTACCTTGATACATGCGCAGACTACCAACCATTGCTCAACTGCAAAAAAAATAAAAAATTCATGCTCACTGTACATCATTTTCTCTTCCACCTACATTCTATAATGTAAATGCTAAATAATGTGTCTCTTCACAGCTAACAAGTTGGACAGTACTATTGGTTCCAAATCTTTTTTTTTTTTTTAAACAAACTTACAAGACAACATAAAAATGACTTCATGATCACCACCAAGTTTATGATGAGCAATAATTTTGTTCTCATTTGTGCCTAGTTATAAAAAGAAGAACAACCAGGACCTGACTTTGTAGGAAGAAGATACTATAAAACACATACCTTAATTGGTCCTATTTCCTCACAGCACAGTCGTGTCTCGAAAGCTCTACAGAGCAAAGTTAGAGAACAGAGCCCATGGTAATCAATGAGTTACAAATCAAAGTCACCTTTTAAATTTAATAAGCCACAATATGTGCTGGTAGGAATCTGTAATAGAGGGTACAATTAAGTTATGCTCATCAAAAGTATAGTTTAATAAATCTAATTAACATCAGGCTATATAAAAAGTTTAAATAGTGGAATGGTAGAAAGAAAAAAAAAAAACCACTGAGATGTTGCAAGAAACAAATAATTGGATGACTAGGCACCATCGATCTCAATTTAATGTCTGCTTCTGAAAGAATGAATTATGCTATTTATCAACTGTTGTATCAAAACTGCAGGCAAGAAGTCTTTTAATGAGAAGAGATGGGTAGAGACACATAGCAGTATTCCTCACACAGATAACAGGACTGTATGCGTCCAGGACAGTGACCTTGGATCAGTCTATAAATTATCTGGTTATTGTTCTTCCCATGTGTTAAAAAGTCTCATAATCATAGCGAGAGGTACACTGAGCAAATTAAGAATGACCTAACATTTTCCAGCGTGTCTTCCACATTGGTAAAAGTAGTGTACAGCATATTGAGTCAGTCTTTAAAAATGTTTTTTTTTTTCATTATTATTTTCAGTAAGAATTCATTATGGCGAGGATCCTCTGAAATATTAGGTTCAAAACTAAATCCTTATAAGAAGTCAATAGCAATTGACAATATGAAAACCCTAATACATCATCTATATAAAATGTGATTAATGTATACTATGTTAAATGTAAAGAATCTAGTCCACTGTCCAGTACCTGTAGCTAGGCACACATTTTCTAAGTGGTGCTGGTGTCATAGCACTCTGCAGCTATGCACTAAATAATAAATTTCCAGAATAAACCAAAAACTGCACAAGACATTATATATTATATATATATATATATATTGTGATAGGATCACTGGTAAAATGGTCTGTGGCAGGTACATTTGTCCCAGATTCCTGTCTTATGTGTTTTAAACCCCCAGGAGAAAGTCTGCAGTGTAGCAGGCTTGAGTTTCGGCTTTTTGAAAAGCCGTTTTGGGATCTGGGGGTTGTGGGTGAGAGGAGAGGGAGTGCTCCACCCACGGCCACTCCAGGTTTTGGGCCTTGCAGCCTGGTAACAGGCTTGTTAGGGTTTCCACCTGAGAGCGGCCAATATAAGCTGAGTGTCTCACCTGGGAGAGCAGACAGGGAGTTTGCTCAGAGACACTGGAAAAACCTATCTGTGAGTGTTGTGCTGTGCCTTTGTTGCTGGTGAGGGCATTAGGCCCTGCCAGGTTCTGGTAGTGAGGGAACCACCTGTAAAGTTAGAGCCCGGCCAGGGCTAGGATTTATGTTTATGGTTTCTTTTGTTGTTTCTGTTTTGCACAATAAAGACTGGCGCCGACCAGCTTGTACTCGAATCCAGTCTGGCGTACTGTTTCCCGGCAGCTGTGTGTGTAAGGAAGGAGTCCCCTACCCAGGAGAGGGACCTCCTAATCTGACTGTGTCACAATATATATATATATATATATATATATATAGCGTTCCCGCTAGGCTGTTTTAGCGGGGCGCGGCGCCCTGCGCTCCTTCTGGAGGGCAAAAAGCACCCTGCCCTCCAGGAGGAGGGCAAAAAGCGCCCTGCCCTAACAGCCTGCGGGAGCCGTTCTCACCCGCGGGATGCAGTGTCCCGCGGGTGGAGAAATATGCGGTGACCCGGTCACCGCCGGAGAATAGACGCCGGGCGCATGCGCCCGGCATCTATTCTCCCTGTCTGCAGGGCTTGGGGGCTGCCCGGCGTGTCCGTAAGTGCCGGGCACGCCCCCAAGAGTGACGAAAAGGGGACGCGTCTTATAGACACGCCCCCTTTTCCGATGACCACCCCCCTTCTCGACCGCGCGCGCCGAAGGCGCGCACACGGGCATGCCCTCTCTAGCTCCGGCGCCCTGCCTGCCGCCGGAGCTAGAGGGAACACTATATATATATATATATTTATATTAGACTTATGCTGGGCATACACGGTAAGACAAAATGTCTGTCAGACCGACAGACATTTTATCTGGCCGGCTGCCAGCCGCAGATGTACGCGGCATACACTGTGAGAGAAATCTCACAGTGTATAGCCCGACATCTGCGCTCCGCCCCTGGGGGAAGAGACATTTCCCTGTTCCTTCCGTAGGAAGGAACACAGGAAATGTCTGTCTGTCGGCCGCGCTGGGCATACACTGCCCGATGCGGCCGACAGTTACCGGGTAAATATCGCATCGGACGGGCATGCTGGACAATCCAGCATGCCCGACCGAGCAATATTTAACCCTCGGTCGCCCCCCCCCACGCTACAATAATCGCGGCGATCCGCCGATATCGGGCGGATCGTCCCGATAATTGCAGCGTGTATGGCCAGCATTACAAAGGGCGGCACTCCTCAGACTTTCAATAAATAATCACAGCAACAATGTTGTGCAAATCAACGTTTCAGATGTTATTGTACATCTTTCGTCAGGATATAAAGCAAACAAACATTTCTAACCGGCGGCACTCAAGGGACTTTGCGCAAGTTTAAATCGTCCGCTGCTCTTCTCAGGATATAGGATAAGATATATATATATATATATATACACACATAATAATTGGAACTGTGCTAGATATAATAGATATAATAAAAAGTGTTGTGCAAAGTGCGATCTGTGCAAATGTGCAACAAAAGGAATAAAACACTATATCAAACGTTCTGTTAATAGCTAATGTGTTTAAAAAAACTAATACATACGTAACATGTGCAAAATGCAATTTAAACCTAAAAACGTCACTTTCAATTGTATAATTCATGTAAATAAACAAATAATTTCATAAGGTAAAGTGCATAGTGCAAAGAATGGGCTGTGTAAGACAATCACATCCCCAAACCACCAATATCAGTTAACATTTTAAAAAGAATAAATTAACGTATACATGTGCAGTGAAATACATAAAACAAAGTCTGTGGGTTAAATAAAAAAAATCAGGGGAAATTTTATTACAGATAATAACTAAACATAAATCAAATAACATACAATTCTTAAACAAATATATATATATATATATATATATATATATTTCAACAAAGTACAAACATATTAAATATAAAAATTACAGAGAGCTTATCTGGTGAAACAAAGGTAAGTACATGAAAGGTAAGAAGAGCCTCCAACGCGTTTTGTCTGGACATCAGACTTCTTCAAGGGATGAATAAACTTCTCATATATATATATATTTGTTCGTTTGTATGTATGTATGTTCCCAATAAACTTGAAAAGTATTGAACCGATGATCGGGTTTTCACTGAAATGTTCATTGAGATCTTTCAAGTAACAGGCTATTAATCATCTCGCCATCATGTTAATTAACTACACACACATCACACATGCAACTTTCAGTTCGTTTTGCTGGAGATTTCACAAAGCCTAGGAGAAAAATCTTCACTTGGTTGTGACAGTGCTGCAGGGAAAAGGGCGCGCCCAACTTCCGTGATCGCCAACTTCTATCCGAGCAAGGTGCAGGACTTTTGCTTTATGGTTGGATGTATGTATCATATATATATATATATATATATATATATATATAGCGTTCCCGCTAGGCTGTTTTAGCGGGGCAAAAAGCGCCCTGCCCTCACAGTCTGCAGGTGCAGTCTTCACCCGCGGGACGTAGTGTCCCGCGGGTGGAAAAATGTGCGGTGACCCGGTCACCGCCGGAGAATACCTTTCTACAGCGCTTGGGGGCTGCCCGGCGTGTCTGTAAGTGCCGCCAGAGCTAGAATGAACACTATATATATATATATATATATATATATATATATATATATACATATATATATAATATAGTCACGGGCAGCACTCACGTATCAGTAGTATAAATCGCTCCGGTGCCCTCCGCATATTAATCAGCACTCGGATAATAATCATGTTACAATTACTGCCTGTGTAACGTGATTATCCGAGTGCCGCCGACTATCTACTATATATATATATATATATATATATATATACACACACATATATATATATATATATATACATACACACACACACACATATATGCAAACATACATACATGTATATATATATACACACACACACACATATATATATATATATATATATATACACACACACACATATATATATATATACATATATGTGTGTGTGTATATATATATATATATATATATATATATAGCCACACACACATATATATATATATATATATATATATATATTGTGGCAGGGACAGTATGATTTTTCTGGTTTAAATGTGGAACTGTAGGCTGATTAGTATCACTTGTTAGCTAGCTTTAAAAATTTTGTTTGTGCAGAGATGATGATGATCCTGATGGTGAAGTAGTTGCCCAGGTTATAAGCCCAGCGGTGACTAGTGTTAGGTATCCTGGACCTGTGAGTCAACTAAAGAACTGTGTTGCTGTTTGGAAGATTCTGTGTACCAGCCTGTATCTTGCCTGTGATCGCTGCACTGTCCTGTATTCCTGCATGTGGTGAGAAAATAAACATCTGTTGGATTTTACCCGGTCTATGGGCCTGATTCTGACCTGCTCGCGAGCGCAGAGCGCTCACAAGCGGGTCGATGGTGGCCCAGTGTGCATGCGCACGACGGAGCTGGCTCCGTCGTGCGCATGCGCGAGACCTGGATAGCGACAGGCAAGCCATCGCTCCGGGTCTCGTACCAAAGGGGGCGTGCTGTCGATTGTGAGTGACAGCACGCCCCCTTTGGTGGGCGTGCTGGGGGTGTGGCTGCCCAGACGGAGGCGTTCCCATGGGAACACTAGGGTTAATTCTTGTTGGGAGCCAATTAACCTACCAGTATATTTTTGGAGTGTGGGAGGAAACCGGAGTACCCGGATGAAACCCACGCAACCACAGAGAGAATATACAAACTCCACACAGCATTTATAGATCCTGGATTCAGTAACTGTAGGCTGGATTGTCTTTATGGTATATCAAAATAATATGTCCACTAATATGCAAAAGTATCCTGTTTCCAACAATTAGATGGTGCTGTTAGAGCAGCACTGAGGTCGTGGGTTTGATATAAAGTACTTGGATGACTGATATAAATGACAGTGATTCTATAGGAGACCTGGCAGAAACAGTGTGAGGTACTACAAGAGATTGATAAAAAGGTCAGTTGTAAAATATATAATGGGGAAAGGAAAAGTCGGGAATGGTGCACTAATGCCCGTTTTCAATTTGAGGCGAGATGACGTCGTTTTCGTCTATTTCAAATATCCCCGTATTCAATTACATTGACTTTGCACCGGTGCGAAAAGTAAATGTAAAAAAATGGGGATAATTTTTCGCCTGCCTCTAGCAGGCGAAAAAAAAGTGCAGAAATGGGGTTTAGGGTAAAAAAAAAATAGCATGCAGCCTTTATTAAGTCCCCTTAGGATAAACTGTGTAAAAAAAAAAAAAAAATACCCTCAGGACACCCCGAAAAATGGTGTTAAAAATTTTGGGGTAAAAAAAAAAAAAAGGGGGGAACTGTGTTTAAAAATAGCTAAATAGGTTCAGGGGTGTTCTGCAAGTATGCGGCAGGTGTTTTCTAGAATAGACTATTAGCGGCAGGTGCTTTTTTGCAGAATATTAAAAAAATTAGTTTAGGAACTTAAAACTATGCTAGTACCCATTTTAAAGTACCCCAAATTTGATGGGACCACTTTTTTAAAAAAAAAAAGCTACATACTCTTCTGCATCGTTTCTTCAATGTCAGGAAAAAAGCACCTGCTGCGGCTATTTAAAAAACCCGACTTTCTTCTGCAGGCAAAAACGGGGGTGCCCATAGTGAAACCCCAGGTCTGGACATCTATAGGGGGGTCCTACAATTATTTCCCGAAAATTCCCATATTTTTCAACGCATCCAAGTTTCGCCTGTTGGCATACAGCGTCCGCTTCAGCCGCTGTGCATCTCACTATACAAGCGGGTAAGACTTTTAATAAGACTGTTCTCCTTTTTCTACAATACAAGTGTGTTTTTTCATCTGCACAAATACAACTATTGGTACAGAAGATTGGACTTTGGACATTTATTTACATACTCAAGCTATTCTGCTAAATTACGGACATTTTCTTTTTTACGGTTTCAATCTAACGTGTGATATTAATGTACTAACGTGCGAATGTAACTCAATGCTGCTATGCTTTTACAAGTTGGTATTGACTTGATTTTATGGGACATCTATTATTGAATAAATATTATTTTATGAATATACCAATCATACCAGTGCAGAATTATATTTGTATGGTTTAGTGTTCATATGACGTGGGCAATTACCTCTTAATTATTCTGCAGCAGGTGGGGTGATAATTTAGCTTAGGCGTGGAGCAGGCGCTGAGAACAATTATCCTCAGAAGAAACAGGTGGTGTGGATTGGTAAGTCTCAAGAGCATGTCATCCGCTTAGAGTGCTAGGACCAACAGAGATCAGTTATATCATGATTTAGTCTAGTAAGTGCAGCCAATGGCTTCATCATTAATGCAAAACAAAGGAGTGGTAAAGGCAGCCCGGCTGTGTTCCATTCCATATGAAAAAAGGGACCAGAAGAGAGACTGTTGACCTTTAGTCTTATTTTTATCATTTTCAGCCTGCTGACATAATACATAAAATTCACTAACTATTGCTATGGCCTTGCATTGACAATTACATTAAGTTTATGGTCTCAGGATGCTTTACTGTTGGCATGACACAGGACGAAGACTTTTGGAGGATCGCCTGGTGTCAAGAAGGGCAGCAAAGAAGCTACTGCTCTCCAGGAAAAACATCCGGGACAGACTGATATTCTACAAAAGGTACAGGTATAGGACTGCTGAGGACTGGGGTAAAGTTATTTTATCTGATGAATCCCCTTTCAGATTGTTTGAGGCATCTGGAAAATGCTTGTCCGGAGAAGGAAAGGTGAGCGCTACCATCAGTCCTGTGTCATGCCAACAGTAAAGCATCCTGAGACCATTCATGTGTGGGGGTTGCTGCTCAGCCAAGGGAGTGGGATCACTCACAATTTTGCCTAAGAACATGAGCCATGACTAAAGAATGGTACCAAAACATCCTCCAAGAGCAGCTTCACCCAACCATCCAAGAACAGTTTGGTGATGAACAATGCCTTTTCCAGCATGATGGAGCACCTTGCCATAAGGCAAAAGTGATAACTAAGTGGCTCGGGGAACAAAACATCAACATTTTGAGTCCATGGCCAGGAAACTCCCCAGACCTTAATCCCATTGAGAACTTGTAGACAATCCTCAAGAGGTGGGTAGACAAACAAAATCCCACAAATTTTGACAAACTCCAAGCATTGATTAGGCAAGAATGGACGGCCATCAGTCAGTATGTGGCCCAGAAGTTGATTGACAGCATGCAAGGGTGAATTGCAGCAGTTTTAAAAAAAGAAGGGTCAACACTGCAAATATTGACTCTTTACATAAACTTAATGTAATTGCCATGAAAGCCTTTAACACTTATGAAATGCTTGTAATTTTACTTCAGTATACCATAGTAACATCTGACAAAAAGGTCTAAAAACACTGAAGCAGCAAACTTTGTGAAAACCAATACTTGTGTCACTCTCAAAACTTCAACACCAGCGAGGCTGCTCATGGCAAGACGAGGTGAATTCTCAGAGTTTGAATAGAGCATAATGGTGGGTGCCCGATGGATGGGACATTCCATTTCCGAAATTCTGTGGGCATTCAACATTCTTTACGCAGTGGCCAACAACAAGTGCTTAATGATCGTGACCAGCAGCATCTAGTCAGAATAGTCCATGTTAACAGACAAGTGACACTGGCTCAATTCACTTCCACATTCAATACAGGAGGTACCAGATGCATATCCAGCAGGTTAATGCTGGATATGCATACAGCGTTCTTTAGCTTCCATGGGATATGGGAGCAGAAAACCCACCAAAGTGCCCCTCAATACTGCGACACTGGAGAAAGCTCCTTACCTGGGCTTGTGATGTCATTAATTGGAACCTAGAGGACTGGCAACATGTGGTATGATGTGATGAGTCACAGCTCCAGTTGTTTCGGGCTGATGGTAGGGTTCGTGTGTGGCTCAGACCTCACGATGCCATGGATCCCAGTTGTCATCAAGGCACCGTGCAGGCTGGTTGTGGTTCCATAGCGGTGTGCGGTATGTGCACGTGGCATGAGTTAGGTCTGCTGGTCACCTGAACACGTCATAGACCAGTAACTGCTATATTGCTTTGCTTGATGACCATTCATAGCCCTTCATGGACTTCATGTACACCAACAAAGATGGAATATTCCAGCAAGACAATGCGCCATGTTATCGGTCCTAAATTGTCCAGAATTGGTTCGAGGAGCATTCTGAAAAGTTCAGACAAATGGTGTGGCCACCACGTTAACCTGGCTTGAACCCAATCAAGCATCTATGGGACATGGTGGAGAGGTCCATTCGCACCCAAGATCCTGCACCTACAAATATCAGAGAGCTGGCTATAGGAAGCTATCCAGATAGCACAGATCAACAGCTCTCCAGAAGTCTTCTGTCCACTTGTGGAATCGATGCCACGCCGAGATGCTGCACTTCGCCGGGCTAGAGGGGGTCTTACACAATACTAGGCATCTATCCCATGACTTTTGGCACTTCAATATATATATATATATATATATATATATATATATATACATACACACACACACTGTACATATACACAAAATATATATATATATATACATACATATACATAGGCACATATGCTTACATATAAACACATACATATCTATTTACATAAGAATGCATATGTATTTACAATGCATACACAAGTATATATACTTAAATATACATACTTTTAGAATGTAAGCTCTCACGAGCAGGGCCATCTACCCTCTTGTGCTTCTCCTTACTATAGTGTCATTTACTTCTTACTCACCACTAGGGCACCTAACACTTGGTTGCTTATGCTCTGTTGCTTATCTGGGTAATATGGTCGCTAATGTAGCAATATATATTATCCATGTCCTGTATTGTATTGTTCTGTAAGTCACTTGTATACAATTTGTTTTTGTACTTTGTAAGGCGCTGCGGAACACTTGTGGCGCCATATAAATAAATGCTAATAATAAAAATAATAATACTTCTATACTTCCGAATACACACACACACACATAATATATATATACAAACACACAGTTTTTATTTTATTTGATACCTACATAGTTTAATAGGCAATACTCTATGCAGTAAGTAATAATATAACAAAGTGACCTGGTGGCTTATGAAAGAGACTAGTACTAGAAGACCTGAGAGAAAAATAAGTACACTATGACATGAAGTAAGTGCGTTTGTTAAGTAATTTCAACGACCTCACTTTAAAGTGTGACACCTCACCAAAAATATTATTAGGCAGTATATTTTACAGATGGTACATGTCATTTCAAGGCATGTGATAAAAAGCAGACCAGAGCGTCTTTAGCCTAACTACACTTCAGCCTTTATGGCATGCCTATTTTAATCTTCTCAATTCACTAAATTACTCCCTAGTTCCCAAGAAAAATATATCAAAGACAACACATGAAAGTGGGGCAAGCACTCGCTGTTTGCCAGGCGCAAAACATTGATGCTTAACCCTTGCAATGCTGAGTTTAATGAATTGTTTAAAATGTGGAAAAAATGGGCAGAAGCTAAATGATGTTTTTAATTAAAAGTAAAGTATCTGCATCGTCTTATAATTATGGGAACATGTGAAGGTTGGAGAGTTCCGGTTGAAAATTAAATGCCGTAGGGACCAAGAAACCTAATTAAACATGGTAAAGGTAGAAGGGAGATTGAAGCCTCATTAATAACTTATGAAGGTATCTGATAAGAACTTGCCTTTGGGAGACCTAGATGCTGCCTCTTGCTAATTTAAAGACTCTTTATGATTACCTGAATGCAGGCCCTGAACATGAAAGGCTAAGCTAATTTTCCCCACCAATCTTCAAACAAGTGAATGAAAACAAGCTTTTTATCAGCACAGTGGAAAATAAATGTTTCAATTTAGTATGATTCTGGAGCATATGTTGGAATATACTCATTCATCTATAATATACACATATGCTTAGATATAACCTGTGCAAAAATGTATTACCATCCAGTATGCAAGAACGTATTTACTAATCTGACTACAGTTTAGCCTCACGAGAAAAGAAGCAAAGAATCCCATATGAGTGCACATTCTCGCAATACAGTATATTCAAGTTAAAACATAACCTTTATTATTACATCAATAGCCACTACAGTGGTTACCTAAAAACACAGCAAAATAAAGAAAGAACAAGAATTAACAATTCTGATACACATTAGCCTAATTACACCGTTATAATCTGGCACTTTTACATTTTCTCAGTGTTGAACGACTACCACTAATGGTTTTAGTGAGCTGAAGGTTACTCAACATATATGAATGAAATATATTTCAGAGGAAGAGAATTAATAAAAGCAATAGTTAATATACTTAAGATGGAAAAGAAAATCGTCAGGATTGAAATTTGAACATTTAGGGGGGAATTTATTTAGCCACAGCTGATTGATAGTGTTACCTGATTAAATTAGCTGCGGGAACCCTGCACGCTATTTACTAAAGGCGGGATGGTGCTGCGAGGAACGATCTACACACAGTAACACACGGGGGAACCCACTGATTCCAAACTTTACACAGAATCAATGGGTTAGGGCGCCTTAACCCCTAATTTACCGCACGGGAGAAAGGCTAATTAACTGAACAGCTATTCCCCCCTGGAATTATAGTTCAGAACAGTTATTGTTTTCCAAGCAAGGGCGGTTTTTTTGTTTTTTTTTATTTGGAATTCTTTCTCTAAAATATACCAAATGACATTTAAAAATTGCCCCCGTCTTTCAACCGCACCTCCCTAAGCACCACCCTAAGCACCTCCCTAAGCACCACCCTAAGCACCTCCCTAAGCACCTCCCTAAGCACCACCCTAAGCACCTCCCTAAGCACCACCCTAAGCACCTCCCTAAGCACCTCCCTAAGCACCTTCCTAAGCACCTCCCTAAGCACCACCCTAAGCACCTCCCTAAGCACCTCCCTAAGCACCTCCCTAAGCACCTCCCTAAGCACCACCCTAAGCACCTCCCTAAGCACCACCCTAAGCACCTCCCTAAGCACCACCCTAAGCACCTCCCTAAGCACCTCCCTAAGCACCACCCTAAGCACCTCCCTAAGCACCTCCCTAAGCACCTCCCTAAGCACCTTCCTAAGCACCTTCCTAAGCACCTCCCTAAGCACCTCCCTAAGCACCTTCCTAAGCACCTCCCTAAGCACCTTCCTAAGCACCTCCCTAAGCACCACCCTAAGCACCTCCCTAAGCACCTCCCTAAGCACCACCCTAAGCACCTCCCTAAGCACCTCCCTAAGCACCTCCAGATTACAATTACAGCAGTGCTTCTCACAGTGACTGCAGGAGGAATTGTGTCTAATTGTATGACAAATCGCTGAGCAACAGTAATATGTCATAATGGGTTTCTGGGGAAAAAGACCTCATTCCTGTAGTACATTACTAGAAGGATAGCATGTGCCTGAAGCAACATTCCAGAAATGCAGTAATAGAGAGGAGTCAAATAATGAAAATAATAAAGGAATGTTTGAAGTTATGCCTTTTTTTTTTCCTCCAGAAACACTTTATTCAGAAGGCAGGCACTGGTAACAGGAAGGCAATGGTAAGCAACGTTTAGATAAATAAAAAACTAAACACATTATTTCAAAATAGAGCTCAATATATTGTTTTCACTAAATATATAGAGAAAACCTCTCCAACATCAGTCATGAAGAGGAGTTTATGCAGCTTGGACGGCACATGGCCCCAACGCAAGAAGACTAAAGCTGGGTACACACCATACGGCAGTGCGGCTCCATACGATGTAACAATACCATTGCGGGCACCATACCCACTACGCGATCCGGTGTACGACGACGCCATGTATGCTGCATGTAACTATACGGCGTTGTTCACTACATCATCCCACCTGACGTGCAGAACAGCAGTTGGGACGATGCGACGAAAGACAGCCGGTAACAAAGAATTAAGTGTACACACTATATGATGTGTACAAAATAACGTTCCGATCCACGTTGAAGCGATATATCATAGGATATATCATATAGTGTGTACCCAGCTTTACTGTGCATTCTCTGTCACAATAACATGGATTGGACTGCAGGCTAAACTGTTCAAGATTTCAATCCGTCAAGAGGATCAAGACTTTATTTGGCACTCAACGCCTGTGATTCTTGATATTCTGGCAATATTGTGGGCAACAGTTCTTGGGAAAATGTCAATCACTGGGTAAAACATGAAAAAATATTTGTAAGAACATTATTCACAGAGAGCAGCTAGTTTTGTCAATCTTCACAGCTGATAATATTAATCTATTTACTACTCCTATTATTTATTTTTTTTACCAGATTTGGTAAAATGCAGTTTTTTAAAATATGCATCCAAAAAAACTATATAAAATTATTCCAATGCAATATTTTATGGTACAAAAACAACCAAAGAATATAGTAATTTATTAGCAAGATTGTGATCATAGATACAAGGTTTCTAAAATCCAGGGACGCACAGATGCTATTCAGACTAGCATTGAAGAACAACATAATTTTTCTACCTTTTAAGGTGCATACACACACAACGATATTGTTACCAACGATTTTATGAATGATTATCTGTCAGATTTTTTTAAAGTGTAATGAACGATTTTTTTGAACTACAAACGATTTTTGCATATTCCCTTACTGAAAATCATTGAGTTGGTCAGTCTGACTGAACTACAAACGTGAACGCGCATGAACGATAATCGTTCATCGTTTTAACTTAGAAAGTGAACGATTTTTTCTACGATTGAACGATAAATGATATTGTCAACGATAATCGTTCAAAAAATCGTTGCGTGTGTATATGCACCTTAAGTATTGGTGGTTGTGATTGTTAGTGGAAAAAGAACACCTGCATGAAATTCCTCTTGTTAAGAACAGCAGGTGCTCAGGGAGTAAAAACACACACACACACACACACACACACGACACAGCTTTGAGGCTACTCGTCTGCAAAATTCAGATTTGTAGTTTGTCACATTGTTGTTTTGTCACAAGACTTCAAAGATAGAAAGAAGTCGACTTGCTCTAGACAAATTCAGATGTGAAATATTGTCCTGACTACTTTATGATGGGCTTGACAGTGCTTTATAAAGCGTGAAAGGTCTTCGAAATATTCTTAAATCTATCCCGATATAAAATTTCATACATATGACTATGACACTTAAAGTGTGGTGACGCATCCATTCATGTATTATGACATAAAGGTGGCACACTGCTTAGCATCTGTAATGTATGGTGCTAGGTATTCACAATGAGATGAACCTAAAAGGGTCTGTCCTGCTCAGAGTACCAACAGCCTGGTAGATCACATGACCACTTTGTTGACGCATTTCGGTGGTGACACAGAGATATACAAATATAACGATATGAACACTTCAACCCAGCATCCTCTGCTCAGTATTGTGATTTTCCCCATTATCATGTGTCAGGAAAATAGTTATCATGTACAGCTAATTCACACACCTTCAGATTATGTCAAACAAGAAACTGAAAGGAACCCTACCTAACAACCAGTACTATTATTAGCTTTATTTATGCATAGATGATTTTCAGAACATGAGAAGACATTGTGGTAACTGAAAACTGGTTCTACAGGGATTTTTTCACACCTGATAAATGAATAGGACCCTTTGTACGAGACAAAGGAGCTCATGAGTTCTAAGCGAAACTTTAAATCAGGGTATGAATCCACTTTATATACAGTACTGCAGGCAATACAGGATGCAGAGAGGCTGAAAGGACAAGCAAGAGAATTAGTGCTTTGTATTTGAGATATTAAAATACAATGAATTTATTTAGGAAGTGCTTTTATGACACAGCTTATAACTTTGATGTAAGATACATGTCCTCTGGCAACCGAATTAAATTACCTAAATGCTTGCTGGGTATTATTTATTGTTTAAAATGCATATGTAGTTAAAATAAGCCGACACCATGAAGCAGCATTGCTGTTTGAGTTATGACACACATACTCTAATGCCAATACGTTCATTAATATGCAAATCACTATAACCAGCTGGAATCCACTGGTTATAGAATGCATGGCACACGGATATGGGCAGAAAGCCCCAGTGTGTACTGTAATAAAGGTATGAAGGATAAAAACCTTTGCACTGCATATGTACACTTTCTATATAGGCAGACGCTCAGCATACCATAGTGAGATCAGTGTAATGACATTACCAAATTACAATCACCAGTTTCTAAACTCTAACACCCACTATACTCAAAGTTGAATACAAAGAAATGAGGCAGATATGTCTTACAGCATAAACATGTTTCTAATAAAAATCAGGGAAAAACATTACAAAGCAACCGAACTCACAGTGGGGGTCATTCAGACCCGCTCGCGAGCACAGGACGCTCGCAAGCGGGTCGATGTTGCCCCACTGCGCATGCGCCGCACGACGGATGGAGCTCCGTCGTGCGCATGCGCGAGACCCGGATAGCGACGGGCTCTCCGTCGCTCTGGGTCTCGCACCAAAGGGGGCGTGCTGTCGATGTTGATTGACAGCACGCCCCCTTTGGTGGGCATGCCGGGGGCGTGGCTGCCAGACGGAGGCGTTCCCATGAGAACGCCTACCGTCTGAAGCCGGCCCCACTGACATCACTAGTGATGTCAGTGGGAGTGATTTTGGCTCTGATAGAGCCAAAATCACTCCAGGGCTTGCGGCAGCGAGACCCTACCGCAGGGTCTCCATTGCAAGCCCGATGGTCGCGATGGTCTTGACCATCGCGACCATCATGGACGCTCGCATAAGCTGTGGGTGGTCACCCACAGCTATGCGAGCGTCCAGGAGGACGCTCCATTTTCATGGAGGAGGGCCCTGATTCAGAGCGAGCGCTCTGGTCAGAGCGTTTGGCTCTGAATCAGGCCCAGTATTCATAGGGGGTAATTTAATTGTTAGCGCCGTGCGCCTAACTAATGAGAGCCTATCGGAGCAATTCAATTGTTGCTCTGATCAGACGTCCATTAGCCGCAGCAGTCACATTTTTCCTCGCAGCCTTCGGAGGTGCAAGAAAAAATATTTGAAAAATCCTCAGTCTAGGCACTCATACGGTAGAATGGGCGCCCAATGGGGTTAGCTGCTTTATGCAACTAAACCCCGTCCTTTTGGACGTGTATAATACTAAGGGGCGTCTGATCAGAGCAACAATTGAATTGCTCTCATAGATACCCATTAGTTACCAGGAGTCATATGCATTATATCACACCTTCTAATATTCAGAAATCCCTTTGTGGGACCCCTCGAGCATGGCCACGCCCCCTGACATGACATTTTGGGGGCATAACCGTGAGTCACTCCACTGTTTTTTTTTGTCACGCTTGGCTGCCCCCAGCCTCTCCTGGCACTAAATGCACTATGCAGAGCAGCATTAAAAACAGTACCCAAACCCATCCACACAGGACACTGCGGCCCGCAGGTGGGACAGTGCCCAAAAAGTGTGACTGTCCCACCAAAATCAGGATGTTTGGGAGGTATGATCATAGGGAACGGAAAATATTATTTTGACACTAGAATATTACAAGTGTCTACTTTCTTGAGAGTCTAAGAGAGCTTCCAAAAATTCACCTATATATGAGTTTAAAAGGCAGTACAGGGGTGACCGTCCACTTTCCAAGGCATTTGGAAAAGTTATAAAAGTCATTTATAGTAGGTTTTATGATATGGACTAACACCCAATCACATCTGGGTTTTGTAGGTAACAGGCAATGGGGATCATTCTAGGGGAGAGCGGTCCTATGAGAGAACCTGAAAGCAAACTAACAAGCTAAAAGTTGTGCACTGTGTAGGCTGAGAGCACAGTTAGCCAGGGACATAATAAGCAAATAAATTATATGCTGTTCGGCACAAACTATCTGGTTGTATTTATTTAGTATTTGTGTAGACCTGTTCCTGCAAAATAAAACCGTGTACAAGTACTTGAACATTTCTTAGAAGACTGCTACGATTGTGTACCTCCGTCTACCCTTGAGAAGCTATCCCAGTCCACCTGCTACAAAATAAATATATCTGATGATCATGCTGTCATGAATGTGTTGCAGCAAAAAAATAAAAAATAAATTTCTTTTCCAAGTCTAGTGGAATGCCTTTCTTGTATGATTAATTAGTGGAGAAAAACTGTCACCCAGAACTACAGTATAAAACGGATCTGCAGTGTTCATGACTATTCTCTGCAGCCAAGTCTTCAAATTATGAAATTGTGTATTGAGTTTTAAAAGATTTCCACAATGCTCTCTGACAGACGCAGATGACTGCTTTGTACAGAAATTGAGGTGTACAGTAAGTCTGGGATTAGAAACAGTTAAATAGCACAAATTAAAAATAAAAGTAACAAGAAAAAAAAACAAATATGGGTGGAAATGCTTTAAAGTCATATTTGTAAGTAATTAAATATTAGGAATCAGATAAGTAGGACGTGCATTATAGGCAGTTATGTCATAACAAAGGGATTAAATACAGATTAACCATGTGATGCACTAAAAGTCACACATTTGTCTCACTAGTCATTTATAGACCTCCGAGTGTGCACAACTGTATTATGTACTTTGGAAACACCCATTAGATACATTGCAAGAGTGATAGGAATTATTACATATTCTGTGTACAGCACTGCATAATATTTAGATGCTATATAAATAACTATTTTGAACTACAATATTAACTATTTTGAGGACAGCGAGTTCTAGTCCAACCATACTTCCCAACTGCCTCGATTTAAGCAGCTTTGTCTCACAGGTCAGAGGGATGAGAGATTTGTCCTGTTCACTGATGCTGTGCATAGAAGAGCCAAAGCAAATGAGTGTTACGAGCTACTGCCCCGGGGTGCGTAAATAAGGAAAGGTGAATAGTTTGTGTAGTGTATATGTAACAAAGTTGGAGAGGAGGTATAAGCAACTCATTATTTTATAATAATTCACTTTCAAAATAACTTAAAATATACTACCAATACTAGGGAATATAACACTATAATGGTGTGAGTGGCTTTCAGAGTGAGAATATGTTAAAGGGTGGCAGTGGATTTTGGTTTAACCACTTAACCGACGATTTTTCCAGAAAAACCGGGCAGAAATTGCCGTGTCTGCAGGAGAGTCCGTGGAGTCAGAGGAGATCCGGTTCTGCACATGTGTAGAACAAATTTCCTCTTCAAAAACACAGCCGGGCGGTGCGGTCGCAGCTTGTCTGCTGAAGTATAGATGACTGTATTCGCATCCCATACGACCATGTCAGTGAAGTGGTTAAAAAAAGAAAAACATGCAACCCTACACATCTTGTGGGACTGTTTAGAACTATAAATATATCACTATGGAAGCTGGATACTGATTAACATAAAAAAAATAATTGTCATTCACATGACAAATACGGAAATAAAAGTACATTTGAAAAAAAATAAAAGTACAGTTTTAACTCTTCTCATATACTACATCATTTAGGCCACAGATAATTCAACAGGTATGTAAACAAATGTCTAAATATAAAATTAGCAAATACACTATACCACAGCACAGGCTGCCCAATCTGAGGATAATTCCAGGGTCAACTCTGTCAGTGGATCCAATAGCTTGATCGTCACAATGAATATGTGTTATGAAAAAAAGAACAAAGTATATACAGGGTGTTTCACTGGTATACATTTAGGAAGCCGGCGGACGGAATGCCGACCGCCAGCTTCCAGACAATTAAATCCTGACGAGGGACGAATGACAGGCGTCTAGAATGACAGCGTAATTTTACCGACGCTGGGAGACCGGCGCCCGGCATCCCGATTGAGCAGATGCCTGGCATCCCGATCGAGCGGATGCCAGGCGCCGCTGCGGACAGCCGCGGGGGGGAGGGTTATGTTTAGGGCTCCCGGGGGGGACTAAGGGTTAGGCACCCCCCCGGGAGGTTAGGGTTAGGCTACGGGGAGGAAGGGTTAGGCTAGGGGGAGGGAGGGTTAGGGTAAGGCACCCCCGGGGGGAGGTTAGGGTTAGGCACCCCCCCCGGGGGACTTAGGTTTAGGCGGAGAAGGGGGGGTTAGGTTAGGCACTTAGAGGGGGGATTAGGGTTAGGCACAGGGGGGGAGGTTAGGGTTAGGCACCCTAAAGGAGTGTTAGGGGGGAAAAAAAAGGTTAGTTTATACTTACCTAGGGACGATCAGGATTTCCTCCTCTGTCGGCCAGCCGCTGTCGGGGTTTGAAACGCCGGCCAAGGGTCCAGCGGTAATTCATACCGATTCCGTTTCACTTGCTATGATAAACATGAAGAAGTCATAGCAAGTGCTCACCATTAGCATCCAGGCCAGCTTGAATGCATCACTCCATGTTATGGAAAGTTTTAACCATCATATTGGGAGTGACCGTCTCAATTTCCCACTGAATGTTATCTCTCAGTGCCATCTCCTGCGACAGTTTACACAAGGACTTCTGCAGAGAGGCCAGTAGTCGGATTTTCACTTCATGCACCATTGCTTCTGGTATTCTCAGACGGCCTCCTCCATGGACATCCAATATTGTTCCAGTGGTTTCCAGTTTCACCAAATACTGAATGGTGAATTTTGCCGGTGGTTTCTGACCTCCAAATTGCTCAATAAATTGTCTTTGGCATGCCTGCATCGACTCGATGAATGTGGACACCACAGTACACACCACCATTGTCAGGAGCAGGAATACCTCATCACAAGCCCCGATGGTCTTGACCATCGCGACCATCAACCTGGTCGGTCGCTAAGCTGTGGGTGGTAACCCACAGCTTAGCTAGCGACCAGGAGGACGCACAAAAAAAAAGAAGCACCCGCCCTCATTGAAAAGCGATTGCTTCTAACGACCGCCTCTGAATGAGGGCCAATATCTCTTATAATAAATAGCTAATAAGTACCATTTATTTCTTTCAGTGCAAGTATATACAGTCATTTATCATCGAGTCTGCACTAAAGGAAAATGCAATATAGCTAATATACCTCTCATCCAAGAAGTTTACAAAACAAATACATACAGTATACATACAGCAAGTACAATATGATATAACACAAACAATATAAATCCTCTAAGTATTAATAGGCTCTGTGGTTTAGTATATCTGCTTATTCTATGTCTGTATTTAGGAGTTGTGGTGATTCTGTCTGAAAATCTGGTTGCTAATTGCTTTAAGCGCAAGGTTATAGATTTGTTTTCTTGTGTCTACATTTATTTAAAACATATGAAGAGAAACACTTATTTTAATAGAAGATAATAAAACTATTATGTAAGAGCCTGTACTGAACTTGTGCTGCACACTATGGGCCTGATTAAGAGTTGTACGCTGCTGCAGCAAATTTGTAGGCAGCTACTATGCGAAAATATGCAAATCGCAGCCGCAAGGAGACGCATTTATATGCCCACTTTTGCAAATGCAAGCATCTGCATAACATGTTTCAGCATCTGCAAATCTAAGCACCTCCATAAAATGCGTACCATGTGCAAATCTAAGCACCTCCGTAAAATGCGTACCATGTGCAAATCTAAGCACCTCCGTAAAATGTTTCAGCATCTGCAAATACCAGCAACTGCATAAATTCGGTAGCATCTGCTTAAAATGTCGCAGCATCTGAAGACATAGCATCGATTGCAGATAATTTTATGGTCGCAGTCCTGAGCAAGCCTAAATGACAGTGGGAACGGCGATGCTGGAGCCATATTTCTGGATCGCAGTGGCATAGTGTGACACAATCCCAAAATGGTCGTGGCACCACTCAACGTTACCTCCCCCAAAATGCTCCCTGTCATACGATTAAATAGTTGCTGCGAGCAACTATGGTAATGTACATTGGCGCATGCACAGCGTGACTTAGACGTGAAGCTTGATGATTATCGCTCTAACAGTCTAATGTTATACAAGTAACTAAGCTGTTGGAGCCAATCATTGTTCTAGGATGTCACGGATAACATTTTCAGACAGTAAGTAAAATCTTCAATGTTTTCTGGCAAAGCAAAAATGTTATGTGAAACATCTAGAAGTCCTGATTAATTTATTCAACTACTGCATTTATTGGCTTGTAATGCACATTCAAAGTGATCTATTTGTGTTCCTCAAAGTAACATTACTAAACACAGGCTCATGTCCCAGTCCAGGCTTTGGCACACCTGTGGCACTCCAGCTGGTGTGGAACTATGTATCCCAGCATGCATTGCCACAGTTTTGCTGTTAGGGCATGCTGGGATGTGTAGTTACACAGCAGCTGGAGTGCCACAGGTTGCCTACCCCTGCCCCAGGCAATGCATTCTATTTCGGAGTGTAGCATACACACACACCATAATACTGCTTGCTATTATGGGCACCCCTTACACTCTGTGAACATTGAAACAACATTATCGCTTAAAAACTGTTTTGTATAAAATAGAAAGGATTCAAAAGGTTATACAATACTTAACTAGGAGATGGCATCTGTGTGATACAAAGCAAAATGAAAGGACTAGCAAAGTGATGTCTACAAGCCAAGATGTATCTTGACCTGCTGTCTCGACAATTGCAAAAGGGCACAGACTATCCATTTATATTGCATTTTTTGACACAATTACTTTTGACCACAAATGCCAAGCTGCAGCTTAATACCTTCACAGCACATGAAAAAGGGGA
Source organism: Taudactylus pleione (assembly GCA_031769625.1). Taxonomy (NCBI): domain Eukaryota; kingdom Metazoa; phylum Chordata; class Amphibia; order Anura; family Myobatrachidae; genus Taudactylus; species Taudactylus pleione. The sequence continues at coordinate 12,218,212 of JAUIMM010000201.1, read as the reverse complement.
AAAGTGATCCTAAAATCAGGAACACCTTTAACAGACCAGTCAAAAAAGCCATTTATTTAATTTACTTATGTCTGAAGCACTTAGGCTAAGCGGAACCTGCCATCTTCACAGAAATGGTATATGGTATCAATAAAATGAATAAAGATGTTTTGTTGACTGTTAAATAGCAGAAAGAAACCAAAGATATTTCCCCCATATGCTTTAACCAAATGCCTTTATTGAAGAGGACATAAAACAAAATAGAATATCTGTTACATGCCAATTATACACTGTGGATGCAGACAGTTTTGGCCATCCAATCAATTCACTAGGAGCTAGTGACATCACTTTGAGGCTCATGATGTGTTATTGGTGACAAGGTGTTTAGGAGATCAAAACAAAGATACTAAAGTGCATTCGATCCTGTAACTGCAGTCTGGAGTGGACACCATACATAACAACTTGAGAATATTCTTTTGTTGCAGTAAAAATTGCACACAGTCACAGTGATCGCAAAATATGCGCTACAGCGCGTTTTTTCCCTTATGATATTTTCATAGTATAATACATTATTCTAGCACTAGTACCATCGCAAAAGGCCAAATTACCACGGACTGCAATCCTATGCCTTTTTTCGGAAGTGGAAAAATACAGTGGTAAATGATAAAAATACCATGCAATGTTATGCTAATCTTTTTTTTCTACATGATAATCATGTTCCTTTGTGTAATTATTAACAAGGTACTTCTCATTAGAGTAGTAAACCAATAAAAAATATACACTTCCACTGTAAAAAATGTAGTGAATATTGCACTAAGAGAAAAAAATCTTCTTGTATTAATGACCTCTTGTCCATCCTACGTCTTATCATATGATTACCGTAGTAGGTCTCCAAGCTGCTCGCCCACTAGTTATGTCACAGTTATTACTGGATTGTAACAACACTCATTTATCACCACTGCAGAGTAAACACTGTCAAATTACCAAGCCCAGCCACCTAAGGAGTTTTAACAAGACTTGTACGGTTTAAATGGGGCAGCTCAAGTAGAAAGGTGACTGCCAGTTTCAAAGTGTGTGAATTGCTGAGCATGACTCGCTTCACTTCAATTAAATCTCAGGTTACCAAACAGAGGAGCGAATAGTCTTCAAGGGATACATGCAAACAGAAGAAATAGCATATGCAACACAAAGGCGTAGAGAACTGAAAAATCATCTTGTTCTTTTTAAATAAATGTAACCAAATTACTTACATAGAACTTGAGCCCAGTTGGACAAATAAGGGACATGACTCAGTAATCTTGGTGAGCGAGCAAAAATGTCAGTCCCAGGGACCCCTCGCTTTAAAAAAATTGGAGTCCTACTCCACAATTTCTGGGTCCGATCACAATTATGCCTCAGTGCCTGTAGCACATAAAAACGCACTATAGCGCATATTTTGCTCTGAAAATGACATGGGGAGAAGGGAACTGGCACGCTCAGAGGTTTTTGTGAATTCGGTCTGGTTTCAGAGAGAAGGACAAATGTGCGAGGCTTGAAGACTCTGGCTACTTCAGGCGACTTGGGCTGAAATTGGCCGGATCTGTACTTGAGCTGAACTGGACTGGAACCGGACTGGATCTGGACTTGGACTTAATAAGAATAGTACAGTGGATTTGCTGAACTGCGACAGCACAGGAACTGGAAGAAGCATTCACTGTAAGGGACTCAGGAACAGGTCTCCGAGGAGCACAGGTAGTCTGGACACAGGAAGGGCTGTGGAAGAGGTTGCACTGGCAACCAGAACGTGAAGCAGGACATCTCTTTATAGTACTGATTGACTAACAGGGTCAGGTGTCCGCTGTAGTGAATGATTGGAGAAAGGGAACCAGGCGCTGAGTGGTGCATGGATCATGTGATCGCTGCAGAGACAGAGACTGGAGGATCAGCGGACAGCTGACTGAAAGTGTCATGGCGACGCCCAGTCTCCAGCGCACATGGAGAATGCCGGACACTGGCATCTGAGAGAAGACCCTGCTTTCTCTAACATCGCTGCACACTGGAGCCATGCAGGGAGAATGATCAGCACTAAAGGACTGGAACAGTACATCTACATGATCTCTGCAGCTCAGGTCTCAAGTTGCGTACACAAGTAGCGATTTAAAAGCACGATTTGAACGATAACGATATCGATATAGTTATCGTTATCTTTCAAATCGTTATTTTGAAATGGTCCCTACCAACTTGCCGTCGACCAGCAATGCGCGGCCACGTATGGACGATAGCGATATCGTCCATCAGCCGTGCATGCCGGTCAACTTGCTCGATTTCGAGCAAGTTACTATATGGACCTGCGATCAATGATCGCAGATCGCTATAGTCGTCAGCAAATTGGTGGTGTGCTGAATGATTGATATTGATCATCCAGCATACCACGGAGGGTGCATAACGATCTGCCAGCAATATCATGTCGCTGGCAGATCGCTACGTGTGCACGGACCATAACTCATCAGCTCTCACAGACAGACACTCACAGGTGTGCTATCAGTCCAGAAAGGAATCCAGGAGCTAGCAACACAGACATGCTGCAGCCAATCTGGATATCCTGACCTGCAGAGCAGGTTGCAGAGGTAAGTCACAGGATAATTAGTAAAAGGATCGTGAAAGGAACAGAGGGCACAGGTGTGGGAGGGGAGAGTACACTGGAGCAGAAGGGATACAGACATGGAGAGAAGGTAAGAGAAGGCACAGGAGAGTAGAAGGGGTACAGACATTGAGAGAGGGTAAGAGGGGGCACAGGAGAGTAGAAGGGGCACAAACACGGTGAGAGGGAAACGGGGCACAGAGGTGAGAGGGCAGAATACACGGGAGAGTGGAAGGGGTAGAGATATGGGAAGAGGGGAACAGGAGGCACAGAGGTGGCCTCACTGTACATTCAGACATTCCCACATCACACACACTTTACATCAATACTGAGCATAACCTACAACTTTAACTTCTTGGTTAGATCTAGCCCATGAGCAAAGAGGTAAAGTCATATACCATAGCAGGGTTAGACAATCCGTGCTTACTCCATGTACTAGAAGTCCCAGCATCCCCTGCCACTGTGCAGCAGCTGGGGAGTAACGGGATGCATTAACATGCCCTATGGCAAGGCAATGGTTAATCCCCAAGCGCCCCCAAACATCAGTGACACTCCTCACCAGCTCAGCTCCTCTGATCCAAATCTGGTTCCTGAGCCGGGGCACTGGTTATCACGTGTCCAGCCAGGATTACCCACATACAACTCCTGTATTCACAGTGTATTCCCGGACCCACTAGCAGAAAGATGCTCTTTAAGTGACACATCTTCATCCGCTTCCATTCTCCTGCAGCATAGCGCCCCCAAGCTGGTAGATGGGGGAGACAGGGAACCAGTAGCACGCTGATGTTCCTGCGCCGGTAGCAAAATACTTATTAGTCAGAGTCTGCAAATCACAGGCAGAAAATAACAGTTAGCAGGTAAGATCCACAGCGCGCTGGGGGCCCAGAGAGGGGCCGGCTGTACCACCCTGATGGCAGCCCTGCCCATGCCCACCCTGCCGTGGCCCCGTACCTTCTGTGTGGCAGCTAGAGGACAGGATGCATGGTGCGCTGCTGCACGCACATCCAGGCATGTCTCCAGGGCTCTGGATGCTGAGGGAAACCAGGTATCCCCTGGAAAGATCAGCCTGAGCCTCCCGTTACTGCAAACACTACAGGCTGCTCCAACAACTCTCAGGCACGCTGGGCAGATGCTCATTGGCTGCCACACTCCAAGCAAGAGTTGCTGACTACGGCGGTCCTGCTTCCAGTGGCAATTGGCTGCTCTGTGGCACGAACACAGCGCGTCCTGTGCGCCCAGGTTATTTTTAAAGACCGGGTAACTCACCTCCTGTATCACGTAAAAATGCCTACTGATGATCTGTAAAGGTGATCTTGTATGCCTGTCTGAAACCAATATTTTCTATGGGATCTTATAAGTGAATTATGTTAAAATATACCAGTGTTTACAGGAAAAATGCCACCAACAAACGGTGGAGGAAGCCATTTGGTGGGTTCCTATGATGACAGCCTATTAATTCACCCAAATCTGATGTTATTACTCATCATGGAAGCAGATATTTTGCTTTATAACAATGCAGTCTATCAAATCACTAGGCTCCAGGGACATCACAGAGATACCAGGGCTGAGAAAGGTCTGACAGGAAAGAGAGCACTCAGCCTACACAGGTACATGTATTCCTTTACCAGCAGCACATGACAGGTAATACTATATTACAGGTGATGGCACAAAGTAGATCTCTAATTAAATGTGCACACTGACACTTCTCTGCCTGGTTTCTCAAGTTTATGAAATGTGTAAGACATTTCAACATGGGAATATATTGATTACATCTATGTATTCTTTTATAGCAGATGTGTATTTTGTAAATGTAATGTTGTGTACACACTATGCAATATGTTGTTTAATCAGCTGATGAACAACATATTGCATAGTGCATTGGCGGGTGTGTACATAAAACATGTCTGTGAATGACGTTGTTCACTGACATACTGTATCGTATCTTTCCTGCAGCACAGCCAATGCCGATATATCTTGCAAAAACAGTATATTGGCAAGTCTGGCTGCGAGTATGGGTGACCCGCCGATCACCTGTACACTTGCTGCAGGGACCGTCGACACTGACATCTCAGTTGCGATGTCAGCACAGATGCATTGAGCGGCAGATTGGTAAGTATATTTTATATATATATATATATACACACACACATAGAAATTAGTGCCGCCGTCCCCGATTTGTGTGTGTGGGCCCGTGTGGCACCTACGGAGGCATCAGGAGAGTGTATGTACTATTATGGGAGTGCCGCCCGCATCTGGCCCAGATGTACCGTGGAGGGATTGCAGGAGATATTAGTCATATCTGCTGCAGTCCCTCCGATGCAGCTCCTATGCAGATGGCGTTAGCCTGTAGTAGTCTATGGCTATTATGGAAGGCGTACACTATCACACAGCTTCCAGCTCGTCACCAGGATGGGCTCTTATCGAAACCAGTCTCCTTGTAAGAGCAGAATAGTAAATCTGCATGAAAATATTAATTTTCATGTTGTGAGTTTACATGAAAAATATTCATCACATCAACATTAAAAACTCGGGTTGTGATAAATATGCCTCAGTGTGTCTTGGAGTGGAAATTAGGATTGTTGAGAGGATGTACCAGTGACTAGTATAAGTTGAAGTAGGTTAACTTCTAATAAAGTTTCAGAGAGTTTTAGCCACTTAACTAGGACAGTCACAAGGGATGCAACCGCAGACATCTGGGCTTTCGCTGACACTATCGTAGTCCTCCTCCATCCGGCGGCTGTAACTGAGCAAATTTATTCTGCGCATGTGCAGAACAGATTTCCTCCTCTTGCTCTGTCCCCAATCCCCCCCACTGCCCCCAAAGCAGTGATGTTGTGGTCTATGACAGCCAACATCACTGCCCAAATAGCACCCAGAATGCTGTGCGAGCAGAACTATGGGGTGCATGCGTCTTTAATAAAAGTGTTAGGATGTTCTCTGCAAAATCAGATGTAGTAAGGGATACTGACCATCAGTTCCCATGGCACACACTACGCTCTGCATTAAGGGGAGGGAAAAAGTCACAGGAGGGGGTGATTTTTTTGGCAATGGGGGTAGGTTACGCCCATAGATGAGTCAAGGGACAGGTCAAAGGTAGAGAGAAGATGACATGAGCAAGTGAATTTCAAGGGGAGATTTAAGATGTATAAGGGGTGGTGTTGTTGAGGGCTTTTCAGTTAAGGATTAGTCTTTTCTAGGCTATGCCACAGTATTAAGGATAGATTGAAGCTGAGATAAATTAGGAGAATGCGAGATAGAAGGAGGTTGCAGTAGTTGAGGTGGGAGATTAAAGAGTGTATAACATCTTTGATGCATTTTGGGTAAGAACAGGACATGATCTAGCAATATTTCAATGGTGGCGATAACAGGATGGTACTAGAGACTGGAGGTTAAGAATAAAGCACAGGATGAATAAAGTGCAATGGAATATGCTGGTCAGGACCATAAGTAAAGGTGTGCAAGCAGTGCAGTTGCAAAAAGCCCTGTGAGTGGCACCGTTGCTGTCCCACAGCCCTTGCTTCTGGCTACCAGGGCGCCTTCAAAGGCACCCTGCAGCCAGTATCATTGCTACAGTGCCACCCGGAGCATCACTTGAACTCTCCAGACATGTACTCTGCAGTCAGATAGAGCCGCACGAAGCATCCTCAGGACGCTCAGGGTAGGGCTGCACTTCCCGATGCTGGTGGCCCCGCCCCCCTTCTGTCATGACTTCATGAGCTCAGGCAGTCGGGCTGGCACAGGGAGCACTGCAGCTCTATTATGCCGCTGGTATTGGTGCTTTTTAACTGTTAATAAAATAAATATATAATGAAGTTAAGTATGACACCAGTGCAGCGGGCTTGGGAGCCTGAGGAAATAGATGCGGTCAGCATCCCAACCATCAGGATGCCAACAGTCAGAATACCGTCTGCGGAATCCTGGGGGTCATCAGAATAACGGCTCCAGAGTCCTGACGGTAAGTACAGTATAAGGCTTAGGGTTAAGTTTAGACTGCTGGAGGAGAGGGTTGGGCTGCAGGAGTGGAGGGTTATAATACTTCCAGAAATCTGTTAGGAACCTGACTGTCGGGCTGCCGCTGTCGGTATTCTGACCATTGGGATCCAGTACCCAACCCGAGGAAATGGTGATTTTTGCTGATGTCGAATGTTTGTTTTAGTTGGCCAAAGGAAATAATGCTAATGGGGATAGGTCAGGAAAGGATAGGTAGATTTGTGTTTATTAGAGTAAAGGTGGCACTGGAGGCTTAATGAGCAAACTAGCTCTCCAAGAGAAGAGGTGAACAGTACTGATCTCCTAAATGAGTCCTACATGACACAGAACAATAATTCTGTGGAATAATGAAAAGTAAAATAGAGAATACAACAAAATAGGCTTCCAATATACTGTATAGACAAATGTTTTTGAAATACAAATGCATGTATAATATTTCTCTCATATCTATCATTTATTTTTTATTATTTTGCCAGGTTTTTGTACTGTACAATGAAGTGTTTGATGTTCTGTCTGTTTTATGATGCAGACCATCATATTAAGGTCGTCTATGTTAGTCTGACAAAAAAAAGCCAGTTAATGAGATAAATCTTACTGTAGCTTGTTTTCCCATAAAATATATCCCAGGCTCAGAGAGAACAGCATTCGCTGAGATAAATCAAGAAAAGACATGGGAAGCTTGAAGATGAGAAACATGAGGCATTAGCTTTCTCATTTAGACATTTCAAATTATTTTATAGGATGATACTCAGCATGAGTTAAAGGCAAAAAAAAGTAAACAGCCGATAGATTTCCAAAGCCTACCTCAGATAAGACTGACTTTAATAAAGCACACCAGATGGCAGCTATCTGAATGTAACCCTGTGATCCCAGTTTTAAAAAAAATGTTTGGTTATTAGGGTTTGAAGAAAGATAACCTTCCCATCTGTATTCCATCTCATTTAACCTGCAAGCGGGTTAGCTAGGAAGAGCTCTACTCATTAATGATGAATATCAGGGCCTTATTATTGCCTGCAGGTACTCTTCACCTTAGACATGGTTATATTTAACATCCCTGCGTTCATGTACATAACAAAGAAGCAACCAGACCTAGGGGATATGTGATTGCTCACATTGTAAAAGTGCTCTACAGCACTGTACAATAAGAGAATACATAGCATGCCTGTGCGCTATACTTCCTAGAAATATAAATAAAACACTTTGTGTGTTAATTAGTAAGCTAACTTAGGTGGGGTGTCCCACAATTTTAATAGAGAAAATTAGGTGATGAAATGATGCATGTATAATGTTCTATAGATTACGTATTGTCTGTAGTACGTACAGAATTGGGATGGGGGAGGGACTGGTAACATGGAACACTGGGCCTGATTCAGACCCGCTCGCAAGCGGGTCGATGGTGGGGCATTGCGCACGCGCGACGTACGCAAGTCCCAGAGCGAGAGAGAAGTTCTCTCGCTCCGGGGCTCGCTACAAACAGGGCGACTGTCGATGTTGATCGACAGCTCGCCTCGTTTTGTAGGCGGAGTGGCTGGACAAACGAAGGCGTTCCTGAAGGAACGCCTGCCATTTGTGGGCAGCCCTACTGACGTCACGAGTGATGTCAGTAGTGAGCTTCCGGCTCTATTAGACCAGGTAGCTCACTGGGGCTTGTGGCAGACGAGACCCTACCATAAGGGTCTCGTCGCAAGGCCGATGGTCGCGACAATCACGACCATCACCTGGCCGCTCGCTAAAGCTGTGGGTGGTCACCCACGGCTTAGCGAGCAGCCAGGAGGCCGGGTTTTTAAAAAACAAAGCGGCCGCCCTGATTCAGAGCGCCCACTGCCCCCTTTGGGAGGGGTCAGGAGTCAGTGGTGGGAATGAGGATTAAAATAGAGCTCATCTAATCAAGAAATGAACTCAATTGTAGCAAGAGAAATTCAAAATACTTGCGAGAATACTTTATAGGCAGAGAGACTAGAACCAGAGTTTACTAAGGGGAGAGAGCAGTGTCCGAGTTAAGTCCAGCAGGTAGATTTACTAAATGTTTGGTTTACCAATGTATTTCAAAGGGCAAAAGTAATTAATGCTAAATCAATCGGTCAAAGCCACCAATCATCAGCGACTTTGTAAACCCAACATTAAGTAAATCTACATCCAAGTCTTCAAGACAGCCTTGACCTTATCTGACTGCTATCTAAATGTGTGCCAATGAAAGAATCAATACTCAAAGTGCTATCAAAGGATAATTTAGGGGTGAAGAATAGCAAAAATAAATTGGGGACATGGCGACAGTGAATAAATTTACAGGCATGCATGAAGTCTAAAACTGCTAAATTCACACAAGCTGCAGAAAGGGTTGGATGACAGAGAGGTCTACCCAATGAGCAAAATGTGGGGCACATAACATGAGAGCGATACCCATGTCCAAAGGGAGAGATGGACCTGGGACTTAAATATGAACTATAAAAGACCTAACAGTGTGGGGATCAGGAGAAAAGATTCTACAGAAGGTAGTGCACAGAGCAAGAATGAGTGAATATCCCCAGGCATGTAGTGTCAGCTCTTAGGTAATATTGTTAGTGTGTTGATACAGTAGAAGTGTTCAATACAGGACTCTTTACCAACAGAGCACCAGGCACCCAAGATCATGCTAACTATATTGAACTGTACTGATGCACTCATGGATAGTCCAGTGTAACTTACATGTGCAAAAGAATCTTTTCTACATATCCCCCACATCGCCCAGTGACATGAAGAGTCAGAGCTGTCCTGGAGGTAACCTGCCAAAAGACAGAATCCAGATGTGCTCCAACATCATTAAAGCCCGTAAAAAATACTATACATACTGTAAGTTTAGTTTATTACTGCCACCATATGCTTACTACCATATAGGTGTCTATTCCAGCTAATACACCAGAAGACTGAATGCTATGTATACAGTTAATTTAAGTTAAAGCTTATCAGTTGTAGAACTAAGAAAGGACCCAGGAAATCAAAGATTAATGAACATTCAAGCTCTGCAGTCTTTGGGATGACCATGACAAACCACAGTGGCAGTCAATAAAGAAGTGTATATACAATCGTCACAATTTTTAAAGAAAAAGAGGCCCAAGGGCTTTGCTATAAATCGTGGTCAGACTTAAGATGGCCATACACCGCATAATAATTATGCAAACCAACCTACCAAATGACTGGTTCGACCGATTATTGTTCTATGTACGATACTGAAAAAATGTGCTCACAGCCTGAAAACAGTCTAGATAATTCAATTTGATTTTCAAACCTGTCAGAGCCATCCTGCCATAGTTCTGCCAACTTCAGGCTGTGACTAGAGAGTGCCTAAATAATTGTGTAGTGTATGAATGTGTTCCGACCATAAGGCAGTCGCTCCTACTTCTTCCCTGTTGGCTAGTCAGATGTACTAACATGCAGTGTATGGCCAGTTTTAGAGTTCAACAAATCTTTATTCAACCATGTTCATTTTATTTAGCTTATGTAGCTCCTAACACACATTGCTTTACTTTTTATATGAAGTATTATTAGATTATATTAAGACAGACTTAAGACATCTCCTCTTGAGTCTGAATATCCTTTCATAATCTCATTAAACACCAATATGTCCTTTTATATATAGATTTAAAGTAAACTAATTGTGTTTTAAAAATAATGGAAAACAATGTATAATAATAATAATATACATTCAATTATTTTGTGTGTATAATTATCTATCTATCAGCAGTGAAGATAACTTACGCCAATGAAAAAGGTTCAACCAAGGTTAGGAGTATGCCGCTCGAACCTTTTAAATTCAAACAATAAGTCCCTTGAAGATGGCGGAATCAAATGGGGAACGTTCCAGCGCTTCTCCAACCTTTAAGATGTGTAGGTTATTTGACAAAAAAAAAACTACATACATTTTCTGAGTCAAGAAACATACACACAATATGATATACACTCACCGATTCTTGAATGTAATCAAGCCTTTGGTAATATTGCACCATTACCCACCGGTGATTGCACAGATTCTTATATATGAATGTCCAAGGCGAATAACACATTTATAAAGGGTGAGTATGATCCTGAAGGATTTATTTTGTCCAAATTCACCATACACGATAGTAGACACTATACTGTTTTTTCTGTAACCCTTTCTGAATATCCTGAGGAACACCTACCAGAAGGTTTGAAAGTCACAAGTGCAATCTGCAATCACCGGTGGGTAATGGTGCAATTACATAAGCCTCGATTACACTCAAGAATCTTTGAGTATATATCATATTGTGTAGGTTTTTGGACTCACACAGTGCACACTATATTTGTAGTCCTCTTTTTTTGGTAAAATAACCCACACTTGAGCCATAGGTTGAAGAAGCGCTGGAACACCCTCAGTTTGATTCCATCATCTATCAGACATTTTTCTATAAATTGTATTTTTGAATTATACAAAACAGCAACAGAACAAAAAATATAAAACATATCGACCTCTCCCATGCCTCTGCAATACATAACTTGATAAGTAACATATTTCCTCCTAACTAATGCACAGGAAACAACTTATTAACTTAAAACATGTTTTTACAAAAGTTATACATGCTGTAATTATACAGTTTTGTTACTTTGCTCCTGTAATATTTTACTAAGTGAAATTCCTCTATCAGCCAAGCACCCGTTGTTCTTTGTAGGTGTGGACATAGCGCCTGATTCTAAACGTATACTACATGTGATTAAATCAAAATTAATTTGGGTTATCTAGAATATTTTCCTTCATGTACCTTCCTGTAGTACAACTACAACTCCAAGAAAGTTTTAAGAATATAAAAAGTAAACAAACTCTAGTATCTAGAACCCTTTGCTTATATAATTGTTATTATTTATCCATATAATGCTACCAATTTTTGCTATGTTTTACAGAGAATATTTCATTACATCAACGCCTGCCACATTAGATCTCAGTGTCTAAATTTTCAAATGGCACACACAGACTAATGGTGCGTACACACGATACCATCGACCATACAGTTATTGTTCAGATCATTAATTTTTTTTTGCCCAACGACCAGCGAAGCGCGGGCACGTATGGATAATAATGATATCGATCATCGCCCATGCATGCAGGCCAACCTGGTCACTATCGACCAGGTTACAAAGGGACCCCCTATCGTTGATCGCGGGTCGCTGGCCTGTCGTTGGTGGTGTTCTGGATGAACGATAACGATCATCCAGCACACAGGGAAGGTGCAGGACGATCAGTCAGCGATATCGTTATCGCTGACTGATCGTACTGTGTGTACGCACCATAAGGCTCATTTGTCAACAACAAATTAACTGACCAGTATTGTTTTTTTCTTTTAGACTGTGGAAGGAAACTAGAGGACACAGAGAAAATTCACAAAACACGTTACACACATCTGACCTATAAAGAGAGTTAGGTGTCTCTGTAAGACCCTCATATAATTCTCTCAGGCATTCGCTATAACAAACTCAGCAAAAAAAAATATAACTTTGTAAAACATGATGATGTTGTTCTTACTGGCTATGCTTAATGTTACCCTACTGTGTTATTTGTTTTCCAAGCATAAAACAATCCTTCAGAGAGGAACAGCACACAGTAAGATGAAATACTAAACTGCTCTCTAGAACTGCTCTGCTTGATCTTGGCAAAGGAGCAAGGTGCAGAGAGAGAGAGAGAACGAGAGAAGCTTATTGCTCAATACATACTGGAAACTACCAATATCAATACAAAATGTTGATTTGACATAATTGATAAATTCAACTTGACAATCTCTAACAAAGTTTGTTTTATAATGTAAAACATATGGCCACACTTGACATTTTATAGAACATATAAAAACATTAAATACACAGATATGCTATCAGTATGAACAAATGAATCAAAGGACTGAGAACATAGAGGTTCATCGAGTGAAACAAAATTAACTCTAAAAAGATAGAAGACCTCCCAATATGACATGGCCTATATAATAAGCCAATATACAATCATCAGTTCCAACTACAATAACTTTGGCAGAATTAATGTTAAAATAGTTGTTTCATTAAAGGTATTAAAATGGTTATATTTACTGAAGTTATAAAAAGAAAAAAAAAATGAAATTTAGTACAGGTTGAGTCTCCCATATCCAAATATTCCGAAATACAGAATTGTTTTAGCATGACTGAGATAGTGACACCTTTACTTTTTGATGGTTCAATGTACACAAACTTTGTTTAAAGGTACAAAATTATTAAAAATAAAGTATAAAATTACATTCAGGCTTTGTGAATATGGTGTATATGAAACAAATGAATTTCAGGTATGTACACAAACTTTGTTTGAGCCACAAAATTATTGTAGGCTGTGTGTATAAGGTGTATATAAAACATTAATGCATTCTGTGTTTAGATTTGTGTTCCAAACCCAAGGGTTCAGTATGGTATGCACATATTCCAAACAACGGAATATTCCGATATCCAAAATACCCCTGGTCCCAAGTATTTTGGATATGGGAGACTGGAATGTAGTACACATAGATTGCAATCAGTAGGAATAAAATTATTCACTAGTGATATATGCCCTATATCAGTGGTTCTCAACTCCAATCCACAAGGACCCCCCAACAGGTCACGATTTCAGGATTTCTCTCTGGAAAGAGGTGGAATAATTACTGTTCCAGCAAAATAAATTAACGCACACGTGTATGATTAAATATATCAGGAAAACATGACCTGCTGGAGGTACTTGAGGATTGTAGTTTTAAACCTCTGCCCTATGTGACTGTAGCTATACACAGTGTATACATCCATAACATTATGGTTGCAATTCACTAAATTAAATGCTCCTGAAAAATAGATAAAATTGTTCATTGAGCTTACAAATTACTCAGACTATGGAGCCTATGTATCAAACCGTTTTTTTTTACATAAAATTATGCAGTTTCTGCATAATTTTATGTATTGCTCCTATGTACTAATGGCACAATGCATGAGATTTCACAGAAAACTGTCAAAGTCCTAATTAGCCCTTCAGATCGCAGTCACCATTATTATCAATGGGGAATACGATCTGACCCATATGCACTAAACTCCAAAAAAGGATGCTTTTTGGAGTTTAACCCTGGTAGGTTACATCATCTACTGTTTGCCTATGGGGGCTCCCGATGCAGGAGAGCGATCTTTCGATGTCTCCCCCGCAGCCTCCAGCCAGTCCAGGAAGCTGACACTGTGTGCGCATGCGCAGTGTCAGCTTCCCCAGGGAAGTCTTTCAACTTCATTGAAAGACTTCCCCGTAATGCTGGTGATATAACTCGCGGAGACAGCGGTTACTGCAACCGCTGTCTCTGCGAGTTCCCGGTAGTAGCCAGGATATTTTTATTAAAAATGAAAATATCCCCGGCAAATTCAAACATTAATAATCGCGGCAGTGCCGTGATTATTAATACATAGGCCCCTATAGCTCGAAAATAAGGGCTGTTATCCTGTAATTGCAAAGCTTTACTATAATATAGAACTTTATTTAAATCAAATGTAGACATTTACAAGCACAGTCATATATTTCTGTTAATTGCAGAACCTTTAAAAGTATGTATGCTTGTACTTTTCACATAATTGCTCACATGTACATAACTCTGTAATCAGAGGCAAACAATGTATTATTGTATATACCCCGTGAATACCAAGTAAATGCCATGGTTAACCACATTATTTTGTTACATGGGCAAGCAGGTTGTTGTAATTAATGGCAAATACTGTGTATATTGCAGAACCAATTAGTTATATCTCTTTCTATTATCTTTTAAAGCTGCATTCTCTTAACTTCATAAAGTTGGATTGGCCTGAATTTATCTCTAACAGCTGCTTTGGAGTTTGGATAATGTGGCCCCCAGGCTGTGTGTATCAAGGCACATGTAATGCAACCGAGGCAAAAATCTGCATTACATTTCAGGTGAAAAAACTAAAGAAATGAATAAAAAAAAATAAGAAAAAACCATATGGAGCTGGGTTGTGGATAATTTATTTCCGAAATACCACCTTTTCCAGTGTAGTCATTTAATTTAGGACATGCTCAGGTGCACCCTGAACCTCAATAAGCAAACATTCAACAGGTATTCCCTTACCCAGGGGCCTTCTCTGTGCCCTTCTTTCTTCTATGGACCAGACTTGTGGGAAGCTGCGGAGGACTTGTGATCCTCTAACTCAAAAACTTAATTTTACACCATTTAAAGCAAATAAAATTAGAAAATTCTGAAATAAAGAACCACTGGCTCCCCAGGAAAAAGCTCCAGCTAAAGGAATAAACATTGTTACTACAAAGCTCAGATGCTGCTATACTGCATTGCATCTCTGCCAAATCCACCATTAGCAACTGGGGCCACCTACTCACAGGGGCTTATTCAGCATTGCACGTACAGTAGGTGCAATGCTGAAAGCAGATTCACGATTATCGTGTTCTGCAAATGAGCAGAACTGGTCCTGCGTGATCACACGCAGCCCTTGCTATGCCTCTGCCTATCAATTAAGAATCGGTGTGGGGCCGGCCCAGTTTTCCGGAAGTGGCAAGGCTAGGGGCTGCGACCACTGAAAAAATAAAGATACATTAAAACAAAGAACACCATTGTTTTTCTTATGAAATTCTGCATCTGTTTGATATGACAAATGGCTACCCTCCCAATTAAAGAAATAGAGTTGCATCCAAGATGGCTGCCATACTGGTGACATGCCCTAAAAAGTTTTCCCCCACTCCCATATCATATGTGTAGACACAGGATTAATATTTCCTTACTCATTTCCTTTTTTATAAAGGGTGGTTCCAAACTTATGCACCACCCTGTATATCTATGAATAATGTCTCAGCCCTTATAATGGCTACCTCCACTAGGTGCTTACATGGGAGCACTAGAATTCAGCACAGAGAAGTACAATAGGAAAACAATGAATTATACCGGGTGAAGCTATGAAGCAATACGCTATTACAGTTCTCTATGGATCAGAAATTCAAATATATATCTGCTTCAAGATCAAGCCCAAATATATTGAGTAATTTTCTGGGAATACATTTATAGTGGTCACCAATAAGGTCAGTTGCTGTGTTTTTTTATATTTATAAATATTTGGGCTTCTTTAATGCGTTGCTTAAGAGAGCCTCAGAGAGCCATTTGGCTGCATTACAATACAGTTGTGAGAAATGATGTCCTTTGTGTCATATGCTATTGCTGTACACATACTTTTCTTCACCTTAATGCAGCATTCCATGCTCATTGCCAAAGAACACTTTCCATGTTCGGTAGAGAACGTTACCATACATCATATGTACTGTGCTCGTTAGGAAGGTGTCTGCAGCCCTTCTGGCAGAGAATAGAGTAAAAGTGTAAAAGAGGTGTGATACCATCGATACATTTCAGCTGCTGAAAGAGTACTTTGTCTCTGGGTTGCTGGAGTTGTACTGTATTGTACTGATATTCTGGGTGGGGTTACAAATATTAACTGCTGATTTAAAATAATAGAAAAGAACATACAAGGCTGGTGAACATATCTCTTGCTGCTAAAGACAAATAACTCTCAGAAATATTACTGTTATAACTCAGCAATGCTGCATCCACATGTGTCAAGGCAATCAATTTATTCCTTGTCTTGAGGTAATACACTCCTGTTAGGGTAATAAATCAAGTCTTGTTTTATTATATTGCAAAGCAAAGTACTTTCATTTTACAATGGAGAAAAATGCAAGTCTGTTCCATAGCTTTCCTCCTGAGATGCTCCTTTCTCGTAGGTCAAAATCTGGGATCCTTTCTGTTCAATCAGTGGAATAGCAAAACAGAGGCAGCTGAATACTAACTTAGATGGGGTAAATAAAGAACTGATCTAGGTAAATTATACAGCACTAAATTCTCATAGACATAAAAGGACACAGAAAGTGTCACTTCTGAAAGTTTAGTGTGCAACTGCAGACCCCCAAAACGGAATCGGTATGATATACCGCCGGACATCAGCATGGCGGATGAAATACAGATGCCGGAAGGCCGGCAGATGGAGATCCCGACAAGATAAGTAGGACGGCTATCCCTAACCCTCCCTTAGGGCCTTAGGGGTGCCTAACTCTAACCTCCCCTCAGGGGTGCCTAACCCTAACCCTCCCTCCCCGCACCCTAAACCTAACACTCCGGGGGGGGTGCCTAACCCTAACCCCCCTTCTCCTAGTCTAATCCTAACCCTCCCAGGGAGGGGGTGCCTAACCCTAAGTCCCCCCGGGAGAACCTGAACCTAACCCTCCCCCCTGCGGCTATCCGCTTCAGACACCCGGCTTACCTACGATCGGTATGCCGGGCGTCGGGATTTCGGCGTGGGGCTAATGATAGGCGTCGGTATTTAGACACCTATCATTAGTCGCATGCCAGGATTTCACTGTTGGGAAGCCGGCGGTTGGCATTTCTACCGCCGGCTTCCTGACCACATACCCCCCAAAACAGGTGTAGTTCTATGGTACAGTATGCTATAGGTTCAGGTGAAAATAAAACCTGAATGGAAACTGCTACTGAGAAGAGCTGGGATGAATGCGGAGTCAACAGATAAATGTGTACTAAGCAAACGCTCGTGTCTCATTTTATGCTACAACAGGATTTAGCTTTATTTCTGGCACAAGGTACTTAAGGTAATTAAAGTATATGAGATATATGGTGAGCAGAGGGTGAACGCACTCTGATGTTTCTTGTTCTCAAACAACCACACAGACTTTTCACTCTCAAAAGTTCTTGTCATCTTAGAAACGTCTCCCCCGTCACGTCAGAGGATTCTTGGGAACCTGAGGAGGACACTGGCAGTGATTCAGTAGGCTGAACTTTGTGCAGGAAGCTTGGGGGGCATATGTAGATCTTGCGCATGAGGCTATGCCGGATCAACAGAGTAGATGACTGTACTGTAGACAGCATGGATTAGTTTATAAACTTGAACTAGACTGGAAATGGCTGGAATGGAACTGAAGTCAGGCTGGAACGGACAATGCTTCTATAAGCAGACTGGAACTGGCTGGAATAGAACTGAAGTCAGGCTAGAACTGACAATGCATCTTGAACCGGACTGGAACCAGCTGGAATGGAACTGAAGTCAGGCTGAAACTGCTCGTTGAACCAGACTGGACACGGCTGGAGTGGAACAGGAGTCAGTAGTGCAGCAAGATGGTAATTTCATTAGTATGTGCTAGATATAGAGTGTAGCACATTGGAACACAGGTACTACAGGACACAGTAGACTTTTCTCAGACTGATTATAGCTGAGTCTGGGAAGTACTGATGAGTTTGCAAAATTCAGGTAGGAGGAGTCTATACTGCTGAACACTGATAAAACGGCTGGAAGTAGAGGTAGAGAACTCACTGAATAAAATGTAATTTGCAGAGGATTCAGGGGTTAACAGCATATCAGGGATTAGGACCACTGCAGAAGATTGGGAAATGCAGTGCAGCACCACTTGCTACAAGGACTATGATAAACACTGAAATCAGGATCCTGCAGGTAGATAATTTGCCTGGAGTGAGGTTTAGAAATCAGGGACTCAGGCAATTGTTAAGGCTGTAGGTATTGCAGACTGGAAACTTAGTGATCTTAGCAGTTTATTGAAGACAGAGATCAATGGCTAAAGTCTGTATATATTCACTACAGCTGAAGCTGGGTGGAACCCAGTAATCATCAGGCTCAACAGAAGAGAAACTCAGCTAAGGATTCTGTGGTAGCCAGGAAACTGAACTACACTCTGGAGCAGTAGGGTACGGGTAGGAGGGTGCAGCTTAGCAGTGCGCAAGGCATCACCGCGTGCCAGGGGAAAAGGGGGCGTGGTTTGTGCCAAGGGGGCGTGGCCTCATGGGTGGGGTCACGCACCCGAACTCTGGTTTTTGTCTCTCCAGGGGGGTCCCAGAAGTGCGGGTTGCCCCCGGGGACCAGTGTACTTGTAGTGCCAGCTCCCTCACTGTGACAGGAGCGTAATTCTACAGTGCAGCACCCGGCTCCTGTCAGTGAGGGGAAGTCTGTACTTTGGTGTCACCCCTCGGCGGGTGACACCAGGGAGCCCGCACCGCCCTTGTGATGCCACTGCTCTGGAGCCAGGGATTTCTGAATAGCTTGTTGCAATCAAGAACCTGGATAGCAGCATATCTCTCAGGGAAAAGACTTGTTGCTCTGGCATCTTACTAGGGAAAGTCATTTTATCCCTCTTGCTGCACTGTGGCTGGTGGAACGGGTCAGCTGACCGCTTTTGGGCTTGCAATTAAAGGGAGTGGAGTCAGGTGACCGCGAGTGTCATGGTGGCACCCAGCAGAGAGAGACGGCGGAAAAGACTGCGGGGTGCCCTCAGGGAGAAACGAGGCACACAAGACCACAGCGGGGGCCCGGGAAACAGTGGCGATACTGCCTGCAGGATATCTGGAGACAGGCTGACCAGCACGCTGGTAAATAATGGAGTGCAAGTTTCCGTGGCCTGACATCCCCTATATTCTAGTTACCCATATCTGCAAACTATTCCGATATGTCTTTATGCTAAAGCCTAGATTTGCTTTCCTATGGGATATGTTAAATACAATTAAACTAAATGTATTCTATATGTAATTTGCTAGTACAGCATTTAGTTACTATACAATACATGGGGTCTTCATTCTTATCAGCCTATTATTTCACAGTGACAGATTCACACAGCTTTAATCCCAGAAGACATACTAGGGGGTTTAAGTCCCAGGACGGACCTCCCGTTGGTGTATGCTGGGCAGAACTTTGACCCAGGGAATCTGTTCTGGGCCTTCCATTGGACGGATTTGGATGAAAACTTCACAGAGGGGTGGCAAATGGTCTGGGATGCCTAATGGAGTGGTTGGGGTCCCGGTCGGACCTCACATCGGAGTGCGCCGGGCAGAACTTTGACCCAGGGAATCTGTTTTGAGCCTTCCCCTGGCTGGATTTGGACAAAATATTCAGAGTGATAACATTGGATGCCAGAAGACATACTAGATGGTTGAGAACTTTGACCCAGGGAGCCTGTTCTGGGCCTTCCACTGGAAGGATTTGGACGACCCCACATAATAAAACTTAATAACTTGAAGATTTAAACACAAGCAACACCGGGTACTTCAGCTAGTGTAGATATATAAGAACAGGAATGGCGGCAATCTGGACCAAATAAAGGAGACTTCAAACCTATAACATTTTTTTCATTGTTTAATGCTCTTTATTGCGGCAAATATTTTAAAACAATACATGCAATAAGAAAGCATATAGGTTATGTCATATTTTCTGCTTTCAGCACTTGCAGCAAAAACACTAATTTTGGGAGACATCCTAATTGTAGAACTGATGAATGTAAGTTTTAAACCAACAATTTTCATGTTTGGAGGTCTTAAATATAGAGCTTTAAAATGAATATCTACTTTTACATTTATTTCCATTTCATCTTTACCTAAACTTTAAAGCATCCCCCAAACATTGAAAGGCGGCGCCTGCAGACGGTCAGGTAATGTGTGGTCTTAGGAGGAGGAAGTGTAATGTGTGGTCTTAGGAGGAGGAGGTGTAATGTGTGGTCTTAGGAGGAGGAGGTGTAATGTGTGGTCTTAGGAGGAGGAGGTGTAATGTGTGGTCTTAGGAGGAGGAAGTGTAATGTGTGGTCTTAGGAGGAGGAAGTGTAATGTGTGGTCTTAGGAGGAGGAAGTGTAATGTGTGCTCTTAGGAGGAGGAGGTGTAATGTGTGGTCTTAGGAGGAGGAAGTGTAATGTGTGGTCTTAGGAGGAGGAGGTGTAATGTGTGGTCTTAGGAGGAGGAAGTGTAATGTGTGCTCTTAGGAGGAGGAGGTGTAATGTGTGGTCTTAGGAGGAGGAAGTCTAATGTGTGCTCTTAGGAGGAGGAAGTGTAATGTGTGCTCTTAGGAGGAGGAAGTGTAATGTGTGGTCTTAGGAGGAGGAAGTCTAATGTGTGGTCTTAGGAGGAGGAAGTGTAATGTGTGCTCTTAGGAGGAGGAGGTGTAATGTGTGGTCTTAGGAGGAGGAAGTGTAATGTGTGGTCTTAGGAGGAGGAGGTGTAATGTGTGGTCTTAGGAGGAGGAAGTGTAATGTGTGCTCTTAGGAGGAGGAAGTGTAATGTGTGCTCTTAGGAGGAGGAGGTGTAATGTGTGGTCTTAGGAGGAGGAAGTGTAATGTGTGGTCTTAGGAGGAGGAGGTGTAATGTGTGGTCTTAGGAGGAGGAAGTGTAATGTGTGCTCTTAGGAGGAGGAGGTGTAATGTGTGGTCTTAGGAGGAGGAAGTGTAATGTGTGGTCTTAGGAGGTGGAGGTGTAATGTGTGGTCTTAGGAGGAGGAGGTGTAATGTGTGGTCTTAGGAGGAGGAAGTGTAATGTGTGGTCTTAGGAGGAGGAAGTGTAATGTGTGGTCTTAGGAGGAGGAGGTGTAATGTGCGGTCTTAGTCTGCACATTACACCTCCTCCTCCGCGAGCAGCCCCCTTGCCCAGTGCCCCACCTGTTGTGATGCCTATGTACAGTAATTTTGGAAAGAACTTGTTGTTGGTCCAAGAACATGTTCTTATCTGTTATTTGTCTGGATTTGATGTAAAGTTGTTAGAGCATCTCCCCTATGAAAAAAAACTATTCAGGGAAATGGAATTTTCATGCGTAAGGTAGTTTTGGGTAGAGTAAGAACAAAAACAATATTTAGCCATTAGTAATAGGTATATTGCTCTTCAACATTAGGAACATAAAGATATGACAGAAGAAGTCTTCATTTTCATCCTTCAATGTATTAGCCAGGAGCTATTGGTGAGTACATAGCATTATTTGTAATAGATGAGTGCAAGTCAACTCCATATAAAATATTTAAAAAGTAAATTAAAGGATGCAAAGAATATGGAAGTCAAGGGAGATAAATGTTTATGACTGAAGCTTGCTAAGCAATCAAAATGAAATTTAAGACAAAGCATATTTGCAAACAGTTAAATTATTCATACTGAATGTCTTTTTCAAAATGACCCAAATAGTATTCCACAGAGATGGATGTAAAACTAGCATACATTTTACAATCAGCATTAAAGAAAATGCTTGTTTATAAGACAAAAAAGAGATGAAAGGCACATCAAGCTACTTTCTACTTTAGGGTCCTCGTTCAAACATTTTTTCTATTAATAAAAATAATAAGCGTAACATTTTACTTGTAAACACATTGAGCTTTACATTGCTAGTATTTCTCTATATTGTAAATATAATGATGTTATCTTTGCGTTAAATAGGCCTTCCTGCTACTTTTACTAAATACATTGTTTTGTCTTTCTGGATTTCAATTGTGCTTTTTAGCCATGTCTTTACATTACTAGGTGCAGCGGTTTATTTTTGTTCTCTAAGGATAAGCCTGCTCTCTCATGTGAGATATACAAGAAAAAGAAAACAAAATAATAGTGCATTGCAAAAAAGAAACTATTTTAATTTGAATTGACAAACAAGCTAAACTTCAAGAATGGTACACTTCGTATGTTTAGGAGTATATTACGTTTTAATTTTAAGTCACACTTGCTTAAATATTTTTTTTTTTAAATCACAAAGTTTTTATTGATACATTTGCAAGTAAGATTACAGACGGTAGTGCGTAAGTGATTTTGAATGCTTATTGGCTACTACAAAACTTCATCCAAACTGTGGAGTAGTAGTATATCAAAGGGCTAGACTTAAGGTACCCATCCACTAGACTATTTAACAGAGCGATTGAACGATAACGATGTCGTTATTGTTCAATCATTCAAATATCGTTTGCAAATAGTTTGCAAAAATGTCTAAAACGACCAGCGATGCGCGCTCCCGCTGGTTGTTTAGACATCTATCATCTGACAAATATGTTGTACAACCTGGTGATAACGTCAGGTTCAGCATGTTTGCAGATGATTGATTGTGCCTACACTGAATGACTGCTCGTTCGGTGCAGGCTCATCACAGACTGACAAACGACTGCACGATTACAAAGTCCGTAATCGTGCAGTCGTTTTCATGTCTGCTAGTGGATGGGCAGCTTTACTTATGTTGCTAATCATCAGAAAATTAACACTACTAAAGTTACTAAAGCCAAATGTAGTACAAGCATCACCACAAATCTATAAGAAACATTTACAGAACCATTAGGCAAAATAATTATATTTAAATAATGGTGCTTAGTACAGTATCATGCTTATGTTATGAATTTACTGCTTCCACTTTTGATTCAGATATACAACTTGTGTGGCACTATATTTAACAGGTAACAGTTGCAACATACAATAGAAATTAGTGGTTGTTCAGACTATGTAAAACAAGCACCTGGTACCATTTGGTTTGAGTTTAGAAAAGCTGATATTACACTTTCTATAAATGTGTGCTTTTGGCAAGTCATATCAGTAGCTCATATATTGTGCAGCCTATCTATTTATATAATGTACCTCCAGGCTTAAATGCACAATATGTAGTCACCAGTGTGACAGGGACACAGAACGACGTTGAAAAGACAGTCAATTTCTCTTCATTCCAAAACAATATAAAGCGTACATACTATGCAATCCTCCAAACGACGGCACGATATATCATGTCGGAGAATTGTATCCAAATAATCTAGTCTTCCAGTTGAGAATTCACACAGCACGATGTGCAGCACATCGTTCCCATCTGACGTGCACCACCTCGTTCCCATCTGACGTGCACCACATCGCTCCCATCTGACGTGCACCACATCGTTCCCATCTGACGTGCACCACCTCGTTCCCATCTGACGTGCACCACATCGCTCCCATATGACGTGCACCACATCGCTCCCATCTGACGTGCACCACCTCGTTCCCATCTGACGTGCATCACATCGTTCCCATCTGACGTGCATCACATCGTTCCCATCTGACGTGCACCACATCGCTCCCATCTGACGTGCACCACATCGCTCCCATCTGACGTGCAGCACATCGTTCCCATCTGGCGTGCACCACATCGTTCCCATCTGGCGTGCACCACATCGTTCCCATCTGGCGTGCACCACATCGTTCCCATCTGGCGTGCACCACATCGTTCCCATCTGGCGTGCACCACATCGTTCCCATCTGACGTGCACCACATCGTTCCCATCTGACGTGCACCACATCGTTCCCATCTGACGTGCACCACATCGTTCCCATCTGACGTGCACCACATCGCTCCCATCTGACGTGCACCACATCGCTCCCATCTGACGTGCACCACATCGCTCCCATCTGACGTGCACCACATCGCTCCATTCTGACGTGCACATCGTTCCCATCTGACGTGCACATCGCTCCATTCTGACGTGCACCACATCGTTCCCATCTGACGTGCACCACATCGCTCCCATCTGACGTGCACCACCTCGTTCCCATCTGACGTGCATCACATCGTTCCCATCTGACGTGCATCACATCGTTCCCATCTGACGTGCACCACATCGCTCCCATCTGACGTGCACCACATCGCTCCCATCTGACGTGCAGCACATCGTTCCCATCTGGCGTGCACCACATCGTTCCCATCTGGCGTGCACCACATCGTTCCCATCTGGCGTGCACCACATCGTTCCCATCTGGCGTGCACCACATCGTTCCCATCTGGCGTGCACCACATCGTTCCCATCTGACGTGCACCACATCGTTCCCATCTGACGTGCACCACATCGTTCCCATCTGACGTGCACCACATCGTTCCCATCTGACGTGCACCACATCGCTCCCATCTGACGTGCACCACATCGCTCCCATCTGACGTGCACCACATCGCTCCCATCTGACGTGCACCACATCGCTCCATTCTGACGTGCACATCGTTCCCATCTGACGTGCACATCGCTCCATTCTGACGTGCACCACATCGTTCCCATCTGACGTGCACCACATCGTTCCCATCTGACGTGCACCACATCGTTCCCATCTGACGTGCACCACATCGTTCCCATCTGACGTGCACCACATCGTTCCCATCTGACGTGCACCACATCGTTCCCATCTGACGTGCACATCGTTCCCATCTGACGCAATGAACGACGCATGTGAACACGCCATTGAGCATAAACACTATGCAATGTGAATATGTCATTCTAATTTGCTTTAAAACAACATATCGTCCAATATATCGCCTAGTGTGTACCCGGCCTAACTTTTACATATGTGTCCAGTCTTCAGTGGTAAAGAATCAGGTAGCAATGTGTGTGTAACTAACTGGTAAATAGCTTAAGGGGGAGATTTCATGCCCACACACTGAACGATATAGCTGCAATATCGTTCCAATCCATTGGATCGGCCCCTATATTGCTCCGTGTGGAGGCCTTTAAAGTATATTGATTTTTAACTGAATAAAATTTTAAATAAACCTTTAGTAAATCTCCCCTTCAGTGTTTATTTGTAATATAACTCATGAACAAATGCACAGACTACAGGATCATGAATGGATGCGGAACAGAGTAAGCAATATTTAATCTCCTCCTTGTGATCCCAGCATAGACGTGTGTATCGACTCTGTGATGTGCATAAGTTACAGTTCAGTGACATGTGAATAAGGCACAGCACAGGGAAGTAGCTGGTGCATTTGTAGGTAGCTAAACATCCCAATGCCAATAGACTTTGTAGCTCAGGCCAATATAAAGATATATTATTGCTGGACAGACAGAAAGAAAAAAAAAAACAGGGAAAAGTGAAATACAGATGCGTTCTTACACAGCTTTGATACAGTTGTGCTAAAAAGCCCCTCTCTGCACGCCAGGTCCTGTGACACTCTGCTAGCACCGGGCGTCTTATTTGCATCTTTTTCTGCCACAAATGCGTCTAAGTCACAATGCATTCATTTGATATGTGACACTTGTATATCTGTGTGCGACTGAGTTCCTGAATCTGTATGCAGGGTGCTACAATGTCCCGGACTCAGATTTTTTCAGTCCAAGTTCTGTTAAGGTTCATATACAGACTCAATCGCACACAGATACATAAGTGACGCATATCATAATAATCCGCACAGTCTGCTCATGCGTATGAGTCAAATCGCGACTTAGACGCATTATTGGCAAAAAAAATTGCCCAATGTCAGTAGAGTAACACAGGACCTGGCGGCTCTCTCAAGTCAGACAAGTCGCGCAAAGTGGCATTTTGAGGCTAGATGTATGAGGACACATCTGTAGTGAATACCACGTGAAAATCAGTTAAAAAATCCAACAGTTCATTTGTCTTAGCCAGTACTATATGTCTAGAACAGGCCAGGCCAGGCCAACCTGTGGCTCTCCAGCTGTGGTGAAACTACAAGTCCCAGCATGCTTTACCAGCTGATCGGTGGGAGGGTATGCTGGGACATAGTTACACATCAGCTGAAGATCCACAGGTTTGCCAGGCCTGGTCTAGAACATATACGGATATAAAAATTCCCTTTTGAGCTCTAAAACAATAACAGTCACATTTGTACAAATGTCTACATTTTAATTAGAATTTTTACTGATGAGCATGGCAAGCGAAATACTTACAAAAAAAAAACAGTTGCAATAGTACATTGAGTAATTTTTGTAATTTGTTCTACTTAATTAAACAGATCAGAATATAGCCTGATTTAGCCATCAGAGACATCAGACATTGCTTAGGATGTGCAACTTCTCTGTTTCACAACGCTGGGGAGAAGCAAAGCTAGAAGTTGTGTGATTGGCCTCTTGGGTAACACATTCTGTATTGTCAGCGATGAGACAACAGAAATAACAGATGCTGGTGGTGAACATTAGACAATTGGGGGGGTCCATCCAGTTTATACCATTAGATGAGGGACGAGGGTTTGATGTAAAATGTTGCAGAGACTGGAGTTTTCCCATTCCATAGTTGAACCTACTTTAAGTAAATTACATTTGGTTTATTGTATATTATCAATACTTTTTATTTGGCCAAGCTATCTTTATCTTCTACCTCATGTCACTGGGTTATATATCTATTCTGATAATCTCACTGTCTGTAATATGTTGGCATTTTATAAATCAAACGAAATAATATTACTGTGTCACGACACCGCACCTCAGCCTGCGCTCAGACACGCCAACCTGACGCAGATGGGCGGTTGTGACTTGGGTTTTACCAAAGCTGCCACCACAAAGAGTATTAGAATAGCACTCTTGCGATCGCCAGACACTTAAATCACACAAAATCACAATTATTACACAAATGTAGCATGGGCCTCTCCAGGCACGTTAATTCATTAGAGCACAGAGATAACGCTGATAAAGTTTTAAGATTTATTGATAAAATATCTCCAGGGTTAAATTACAAGGAAAAATAGGTGAATAAACAAGACATACAGTTATAAATGCACAGAATGATTTCAAGTAAATGATAAAGAGTCAGAATCTTAAGTTATCTTACGCTGAATCTTAGGGGCTTTGTGTGGACGGAGACCACCATTAGACCGATATGGGGAGTACTCCTAGCTCTCAGCTACTGCCTTGAAGAGTGAACACAGTGGAACAGGGGTGGCTGGTTCTTATGGTTCCCCAACCACCCTCTCCCCCCCAGCAGCCCCCACCCTTTCTGGGCTCAAAAGGCACTGTCCCTTGTTCTACACAGATCTGTGTAGATGTAAACCAGGACTTAAGTGTTATATCTCCCTGACTTGGAAAGGTCTGTTTATGGCAGGAAAGCTGATAACCTACAAACTGAGCCGGACTGTCTGTGCATAGGTCTGGAACAAGGCCCGTCTAGGGTGAAGAGCAAAAGCATTCCTTTGTCTTCAAAGGCTAGGCAGCACTTGGCCATTGGGTTCTCAGTTGTTTATGCCATGCAGTTTTGACATACGGTCCTAATTCATAGCAAGCAGACATTCGTGAAATATATACTTTAGGGGAATTATAATAATACACACACTTTACCCAGGGCACACAAAATACATACAGTCATGATGACACGTGGCTTTGATGAATCGCCGTAACCCATGGCGATGGTCACACTGTACATGGTATAACTGAGCATAGAAAGCATTGCACCGCAGCCATGATGGTAAGATATGCATTTATAATGTAATTAAAAAGGACTGACATGTCCCCCAAAGTGGAAATGTTGCCCATAGCAACTAATCTGATTCTACTTAACATTTAACTAGCACCTACTATAAGATAATGGCTAGAATCTGATTGGTTGCTAGTGGCAACATCTTCACTTCTAAAAATCTCACTTTAGTAAACTTACCCCTATATGACCATCAACTGAAATCTAGGTAGAAGGTAAGTGTGATACAGAGATGACAATCTTTACCTGCATATGTTGAGAAGACGGAATTGTATGTATATATGATTAATATCACGCAGTGAGATTGTGTAATAAGCATCACCTGGTTGAAAAAACTAATCCTGAAAAAATTATACATTTCACATTAGTAGATTAGTGTTTCCAAAACTCATCCTCAAAGCCCCCTTACAGTCCAGGTTTTAAGGATACACATGCTTGAGCACAGATGGTACATGCTTGAGCACAGATGGTTACATTTATATGAGTGCGGGCCTGATTCAAAGGTAGACACAAGTAGTGCCGATGCAACTAGTTGGCTGTTTGGAACAAAACTCTGAGAGTCGATTACTCCCATATATTACCAGTGTTTTGCTTCCAAACAATGGAAAACAGATGAAAATGTTCAGACAAGCTGGTTGAATCAAACAGATTTAACCAACATGTCTGAAAGAACGCTTAAGTCTGTTTTCCAGTATTTGGGAACAAACGGCTGTCTGTCATTTGCTCCCATACAGATTTTTGTTTCAACCAGCCATTTAGTTGGCTGGTTAGAATGATAAATCTTTAGATAGATGTGTGTCCAGCTTTAGGAGGCTTTGTGGACACTGCAGTATAGAGTAAATTCCACGTTTTATATTTCCTTTTTATCAGATAAGCTATAGACAATTTTCTTTATAAATGTACGTGTAAACTTCTGTAACTAAATTGTTAAGACATCAATTATAATCGGTGAATATGAGGTCATGGCATCAGTGGTCATTAGAAAAACTATGATGCATTATAAAGGAACAATGGGCCTGATTTAGAGATGGACGCAAACCCGATATATGCACAATTATCCGCATATGATATACAGATATATGCGTATGTATAGTCTGTCCAAAAATTGGTATCTCACCGCATCCAAATAGGTAGCAAATGACCGAGTCCGCTTGAACATTTACAAGACCATCGGTAGCGTATAATGTTAAATATATGTGTATAATACACAATCTGGCCAATGATAGGAATCTCACCACATCCCAGTAGGTAACAGATGATTGAGTCCGATTGAACATTCACATGTCCCCAGACCTGCAGCAGCAAGCTATTCCCGGCTGTGTGGACGCTGAATGTGTGACAGCTTATGCTGCCCATCCACTAGAAGACAAGCAAAAGACTGCACGATTATAGACACTGTATCATTCAGTCGTTTGTCTGTCTGTTTTTTATGTGATGTGCCTACACTGTCGTTCAGTGTAGGAACATCAATCATCTGCTAACATGCTGTCGCCAGGTTGATCAGCTTGTTTGCACGATGATAGATGGTCTACACGCATCGCTGGTCGTTTTAGATACGTTAGTGAACAATCTTCAAACAATTAATGAATGATTGAATGATAACGACGTCGTTATCGTTCAGTTTAATCGCCTAGTGGATGGGCACCTTTAGCGTCTCTGTGGGAAGAAATGAAGTCAGCTTGTGACGGCAACATATAACAATGCAAAGGTAGATTCTCCTGTCTTGGCAGGCTTGGTTTAGTCCTTTGGACAGAGGGCCTGATTCAGACTCGGTCGCAAGCGCTGAGCGCTCGCAACCGGGTCGATGTTTGCCCACTGGGCATGCGCAAGACTGAGCCGGCTCCGTTGTGCGCATGTACGAGACCCGGCTAGCAACGGGAGCTCCGTCGTTCCGGGTCTCGCTCCAAAGGGGGGCGAGCTGTCGATGGTGATTGACAGCTCACCCCATTTGGGAGGCGTGGCCGGGGGGTGGCTTCACAAACGGAGGCATTCCCAAGCGAACGCCTACCGTTTGTGGGCGGCCCCACTGACATCACCAGTGATGTCAGTGGGAGAGCTTCCGGCTCTATTAGAGCCAGAAGCTCTCTGGGGCTTGCGGCCACGAGACCCTACCACAAGGGTCTCGTCGCAAGCCCGATGGTCGCGATGGTCTTCACCATCGCGACCATCATCCTGGCCGCTCGCTATAGCTGTGGGTGGTCACCCACAGCTATGTGAGCGGCCAGGAGGCCGCACAAAAAAAGAAAAAACGCCCTGATTCAGAGCGAGCACTCTTTTAGAGCATCCAGCTCTGAATCAGGGCCAGATTCCAGCAGCAAAGAATGAAGTCGCAGATTACTGGTCACTCCGCAGTTTAGAACATCCAGTGATAGTTATAAATCTCTGATGCATTTCGCTTCCTTTCTGGAGGCTTTATCAAAGGTTGCTCTTCAATAAAGCCTCCAGGAAGGATCCCTATCATTGCACAGATTGTGTATTATACGCATATATTTAACATTATACGCTATCGATAGTCTTGTGAATGTTCAAGCGGACTCAGTCAGTTGCTACCTATTTTAATGCGGTGAGATACCAATTTTTGGACAGACCGTATACATATATCTAATAATATTCGCTATCGATGATCCTGATATGGACTTTTTGGTCACTTAATGCAACGTATTAGAACTTCCATTTTCAGTGCTTTGCCGCTAGTAATTATGTGATTACTAGGATACCATAGAGTTTTTTGAATTGCTGTTTTATTGATAATATAGTATGGTTATTTTTTAACTGATATATAAAGATATGTGTTAACTAATTGGCGTCTTGATCTTTTTATTGCTCTACCATATCCAATATACTTATATACTAATTACTAGTGACCAATTTTTGGTCCTCTCTTTGGGCTTACACAAGCTCATTGTTTGGTTTGCTGCTTTACTGATTATATGAGAATATTGGTACTAGCGCCCGCTGAGTATTTTGTATTTGTGTAGATGGTACATATTTGCCCCCAATCAGATGGCTGTGATATTTACATATTTTCGCCCATTTCACCAACCTATTATATAAATAATTGATATTAGAAGTTGTCTCTTATTTCTATGACCTGTGTAAATTCAGTTAAGCTTAAGTCATTTGTTTTTATACAGTAAGAGAAGATCGGGGACTTGTAATATCCATATAATTTACCAGGAAAACATTTAAGTGGTGTCAAGTGTGCAGAGTCTGTATACAGAAAAAGACTTATTGAACACAAACTGTGTACTGCTGGTCTAATAAACTCAGTTTAAACAGAAAGTTTGTTCATTTTCATCCGCTTAAATATTCAAAAACTTTATGTCAAAAGTAACTCTTGAAATGATTCCTGCAAATTATTTCACCCATTGACCTTAATATTCTAACACTGCGAGTTTTGCACATAAAAAGAAAATATTAAACAACAACACATTTTGAAGATAATAATTAAATTTGAACATCCTACAAAAGAAATCTGTAACATGTGAATGAGACCTTCATTAATTAATACAAGAAACATAATCAAACATTAGCTCTGTAGATGCAGATCTGGGCTTCACAGTTTTCCAGATAATATATACAGTTCACACTGAGTGTAATGAGAATTCTGTGGTTTATGTACATTCATATGAAGAGTGTTAAACAAGATGTAGCATTTGTTAAAGGAAATTTGCCTATTTCAAAGCAAGTTTCTCCTTTTTATCAAATAAAAAGTAATTTGCATAACTTCTTAATGCCCTCTACTTAAATCAACCATAAACTAACCCTACAAAACCATACAAGTAATGCGGTGGAGATTTGAAATGCCCGAGCAATATTTCAGAAAGAACCTGGGCATTTGTATTTAGCTAAAGTGTTCTGTTATCTCCAGGCTGAAAGCTGTGATTCAAATGGGAATTATTGTGGCTTCTTCCATGTATCTCATTTGTCACTGTCGAAAAAACGAAGCTTCCATATTACTATACAAACTAGTATGCCCGTGGCGAACATTTTGCCAAGTTGTACCCAGAACTATACTATACATGCTTTATTACATAGGTACACATATACATCTAAAAACACCCACATAGAGACCCTCATGTACATATTTGCACATATATTCATATATGCAGAAATATAGGTACATATATACACACACACACACATAGAAATACACACATATACAATTATATACAGAAACACATTTCCAGAAGTACCTACTATGCCAGTTGCACGATGCCTGCAAACTACATTCTCAGTCTCAGCCCTGCAGCTGGCTCTGCCTTCTCGTTTTCAGCCATGTTTTCCCCAAGGGAAGTGGGGAGGAGAGAGAAGGGGAGGAAAGCTGCCGGGGAAGAGCGCCTGAGCTTGTTTCACAGCAGGCGTCAGCTGATGACATCAGCACTATGACAGCCCGGGCGGACAGACCAGAGTGGGATGATGAGGGGTCACAGTGGTGTCCGGGATAGTGGCGACGGCGGGCGGCTGTTAAATCATCCGATGACGTCAGCGCTGTGACAGCCCGTCTCATAAGTATTACAATAGCGCAGACTTGTAGGGATAGCTTATGTGGGGGCATGCCTGAAGGGGTTTGCTCATTTAAGAAATTTAATAAGGTTTCCTCATCATCCGTTACAATAGTTTCCACACTGCAATATTGCTCAAACTCTCCATGAATCAAGAGTGCATCTTTGTTGTTGGCAGTCAGAATAATTTTGTAATACCCCTTTTACACCTGTGAAACCCTGCAGTGTAAACGGGTAACCTGGGTTGTCCGACCCGGGTCTCATTTACAGCATGGGGACTTCCTGGTTTCTCAGCGCTTGGAGATGATGTCATCTCCAAGCGCCGGGAAAAGTGTTCCACTGCTCCCATGTGCAGTGTGAACGGTGCCGATTCGGGAATAACCAGGATCAGCGCCATAGTGTAAAAGGGGTATGTCCAGAGTCTGACCCGTTTTTGAACTGTGTTCCAAATCTCAGGTCAGACCCTGGACTTTGGTAGAAAAGCAGCATTAGCTCAAACTGATTCTGAGGTATCAACGTAGCTACGCCCATTTTGGCATTTAGTCATTTTTATAAAATTTTATTCCAAATTCTGTCATT
This sequence comes from Taudactylus pleione, assembly GCA_031769625.1. NCBI lineage: Eukaryota > Metazoa > Chordata > Amphibia > Anura > Myobatrachidae > Taudactylus > Taudactylus pleione. The sequence continues at coordinate 12,185,569 of JAUIMM010000201.1, read as the reverse complement.
TATTGCTGATTGAAATCAATCGCAAAAGAATCAAATGAATATCTTAATTAGTCATTGAGATATCAAAGAACGTTTCAGGGGACTAACCAAATTATATATATTAGATGTATTTTGGCCAACATCAGTAACTCATTACCTGTACAATATTAGATATACTAAAAGGAAAGCCCTTTTTAAACAATGAAGCATGAGAACCTCTGGGATGAATTGGAGCGATGGGTGCGTTCTAGGCAGACTTGAATTTCTTCAGTGTCACAGTTGGTCTCTGTACTTAAGGCGGAATAGCAAAACATACCGCCTGCTGCTGTCCAGGAACTTGTGTACAGTTTGCCAAGAAGGTGTCTGCACTAATCACTGCACGTGGTGGACCTACAAGGTACTGACATCAATAAAATCTCATTGATCTATTTGCGGTCAGTGTCCAATCACTTTTGTCTACAACTCTACATAGTGTACATGGAATCAGTTAAAACTGTAAAATTGTATCACTTACATGTTGGCCGATTTTACACATGGCATGTAACACATGTAAGGTTTGTTGTTTTCCATAGCAAAATAAAACCTTCATCAGTATTTTCTTAACTCACTTTGGGGGTGATTCACAGGTGGATGCAAAACAGTAGCAACTGCGACTTTTGTCGCAGCCACTACTGCGATACTATGCTAATACTGCAGCTGATGTGCTGTCCATTGTGACGCCCACCGGCTATAGCTCTAGTCCGGAGTGGTGTGCACAAAGACGTACCCTCAAGCGTACATGGCCACATCACCCTACACGCAACCCTACAGATGTGTCTCAATACGCCATGTGGCTCAAGTCTCCTGGTGTAAGTGAGCTACCAAGTCCCGTATGACTCGGCTTGACCCATTTCAGTCTGGCTTCCGTCCTCTCCACTAAAACTGCCCTCACAAAAGTCCTCCTTGCTACCAAATCCAAGGGCCACTACTCTCTGCTCATTCTCCTTGACCGCTCTCCTGCTTTTCACACTGTGGACCACCCTCTCCTCCTGTTAATCCTTCATTCCCTTGGTGTGTGTGATATTGCCATCGCCTGGCTGTCCTCCTATCTCTCTGACTGTTCCTTCGCATGACTCCTCTTCCCCCCTCCCCCTTTTCCACTAAAGGTAGGTATTCCCCAAGGTTCTGTTCTTGGACCTCTCCTATTCTCCCTCTAACCATCTTATTAAGGAAAACTCATAAGCTCTTTTGGCCTCAAATATCATATTTATGCTGATGATACTCACATCTCAGATGTGGCATGCCTATATTCTGTTTGTGACTACTGCTGTATCTGCATGCAAAATGCTACGTTACAGTGCCACAGCTGCTGATACTGTAACGTAGTATATTGCATGCAGATACACTAGCAGTTGCACACATTTTAATTTGCAGAAGCTGCTTGTGCATACTGTTCGCATCACTTTGCGAAATAGATACACTTGAAGAGAGAAAAGTTGCATGAAAAGACTCTGGGCCTGATTCAGAGCCGGACGCTCTGGCCAGAGCGCTCGCTCTAAATCAGGGCCCTCCTACCTAAACTTGGTGCGGCCTCCTGGCCGCTCGCATAGCTGTGGGTGACCACCCACAGCATATGCGAGCAGCCAAAAAGATGGTCGCGATGGTCAAGACTGAATCTATGCGCTATCGAGTTACACGGTGCTCACGCGTTATGTGAAATGTGACTTGTAGCACACGGAGGATAGATGTATGTGGACACATCTGTATCTGGCCTCCCTGATTCTTACCTCTTGTCACTCCAATCTGTACTCAATGCTGCTGCTCGGCTCATCTTCCTCTCCAAACGTTCTACAGTGCATCAGGAAAGTATTCACAAAGCTTCACTTTTTCCACATTTTGTTATGTTACAGCCTTATTTCAAAATGTAATAAATTAATTTTTGTCCTCAAAATTCTACAGACAATACCCCATAATGACAACGTGAAAAAGTTTTTTGAGATTTTTGCAAATTTAATTAAAAAAAAAAACCCACTAAGAAATCACATGTACATAAGTATTCATGGCCTTTGCCATGAAGCTCAAAATTGAGCTCAGGTGCATCCTGTTTCCACTGATCATCCTTGAGATGTTTCTACGGCTTAATTGGAGTCCACCTGTGGTAAATTCAGTCGATTGGACATGATTTTGAAAGGCATACACCTGTCTATATAAAGGTCCCACACTTGACAGAGCATGTCAGAGCACAAACCAAGCATTAAGTCCAAGGAATTGTCTGTAGACCTCCGAGACAGGATTGTCTCGAGGCACAAATCTGGGGAAGGGTACAGAAAAATATCTGCTGCTTTGAAGGTCCCAATGAGCACAGTGGCCTCCGTCATCCATAAATGGAACAAGTTCGGAACCACCAGGACTCTTCCTAGAGTTTGCCGGCCGTCTAAACTGAGCGATCGGGGGAGAGAGAAGGGCCCTAGTCAGGGAGGTGACCAAGAACCAGATGAGAGCTACAGCATTCCTCTGTGGAGAGAGGAGAACCTTCCAGAAGGAAAACCATCTCTGCAGCAACCCACCAATCAGGCCTGTATATTAGAGTGGCCAGACTGAAGCCACTCCTTAGTAAAAGGCACACTGCAGCCCACCTGGAGTTTGCCAAAATGCACCTGAAGGACTCTGGTCTGAAGAGACAAAGCTTGAACTCTTTGGTGTGAATGCCAAGCGTTATGTTTGGAGGACACCAGGCACCGCTCATCACCAGGCCAATACCATCCCTACAATGAAGCATGGTGGTGGCAGCATCATGAAGTGGGGATGTTTTTCAGCGGCAGGAAGTGGGAGACTAGTCAGGATAAAGGGAAAGATGAATGCAGCAATGTACGGAGACATCCTGGATGAAAACCTTCTCCAGAGCACTCTTGACCTCAGACTGGGGTGACAATTCATCTTTCAGCAGGACAACGACCCTAAGCACACAGCCAAGATATCAAAAGAGTGGATTTAGGACAACTCTGTGAATGTCCTTGAGTGGCCCAGCCAAAGCGCAGACTTTAAAAAAATTGAACATCTCTGGAGAGATCTGAAAATGGCTGTGCACCAACGCTTCCCATCCAACCTGATGAAGCTTGAGAGGTGCTGCAAAGAGGAATGGGCGAAACTGCCCAAAGATAGGTGTGCCAAGCTTGTTGCATCATATTCAAAAAGACTTGAGGCTGTAATTGCTTCCAAAGGTGCATCAACAAAGTATTGAGCAAAGGTTGTGAATACTTATGTACGAGTGATTTCTTATTTTTATTTATTTTTATAAAACTTGCAAAAATCGCAAAAAAAAGTTTTTTCACGTTGTCATTATGGGGTATTGTGTGTAGAATTTTCAGAACAAAAATGAATTTATTCCATTTTGGAATAAGGCTGTAACATAGCAAAATGTGGAAAAAGTGAAGTGTTGTGAATACTTTTCCGGATGCACTGTACATCGGCCTCTGCTCTCCTATAAACCCTACACTGGCTCTTTCCTCTTAAGAACCAAATTTAAGGTTCTTACACTCACTTACAAAGCCCTCACCCAATCCTCTCCCATTTACATCTCAGACATCATCTCCCTTCACACTCCTGCCCGCCTGCTTCGCTCAACAAATGCACGCCGCCACTTCTGCCATCTGATTACTTCCTCCCCCTCACACCTCCAAGATTTTGTCTGTGCTGCTCCCTACCTCTGGAATGCTATCTCACTCCCTATCAGACTCTACACCTTTCTACAAATCTTCAAACAGGCTCACAAGACACACTACTCGTAGCCTTCCAGCTCTCATCCTAACCTGCTGCTCAATGCTCCTTCCTCACTGTCTACCCCATCTGTGTCACCCCTGTTTGTTTGCCCCTCCCCTTTAGAAAGTAAGCTCGCACGAGCAGGGCCCTCTTTCCTCATGTGCTTCTGCTTCCCTTTCTCATACTACCACCTACTCCTAAAACTCTCCACAAGGGCACCTAACACTTGGTTGCTAATGTCCTGCTGCTTTTTGAGTGTCATAATTGCTAATGCAGCAATGTTTATAAACCATGTCCCTGTCCTGCATTGTATTGTACTTTAAGTCACTGTTTTCTTGTTCACTCATTTGGTTATGTACTTTGAAGTGTTACAGAACTGTTGTGGCACCATATAAATTAAGCATAATAATAATGGGTAACCTCTAAACCCTAAGGCGCAAAGTTAGCGCAGAGCAATGCGACAGGATCAGGCGTGAGCCGTGAGTAAGAATTCTATTCAGAAAATATCTCAGTTTATTCCAAAAATGTTGGCTTTTGGGACACTGCCAAAAATGTAAAAAAAATACGGCATTCAGGGCTTTACACTTGGGGAAGCAACCTGAATCCTCTGGGACCATGAGTTTGTGCTGTCCCTGGGAAATATATGGCCAGTGAAGAGTTCTGAGGTGGAATTCTTAGAGTTGAACAGAGTGAAGGTATCGGAGAGTGTGGTCCATGGCATATAATATATCTGCCGGTGTGGATTTATCAGGGCAACCTGCAGAACATTAATGGACAGACAGCTGCCAGATTTTATCTAAGTCAGAATGTACCAGTTCCCAATACACATACTTGGTATTGTAAGGCTGAGATGACACAGATGAGAGAAGAGACATCAGGTCATCATTATCTACAGTGGGGTCCAGTGCATTAGGAAGTATAAGCACATTGTGGTGAAGTTGCAAATCGTACATGTAGAATTGTTTATGGCAGAGATCACATGTCTATTAGCTTCTCAAAAGAAACCATATGACCACCAGGATCAAATACATCTCCGACTGCTATTATTCCCTTAGCTTTAGAAAACTGGAAAGTAGTGTTAGTCACTGCAGTTGGAAGCAGGGTTTATCACAAAATGATCGGTATTGACAGATAGGTATCTCTAAATAAAACATTTGTCATAGACTGAGGAGGGGGAAGTAATTTTGGGGTGTGATGTAATGCACTATGGGCCTGATTCACAGATGTACGCTAATGCTGTCGCAGCTGCAGTTTTCTCAGCTGTGCATATGCAAAGAGATGCTAATGCCCACCTGCATTTTTAGCGCACATTCCCCGTTGCCTCCCCCAAATGCTCCCTGACTGTCAACCACACAGCGAATAAAGACTCACAGCACGCAAGTACGGTAATGTACCTTTACTCAGACACATGTGCAGTAACAAAACAATCGCTCCATTTCTGAAAATATTGGCACAGCGTACAACTCTGAATCAGGCCCTAGGAACGTATGGAGACACCACAGATTATTCGATAGAGACAAGTCTCAGACTTGTATAGGTGAGCGAGCCAAGAGACATATCTGAGATGTAGCAGAAAAGTACAGAGAGAAAGCCGGGATATAAGGAATTGCTAGTCCACTGCCCCGATGCTGCAATCTCAGTTTGGCCATTGACATACCGTTTTTTATTTTAACCCGCCAGAGAAATGTTTAGTAAAAAATCTGATTTTATAAAATTTTTATACTGATAAACACCATTTTGCAGACTGCAGAAACACTGGACTTTATTCAGAGTTAGTCTGAAAACACTATTTGCAAATTTATGCAATACGCATGTATAAATTTACAAAAGCCTCTTCTTTTTTCATTCTCAAAAGTGAGTTGAGACTGCGGCTACGGAGCAGAGTCTAGTGCTGGAATAGGCGTGCAGTGTCAGGAAGTGGGCATGTGTACAATCGCAGTGGCCGTGTAGTCACAGCCAAAGTACAAAAATAGTGCGACTAAAATGGATGCTGAAAAGTCTCAAGCACAGGCTCCTGAAGGGGTGCGAGTTGTGAGTGCTCAGATTCTAGTGGATCGCCCTGATAATTGTAGCGTGTGGGGGGGCGACCGAGGGTTAAATATTGCTCGGTCGGGCATGCCGGATTGTCCAGCATGCCCGTCCGATGCGATATTTACCGGTAAACTGTCGGCCACATCGGACGGCAGACAGATATTTCCTGTGTTCCTTCTCATAGAAGGAACAGGGAAATGTCTCCTCCCCCGGGGGCGGTGCGCAGATGTCGACTAATACACTGTGAGATTTCTCTCACAGTGACATCTGCGGCTGGCAGGCTGCCAGATAAAATGTCTATCGGTCTGACAGACATTTTATCTTGCCATGTATGCCCAGCTTAAAAACACCTATTTATGCTAAATCTCTAAGACTGATACAACAGTGTTTTAAAAGTGATGTTGTACTGCACCACACACTGGAGATTAAGTAATCAATATCAAACATAAAAAGGAGAAAAACTAAATATACATTTTCAATAAGAGCAAAATTAATCCGTTCCAAAAATCTTACATACACTAGAGAATAAAATAAAATAAAAAAATAAAGGAAAACTCAAAATCCAGGGTGAATCTGTTCACTATTCATTTTCCTTATTCTAACTCCTCAAGTAGTATTTATTTGGTCACCATATATCCTCCATTAGTGCCAGTTTTTTTAAAATATTAAAGTTGTTATATTTATCGTTTCCATCTTGTAACTGTAATTTACCTTATTTATTATCAAAGAAATATGTGGAATGTGATCTTGTTTCCAAAATTTAGCAATAGTTATTTTAGTAGCCTTAAGGATGTGGTTTAATATATGTATATCTATAAGATATATCTATATTTTGGGGATAGATGTGTAAAAGAGCCATTTGAGGAGTTATACTAATTCTGGTTTCAAAAACCTAGTGAATCAATCTTTCTATCTCTACCCACAAGGGTCTTATCTTAGTACACCCCCAAAAAATATGCGTTACATCTCAAATCCATTCTAAAAATCTCCAACAAATATTAACCTGGTCTGGCCATATTCTATGTAACTTAAACAGTGGCGTCACTAGGGGGGTGCGGGGGGTGCGGCCCGCACTGGGTGTCACCCTTCAAGGGGGTGACACCAAAAAAAGCTGCACTCACACTCGCGGGCCGCACCCCCAGGGCCGCCATCAGGGGGGGACTGCTGGGCCTAAAGTCCCGGGCCTGGTCAGAAAGGGGGCCCGGAAGGCAACGGCGTTGATAAGCGCCGGCGATATATGGTAAGAGATGCCACAAGCCAATCAGGAGCCGCTGCTGTGGTGGCCGGCTTCAAATTCAAACTACTGCTGTTACCCGGGCCCCTCTCTCTATCCGGGAGAGTGTTAGCGGCAGCAGCATGCTTGAAGCAGCAGCCGCAGTTTGACAACTGTCAGCCAGCTGGGAGAGGGAGGAACAGCAGCAGCAGCGGCGGGGGAGAGAGCAGAAGTGATGGGGAGAATCAGTCTGCATCCGCTGCCGCACGATGGTGAAGAGCTTAGATGGGCAGGAGAAGCTGCTGGGGAATCCACTTCCTATCCAGCTATTCCTGTGGTATAGACAGACCAGGTACAGAGCCTCCTGCTCCCACCCTCACCCCCCTCCCTCACCCTACTCTCCCACCCTCATCCTGCTCTCCCGCCCTCACCCCCCTCCCTCACCCTGCTCTCCCACCCTCACCCTGCTCTCCCACCCTCACCCTGCTCTCCCACCTTCAGCCTGCTCTCCCACCCTCACCCTGCTCTCCTACCCTCACCCTGCTCTCCCACCCTCACCCTGCTCTCCTACCCTCACCCTGCTCTCCCACCCTCACCCTGCTCTCCTACCGTCACCCTGCTCTCCCAATCTCTCTCCCACCCTCACCCTGCTCTCCCACCCTCACCCTGCTTTCCCACCCTCTCTCCCACCTGCTCTCCCACCCACACCCTGCTCTCCCACCCTCACCCTGCTCTCCCAATCTCTCTCCCACCCTCACCCTACTCTCCCATCCTCACCCTGCTTTCCCACCCTCTCTCCCACCTGCTCTCCTACCCTCACCCTGCTCTCCCAATCTCTCTCCCACCCTCACCCTGCTCTCCCATCCTCACACAGCTTTCCCACCTGCTCTCCCACCCTCACCCTGCTCTCCCAATCTCTCTCCCACCCTCACCCTGCTCTCCCACCTTCGCACTGCTCTCCCAAGCTCTCTCCCAGCCTCACCCTGCTCTCCCATCCTCACCCTGCTTTCCCACCTGCTCTCCTACCCTCACCCTGCTCTCCCAATCTCTCTCCCACCCTCACCCTGCTCTCCCATCCTCACCCTGCTTTCCCACCCTCTCTCCCACCTGCTCTCCTACCCTCACCCTGCTCTCCCACCCTCAAACCGCTCCCACACACTCACCCTACTCTATCACCATCAATTCTACTGTATATTATAGATTGACATGTTAACACACAGCCCAAACTTTGATTTTTTTTTTAAACTGGTTTACGCACATTATCCAGAGCAACACCCACCTCAGGACCCTGCTTATTTTGTGAGTCCCGGGCCCAACATTCTCTGATGGCAGCCCTGCGCACCCCATCCACAGACACGTCAGCAGTGCACCCACCATCTGCGGCACCAAGCGCCGCGGCTGCAATCATTACCGCAGCCCCGCCGACTCCATAAGCTGGATAGCCCTGCCTGCTGCCTCTGGGGATCTGTCTATATGCGGTTCTAGACGCCGGCTGCGGTGACGTCAGGCCTAGGTGACGTCATCAAGCACACGGCACGCCAGCTCTGCTGGTGTTTCTGGGAGGGTGAAGTAGGAGGGGATCGTGACCTTCTGTGAGCGCTGCCAAGAGAGAGGAGGACAGGACGCACCCGGACACCACCAGTGCAGGCAAGGTTAGGACAGGTTCCACGCTGGCTCAGCTGCCAGTGTGCATTGAAGTTAGAAGTAATAGAGTATGTATTTAGTTACAGACTTGTTTATTTACCAATTACTCTATATACAGTATATATGGTAATTGGTAAATATACAAGTCTGTAACTACACACTACATTACTAGGTATATAATAATCCTCACTGTCTGTCTTTTAACGGAATAGTATTATTATTTTTTTCTGAAGTAGCAATGGATTGTATTGAAATTACCATTTTTTGTAACAAACAAATAGTTAATTTCAATATTAATCCAGTATTATTTCAGAAAAAAATATATATATATTTGACCAAGGCTGTGTACATCAGTGGCCTCACTAGCAGGGGGGGGGGTGAGGGCTGCACCTGCCTAAAACAAACAACCTCCCCTCCCATGCAGTGCTACGGGGGCGGGGAGGGGGTAGGGTGACACCATGAGTTACAGCTCCGGGTGACACCATCCCTAGTGACGCCTCTGAACTTAAAAGGAGTAAAATACATAAAAAATCTTACATACACTCTTTCCGATGGTGAGGTGTCAGCTATTTCTTCAGGTGTGATCATATTCAAAAATCACTAATGTTTCCGCCATGCCATGCAGCGTGTGCATGCATAGATTTTCAATAAAAGTCCATGCATGTGAACCTCACTGCACTGTATAAATGCCATAATCACATCAAAATCATGTGCAGTAGCTGAACGCAAACGCTGCAGTTTTGGCGGGAATTTCTTCTGCACATGTGCAATCACATTAATAACACTGGTCTGCGATGAAAAAGCTTTTTTAACGAATTGATGTGATACTTATAGAATTTAGGCTTCTGAACACGAAAATGGCTCCTGATTGTGCATATCACATTGTTTTTCTGCAAAATGTGTATTTATGAATAAGTTTTCATATTCTTTAAAGTAATAAATGTATTTTGCCTATATTTATTATAAAACATGGTCTTAAATGAATTCAGTCAGTAGTATAGAACATTGCAATTCAGTTCCCGTCCTAAAACTTCGCCCCGCCCAGTGCCATATTAAGGTCCACATGGGCCTGGAGCTGAAATTTATAAAGGGCCTAAACCCCATAAAGTCTAAAGGAACAACACACACACACACACACACACACACACACACACACACACACACACACACACACACCAACTACAAGGTGAGCTGGCGAAGGTGAAACCAAATACAACAGATGCAACACACATACACAGCATTCATCTCAACACTCACTGCAGCACGCACCACTTCCAACCCCTCTGCAGCACTCACCTCATCTTCCCTCACTGCAGCACTCACCTCATCTTCCCTCACTGCAGCACTCACCTCATCTTCCCTCACTGCAGCACCCACCTCTTCCAACCCCTCTGCAGCACCCACCTCATCTTCCCTCACTGCAGCACCCACCTCTTCCAACCCCTCTGCAGCACTCACCTCATCTTCCCTCACTGCAGCACTCACCTCATATTCCCTCACTGCAGCACTCACCTCATCTTCCCTCACTGCAGCACTCACCTCATCTTCCCTCACTGCAGCACCCACCTCTTCCAACCACTCTGCAGCACTCACCTTTCTACAACGCTGACCTCCCAGCCAATAATTGTCTGCCAGGCCACACAGCTAAGAGAAAAGTAGTGCTGCGGCGAGGCATTTGGTGAGGGAAGGTGAGTGCTGGGGAGAGGAGAGGTGGGTGCTGCAGTGAGAGGAGATGAGGAGTTAGTGCTGCGGCGAGGAGTTTGGTGAGGGAAGGTGAGTGCTGCAATGAGAAGAGATGAGGAGTTAGTGCTGCGGCGAGGCGTTTGGTGAGGGAAGGTAAGTGCTGGGGAGAGGAGAGGTGAGTGCTGCAGTGAGAGGAGATGAGGAGTTAGTGCTGCGGCGAGGCGTTTGGTGAGGGAAGGTAAGTGCTGGGGAGAGGAGAGGTGAGTGCTGCAGTGAGAGGAGATGAGGAGTTAGTGCTGCGGCGAGGCGTTTGGTGAGGGAAGGTAAGTGCTGGGGAGAGGAGAGGTGAGTGCTGCAGTGAGAGGAGATGAGGAGTTAGTGCTGTGGCGAGGCGTTTGGTGAGGAAAGTTGAGTGCTGCAGTGAGAGGAGATGAGGAGTTAGTGCTGCGGCGAGGCGAGTGCTGCAGGAAGGGGAGGAGAATGAAACAACTTGTGAGGATGTTGTTTAAATAGTGATAAGAGGGATGACGGCTAAAGGAAATTTGCATATTGGATACCTTACACGTGGAAAAATGCCCCCTGGTGGTGTTTTAAAAAAAAATTGCTGTGAATTTCCTTCCCATGGCCTCATTAAGACGTACTGGAAATTTGGCGACATTCCGATAAGAAGATTTTGCTGTAGACTGCTTGAAATAGGTGAACTTTAATTATAGACACATAGTGTTCCCGCTAGGCTGTTTTAGCGGGGCGCGGCGCCCTGCCCTCCTTCTGGAGGGCAAAAAGCACCCTGCCCTCCAGGAGGAGGGCAAAAAGCGCCCTGCCCTAACAGCCTGCGGGAGCCGTTCTCACCCACGGGACGCAGTGTCCCGCGGGTGGACAAACATGCGGTGACCCGGTCACCGCCGGGGAATAGACGCCGGGCGCATGCGCCCGGCGTCTATTCTCCCTTTCTGCAGCGCTTGGGGGCTGCCCGGCATGTCCGTAAGTGCCGGGCACGCCCCCAAGTATAGACATGCCCCCTTTTCGTAACCACGCCCCCTTTTCGGGCGCGCGCACAACATTGCCCTCTCTAGCTCCGGGGCCCTGCCTGCCGCCGGAGCTAGAGGGAACACTAGACACACACATATATATATATATATATATATATATAAATATACACACATACACACAGCAGGCATACTAATGACGTCAGAAGCACTGGCTCACTCCAATGCAACTCACGCAATCATGTCTTACATTTCATGGAACAGGGAAACAATGTTCCCCATTCTATGGTACGCGTCATATCAGACGTTTCTAATGGCTTTACAGAGTTGTCTGTGTTATCATTTGGTTGCATATGATTTTTTTTCTTCATTTAAAAATGTGTACAATGTTTAATTCTACATCTGCTTTTCTCTCTCCTATGTCAACTTATTTAAATTCTGAAATAAATATGATTGATTTTAAGATCCACAGATTTATTCCATTCAAAATAGATGGTGCGTGTACAAATGTAATATTGCAGCAAGATGAGGCCGGGATGATTGTTCTTCAAATGAGAACACATTTTATGCACAGTAATTTTACATTTGTCTTTTTTTTTTTTTTACTTTTTCTCTTAGACATTGGGGGATATTTACTAAGCATTGGAGAGAGATAAACTGGAGAGAAATAAAGTACCAACCAATAAGCTCCTGCCATTTTACAGGTTATGTTTGAAAAATTACACTTAGGAGCTACTTGGTTGGTACTTTATCGCTTTCCACTTATTGTAGGAAGCAAAGGACTAGTAATGGGCTTTTTATGCAAGTTTGTGTGCAAAAGGCCAAGACAGATGCATGTTAACATGTTTTAACATTTTGCTGATAGTGATCATTACTTTACTCCAATTTTAAATTAGGCTATTGAAATGTTATAACAGGGGCACTTTTAACGTGGACCTTTGAACCACAAATAAACCATAGTGTTGCTTTACAAACAGAGATTTATCTAGATAACTGTGCTTATACCGGAGAGAAAACGGTTTGTCAGCACCTTATTAATCCCCTCCCTGAAACTAAAATAGCAGAAATAATTATTCCTCTCGTCATTACGTCTATGGGCCTGATTTACGGTCGGACACAATGCAGATATTAATTTTTCAGCTGCACAAGCGTCAAAGTAGCTAAAAAGGTGGCACAAAGTGGGCGTCCCAGTCCCTGCCCAATCAGACACAAGGATGTACCCCGGGGAAGGGCTAATACTAGTGTTAGCATAAAGTCACTGACACAACACTGACAAACTCTGCTGCATCAGACTGAGAATCAGGCCCAGACCTGCAGAATCTGTCTCCTTCATTTATATAATGTTCCCATGAAATAGACACTGCGGTATATAAAAAGTCAATGTTTCCAAAAGCTAAACATGTGTATGGTAAGGATAGGCTACTAACTGTGAGGGACAGGTATATATTGATACTAGGTAAAATCTGAACTTAAACCAGGGACCTATCATATATAATGAAAAGACTCTAATCTGATCTCAGTACATAACATTTTATTTTAGGTTCTCAACAAGGTCGATCAACCTGCCCTAACTTTATTTATCAATTATTTTTCCCCAGGACATGCAGAAACACCTATTTCCAGGTGATTTTAATTTATTTTCTGATTGATAAATTCTCACTACGTAGATCACGATGTTATCATGAAACGCAAGATTTCTATCGGGGGGGGGGGTCGGAGTTTTTTCCTTGAACATTAATAAATATGTCACTTATACTGCCCATTTCAATGCATCAAGAGTCTGAATGATGGGAAGATAGGGAGTTGAAGATGTTGAGCAATATATAAGTTACTGACCTGAGAGAACTGCAGTTCCTCTTATCTTTCCTACATGTGAGAATGTTGTTTCTTGCTCTTAATGAAGATATTCAATTAAAGTGACACTTATGAGCTAGATATGGATAATCCAATGTGACTTTTTCCACAAGGCATTTTTATATAGAAATATGTATGTAAAATGTGCAGAAACATAGCTCTAACCATTATTCTACTTTAACTGAAAGAATACAATTCCGTTCATGTATACAATATGTAGTTAGTGTACAGAAATGTATTTATTTTCTGTGAAGGAGTTTTGTTGAGTGTTAATAGGGTGCACATAGTGCCAGGGAATGTATAGCACCTCTGCATCTACCATCCTGACTCCAGCATATGGTTTCTCAATAGGAGAAATACACAAAGTAATAATGAGCCTTCTGGATGACACTGTGTATTGTGATCATAAACGCTAAATACCATGGTGTGTTCTAGAAATACAAGGAAATCAGTAATATGCTTCCTCTAGTTGTTAATATTGGTGGAGAGCCACTTAGCAGCACAGGGATGTAGTTAAGTCACCGTTTCGACAATCAGCCATGAAAAAGGCTATGTGATTGCCGAAAAAGGCCATCGGGGGATGGCCATATACTGCCTCTATTTGCGTCTAAAGGTGGCCATACACGGTGAGATTCAAAAGTTGGTCAGATCAGTTGTACGATTTCCCTTGAAAATTCTTCCCTTCAGATACAGGACGATTTGTATTTAAAATGCAACTATTTCACATAAGACCATACGATTTGATCAATCGCATCACATAATGTGTAAATTCCTACACGATCAGTTGAGATCTCTCTGCAAAACCATGTGATCTCCGATCCAACTAGACGACAGCAGGGACGCGCATCGGGGTTGCAGAAGACTCAAAATACAACTATTTTCAAATGATTGGTCTGTCCAACCTATAGAAACTGCCCAAATCGTGTAATCAATCGTCCTGTGTGTGGCCAGCATCAGTCTCCTCCACAGCACATGGATGAGTTCAAATACTCTTTCTATATGATATGATGGCTTTTATATGCTGATGTCTTTTTTGTTACTATATAAAAAACTGATTCTTTTTTCGGACATTTAAAATCATGGTGGTGTGCTTGTTTCCTTAAGTTTACCCTTGCTGGATAACTTTTGGTGCCATTTCTGGTAAAACCTGGTAATGTATGGGAGCAAATGACAATCATCCATTTGCTCACAAACACTGGAAAATATCCAAAAATGGTTGGTCAGACAAATTGGTTAAAACACACAAATTTAACCAATTTGAAAAATTTGTTTTTTTGTCCTTTTTTCAGGGTTTAAAACCATATGATCGACTGTCATTTGCTGCCATAACCAGGTTTTCATTCCAACCAGCCAGATTGGACAGATATGTGACAGAAAATTGTATAGTGGATGGCCAGCTTAAGTGTGATTTGTAAATAAAACACTCTACTTCTAGGATGAAATTGGTGAAAGCCCACTAGCTTTAGTGGTTTCTACGGTGCTGTGTAACCTTGACAAAGGTCCATAACGGGACCGAAACGTCGGACTGCTTTTTTTAAACACTGGTGGTATATAAATAAGACACTCATGAAATTAGTGGGTGCCCTCTATATTTTCAAATGTACAGCATATATTATCAATTTTGTGGTCATGCTCTTCTTAGTGATGTGGGTATTTAAGGAGCCCCAGGTAAGTGTTTATTTTTATCATGGCTTCTGATGACCTCTGTAATATGCTGTGAACTTTGGTTGTCTTGACAAAGGTCCTATGAGACTGAAACGTTGATCCCGGAGGGGGACATGTGAGTTTACTATAAAATTCTTCACTTTGGAACTGGTGCGTGCCCTCTACTTTGACTGTATATTTCTGGACCCATGAATTTGGACATTCCAGTGTGGTGCACCCTGACTGCTGGATACTTTTATGATGCAAGTGCTGATTTTAGATTATATACGTGTGTGTGTGTGTGTGTGTGTGTGTGTGTGTGTGTGTGTGTGTGTGTGTGTGTGTGTGTGTGTGTGTGTGTCGGTGTGTGTACACCTTACACCTGATCTAATTTTCACTGTAGTCAAAACCTCATCACAAAGCCACAGCTGTATCACTCCACAAGGCTAAACAATAACATCTCTCAGATACACTGCTTACAGAAAAGCAGCACATGACTGCCTTACTTACAGAAAAACACATTTCTGAAATATTTTAAAAAAATGGATCTGACACCAATCCTCACCAAAGATTGACTTGTACAGTATTGATCTATTGAAAGAACTTGAATAGGACTTACCTGAGCAGCCACTTCAGAATCCAGCACAGCAAACAGTGAGTAGACATGCCAGACATGCCCTGAAGACGCATTAAGCACTTCCTGCCAGTACAGTTCACTGTACAACATTCATTTTCTTTCCAAAATTAACCACTCTTAATGTGACAGTAGTCCTTAATGTTCAACTGTTTAAACAAAATAATTCTGAATGTTCAACTATTTTAATCAGGTACTCTGTTAACCAGTTAAATGTTTATTTATTAAAAATAGTTCAAATTAAATAACCTATTGTGAACTATTTTGATCTTCTTTCATTCTCCATATAGAGCTATTTGGTCATAACAGGGGCCAATTTATAAGATAGATATACCACTCTTGGTTGTGCGGTCACGCTGATATACACACGCCTTGGGTGGTTGAATGCACTCAGCCTTCAGCCTCATGTGTCAAAACACGAACCAAGGTATGCCTATATCAGTGAGTGAGCGCACACCCAAAAGTGGTATATCTATTACATATACACTATGAAGACAAAACTGTTAGGACACCGCCGAGCAAGCGAAATGCAAGAGAGTTCCAACTAGCCACTAATGTGGCGGTTTCGACTAGAACAGGCCCATGCACTTGCAGTTCTACGGAAACAACAAATGTTTTTATCAGGTTAACAATGTCACCATCATGTTTCCAAGGCACTCATTATTGTACCACTCTCCAGCTCCAAACTGGCAGAAACCAGTGGGACCCATTTACATCCATCAACTGTTCGGAGTAGTCTAGCCAGAAGTGATCTTCGTGGAAGAATTGTGGCCAAAAGCCATAACTTCAATGTGGAAACAAGGCCAAGCATCTCAACTATGCACGAAAACATAGGAGCTGTGGGGTGCAGAAAATTACTGTCTGCAGGCAACAGTGAAGCATGGTGGAGGCTCCTTGCAAGTTTGGGGTTGCATTTCAGCAAATGGAGTTGGGGATTTGGCCAGGATTACTGGTATCCTCAATGCTGAGAAATACAGGCAGGCACTTATCCATCATGCAATACCATCAGGGAGGCGTCTGATTGGCTCCAAATTTATTCAGCTGGGGACAACAACCCCAAACATACAGCCAATGACATTAAGAACTATCTTCAGTGTAAAGAAGAACAAGGAGTCCTGGAAGCAATGATATGGCCCCCACAGAGCCCTGATCTCATTATCTGCGAGTCTGTCTGGGATTACATGGAGAGACAGAAGGATTTGAGCAAGCCGACATCCACAGAAGATCTGTGGTTAGATCTCCAAGATGTTTGGAACAACCTTGCTGCCGAGTTCCTTCAAAAACTGTGTATAAGTGTACCTAGAAGAATTGATGCTGTTTTTAAGGCAAAGGGTGGTCAGACCAAATATTGATTAGATTTAGATTTTTCTTCTGTTCATTTACTTTGCATTTGGTCAAGTGATAAAAATAAACTATTAACACTTCTATTTTTGATGCATTCTTACTTTGCAGCATTTATTCCACACCTGCCTAAAGCTTTTGCACAGTACTGTGTGTGTATATATATATATATATATATATATATAGAAAGTGATAGCAGCGGCACTCCTTAGTAATAAATCAATAAACAGATGAAGTTCTAAACTTCTTTACTTCAACGTTTCAATCTTTTGGATTTTCGTCAGGAAGATAACAAACAAACATAAACAAACTTACCTAAATAACATACAGAGTCCACCCCGAGTGTGATCGTCTCCGTCCATCTGAGAGGGCGTCTGACGTCATCGCGCAGCACCACGCAGCCCACGTGACGTCCAGAGCTCCGCTCACTATGGCAACCCAGAGAAACAAAATTATTAAGTGAAGAACCTTCACCAAGTTATATACAAAAGGATCTATCAAAACAATATTTACGATGTGGGTGACATGTCCAGACAATGTAAAATTAATATAGATGTATATATCAAGCAGAATAAATATATATCTATAAAATCGCTATTACAATATAGTTAGGGTCTCTAAAACAAAGTGGAGAGACCTTAAAGATGAAGTAGCAAAAATATTAAATAACATAAGATTAGTCAAAGCAGGCTAACGATACTGTCTCATTGAGACCATGGGGCTGCAGAGTATTAAGGCGGTAAATCCAATAGGCCTCCCTTTGTAACAATTTTCTAGCTCTGTCACCCCCCCTGTGATGATCTGGGACCTGCTCTATCATTTTGTATCGCAAAGTGGATAAAGTATGTTTACAGATACGAAAATGGCGGGCCACAGGTTGTTCATTCTCTTTACCAGACAAGGCAAGACGGATGGCAGACCTGTGTAAGGCCATCCTTTCACGAAACTGTCTAGTGGTTTTCCCTATATAGAGTAATCCACAAGGACAGCGTATAAAATAAATTACAAATTGACTGGTACAGGTCAATACTTCACGAATATTAAATCTTTGTCCCGAGTGTGGATGGACAAAACTGTCACCTATCTCAAGAAATCCGCATGTAGTGCATCCCAAACATTTGTAATTCCCTGGTTTTTTAGTCAAAAAGTGAGTGGAAGGAGTGTGGCCAAAGCCAGTGATGTCATTGTGGACTAGCCAATCGCGAATATTTTTGCCTCTTTTATAACAAGGTAACAAACTGGTGTCCTTAAGACTTTTTAGTCCTGGATCAGTATTTATCATAGGCCAAAATCTTTTGGCCGTGCTGACTATGGACTTGCTAGCTGTACTATAACTGTTAACCCATACTAGTTTATGAGCTGTATTTTTTCTCTGAATTTTGTTACCGCTGTTTTTAGGGGCAGCTAGAGCTCGTAATTTTGCTTCTACCAGAATGTTATATGGGTAACCCCTGTTGGTGAATTTTTCAAACATGTTATCGATCTGCTTGAGTTCGTCATTAGGATCACTGCATATTCTATGTATCCTTAGGAACTGGGAATATGGCAGCCCCCTCTTAAGGTTATTGGGGTGAAAGCTGGAGGCTAGTAGCAATGTGTTACGGTCTGTGGGTTTCCTATAGATTGAGGTTTGGATTTTGCCTTGTGTGATTTTCACTGAGACATCTAGAAAATGAACCTCTTCCGAATCGATCTCGTAAGTGAATTTAATGTCGCTATCCAACAGATTAATTCTCACCATCATGTTAATGAATTCATCTTTACTGCCTAACCAGACAATAAATATATCGTCTATGTATCGTGTGAAAAACTTGATCATCCCAGCATACTCAGGTCTGCTGAAAAAAAGATCCTGTTCTACACGATACATAAATCCATTAGCGTATGCCGGTGCTGCACATGAGCCCATGGCACATCCATGTGTTTGTAGATAGAAACTACCATCAAAGACAAAGTAATTCCTTGTCAATGTGAGCCGCAACAACTCTATGAAAAAAGATAGATCAGGTCCACAATAGTGAGGGTTGTTAATTAATAGGTGTTCCATAGCTACAATACCCCTGATGTTGGGGATACTAGTGTACAGGCTGACGACGTCGACTGTACATAACCAGCAATCCTCCGGTAACGTTCCCAAAGTTACAAGTTTTTGTAAAAAAGAGGTAGTATCCTTTAGGTATGTTCTTTCAGCCTGTATCACTGGTTGCAAGTGAAAGTCGATGTATCGTGATACTTCATAATATAAGGAATCCCTTGCCGATATAATCGGTCTACCCGGTGGATTAACAGGGTCCTTATGAAGTTTGGGTAGTGTGTAGAAAACCGGTACTCTTGGTAAAGTTGGTAGCAATTGATCTTGAATGGATTTATTAATTATTTGTTCATCTACAGCTGATGATAGTATTGTAGTTAATTCTGCATGATATTTCTTAGTGGGATCCCCCTCTAGTTTGCAATAAACTTTGGTGTCCGCCAATTGCTTCAATATTTCATCACGGTATACAGAAACATCCTGTATCACTATTCCGCCCCCTTTATCAGCGGGGCGGATAGTTATACTAGTATCCCTGCTAAGTTGTTTAAGAGCAGTCAACTCATTTTTGGATAAGTTGGAATGTGTTTTATTACCACGTCCTTTATTTCTAGAGATGCACGCATCAATTGCATTAGTAAATCCCTTTATAGCCAGATTGTTGGAAACAGGCTCAAAGATAGATTTTGAATGGCTTGGCTGAAAAGTGGGAGCATTAATCCCTAAAGTGGGTTTATCATCAAAAAATTCCTTAAGTCGAAGTTGTCGGTTGAGTCTATGTAGATCAATTTGACTAGTAAGGGTATCATGCTGTACTGTCGGGACAAAGCTCAATCCTTTGTGTAGTACACTTAGTTCATCAACCGTAAGGATTCTTTTGGATAAATTGTAAACTATTTCCTCTTTTTTAGTGGCTGCTTTTTTCTGCCTCTGCCACTGACCTCCTCGTCTTGTATAGAGTCCGGGGGGTGATCTTTTTTGGCTCTTGTAGTAACCCCTAAAGGGGGCCTGCGAGCAGATTGAGCCCCACTTATGCCAGCACATTCCTGGTCTGTAGACTGCCCTCCACTGGAGGTATCTGTTTCAAGGGCAAACTTTTTATATCTCCTGTTAGGGCCTGTGTATTGTGATCTTCTTGCCCCTGTCGGGTTATTTGCCCATGAATAAACCCGTTTCTCTTCGTAATCCTTATTAACTATATTAAGTTTATTTTGTTTAAACTTAATTAGATCACTGCGATATTTTTCTATTTGTGTTTGTAATTTAGTTATCCAGTCACAGGTATTATCCTCAATTAGTGTCTGGTGATATGCGGTCTCGAATACCTCAATTTTGTTCTTTATTGCGTTTAACTCCCTGCCAGCCTCCTCAATAACTAACAGGATTAGGTCAAAAGAAGCCTTATTCAATATAGCCGCCCACTTCCTACAAAATTCGGGATTGAAACGTCCGATGGTCGGTATATTGCGGATACGAAATCCCCTCGGGATTTTTTTGTTTCTGAAATAGTCACTTAAAGTGACCCCGTGCAGGAAGAAATCTACTTCTTTCTTTTTCAATCTGTATAGCTGGGTATAATAATAGTCAGCTGACTGTATTCCTGCTGCAGTAGTCAGATTATCCTTAAATAAAATCTGTTCAGCATCTGTGTCCGAGAATGTAAATTGGTCACCCAATGGTAGATCCACATTTATAAAGCCCAGACCTGTAGCTTGGTCTGTTGGCTGTGACATACTATTGCACAATAGGTACCGCAGTGTCACAGTAGAGTTGATCCCTGTAGTCCAAAGAAACAATATGGGGTGGTGCCCCAGCAAAGGTGGTGTGTACTCCAACCAAATAACAAATGGCATAAAGCTTGGCACTCCTCCTCAGTCAGTGATTTTCGGGTGCCCTCCGCAAGTAACAAAAAACTATAATGTAGAAAGTGATAGCAGCGGCACTCCTTAGTAATAAATCAATAAACAGATGAAGTTCTAAACTTCTTTACTTCAACGTTTCAATCCCGAATTTTGTAGGAAGTGGGCGGCTATATTGAATAAGGCTTCTTTTGACCTAATCCTGTTAGTTATTGAGGAGGCTGGCAGGGAGTTAAACGCAATAAAGAACAAAATTGAGGTATTCGAGACCGCATATCACCAGACACTAATTGAGGATAATACCTGTGACTGGATAACTAAATTACAAACACAAATAGAAAAATATCGCAGTGATCTAATTAAGTTTAAACAAAATAAACTTAATATAGTTAATAAGGATTACGAAGAGAAACGGGTTTATTCATGGGCAAATAACCCGACAGGGGCAAGAAGATCACAATACACAGGCCCTAACAGGAGATATAAAAAGTTTGCCCTTGAAACAGATACCTCCAGTGGAGGGCAGTCTACAGACCAGGAATGTGCTGGCATAAGTGGGGCTCAATCTGCTCGCAGGCCCCCTTTAGGGGTTACTACAAGAGCCAAAAAAGATCACCCCCCGGACTCTATACAAGACGAGGAGGTCAGTGGCAGAGGCAGAAAAAAGCAGCCACTAAAAAAGAGGAAATAGTTTACAATTTATCCAAAAGAATCCTTACGGTTGATGAACTAAGTGTACTACACAAAGGATTGAGCTTTGTCCCGACAGTACAGCATGATACCCTTACTAGTCAAATTGATCTACATAGACTCAACCGACAACTTCGACTTAAGGAATTTTTTGATGATAAACCCACTTTAGGGATTAATGCTCCCACTTTTCAGCCAAGCCATTCAAAATCTATCTTTGAGCCTGTTTCCAACAATCTGGCTATAAAGGGATTTACTAATGCAATTGATGCGTGCATCTCTAGAAATAAAGGACGTGGTAATAAAACACATTCCAACTTATCCAAAAATGAGTTGACTGCTCTTAAACAACTTAGCAGGGATACTAGTATAACTATCCGCCCCGCTGATAAAGGGGGCGGAATAGTGATACAGGATGTTTCTGTATACCGTGATGAAATATTGAAGCAATTGGCGGACACCAAAGTTTATTGCAAACTAGAGGGGGATCCCACTAAGAAATATCATGCAGAATTAACTACAATACTATCATCAGCTGTAGATGAACAAATAATTAATAAATCCATTCAAGATCAATTGCTACCAACTTTACCAAGAGTACCGGTTTTCTACACACTACCCAAACTTCATAAGGACCCTGTTAATCCACCGGGTAGACCGATTATATCGGCAAGGGATTCCTTATATTATGAAGTATCACGATACATCGACTTTCACTTGCAACCAGTGATACAGGCTGAAAGAACATACCTAAAGGATACTACCTCTTTTTTACAAAAACTTGTAACTTTGGGAACGTTACCGGAGGATTGCTGGTTATGTACAGTCGACGTCGTCAGCCTGTACACTAGTATCCCCAACATCAGGGGTATTGTAGCTATGGAACACCTATTAATTAACAACCCTCACTATTGTGGACCTGATCTATCTTTTTTCATAGAGTTGTTGCGGCTCACATTGACAAGGAATTACTTTGTCTTTGATGGTAGTTTCTATCTACAAACACATGGATGTGCCATGGGCTCATGTGCAGCACCGGCATATGCTAATGGATTTATGTATCGTGTAGAACAGGATCTTTTTTTCAGCAGACCTGAGTATGCTGGGATGATCAAGTTTTTCACACGATACATAGACGATATATTTATTGTCTGGTTAGGCAGTAAAGATGAATTCATTAACATGATGGTGAGAATTAATCTGTTGGATAGCGACATTAAATTCACTTACGAGATCGATTCGGAAGAGGTTCATTTTCTAGATGTCTCAGTGAAAATCACACAAGGCAAAATCCAAACCTCAATCTATAGGAAACCCACAGACCGTAACACATTGCTACTAGCCTCCAGCTTTCACCCCAATAACCTTAAGAGGGGGCTGCCATATTCCCAGTTCCTAAGGATACATAGAATATGCAGTGATCCTAATGACGAACTCAAGCAGATCGATAACATGTTTGAAAAATTCACCAACAGGGGTTACCCATATAACATTCTGGTAGAAGCAAAATTACGAGCTCTAGCTGCCCCTAAAAACAGCGGTAACAAAATTCAGAGAAAAAATACAGCTCATAAACTAGTATGGGTTAACAGTTATAGTACAGCTAGCAAGTCCATAGTCAGCACGGCCAAAAGATTTTGGCCTATGATAAATACTGATCCAGGACTAAAAAGTCTTAAGGACACCAGTTTGTTACCTTGTTATAAAAGAGGCAAAAATATTCGCGATTGGCTAGTCCACAATGACATCACTGGCTTTGGCCACACTCCTTCCACTCACTTTTTGACTAAAAAACCAGGGAATTACAAATGTTTGGGATGCACTACATGCGGATTTCTTGAGATAGGTGACAGTTTTGTCCATCCACACTCGGGACAAAGATTTAATATTCGTGAAGTATTGACCTGTACCAGTCAATTTGTAATTTATTTTATACGCTGTCCTTGTGGATTACTCTATATAGGGAAAACCACTAGACAGTTTCGTGAAAGGATGGCCTTACACAGGTCTGCCATCCGTCTTGCCTTGTCTGGTAAAGAGAATGAACAACCTGTGGCCCGCCATTTTCGTATCTGTAAACATACTTTATCCACTTTGCGATACAAAATGATAGAGCAGGTCCCAGATCATCACAGGGGGGGTGACAGAGCTAGAAAATTGTTACAAAGGGAGGCCTATTGGATTTACCGCCTTAATACTCTGCAGCCCCATGGTCTCAATGAGACAGTATCGTTAGCCTGCTTTGACTAATCTTATGTTATTTAATATTTTTGCTACTTCATCTTTAAGGTCTCTCCACTTTGTTTTAGAGACCCTAACTATATTGTAATAGCGATTTTATAGATATATATTTATTCTGCTTGATATATACATCTATATTAATTTTACATTGTCTGGACATGTCACCCACATCGTAAATATTGTTTTGATAGATCCTTTTGTATATAACTTGGTGAAGGTTCTTCACTTAATAATTTTGTTTCTCTGGGTTGCCATAGTGAGCGGAGCTCTGGACGTCACGTGGGCTGCGTGGTGCTGCGCGATGACGTCAGACGCCCTCTCAGATGGACGGAGACGATCGCACTCGGGGTGGACTCTGTATGTTATTTAGGTAAGTTTGTTTATGTTTGTTTGTTATCTTCCTGACGAAAATCCAAAAGATTGAAACGTTGAAGTAAAGAAGTTTAGAACTTCATCTGTTTATTGATTTATTACTAAGGAGTGCCGCTGCTATCACTTTCTACATTATAGTTTTTTGTTACTTGCGGAGGGCACCCGAAAATCACTGACTGAGGAGGAGTGCCAAGCTTTATGCCATTTATATATATATATATATATATATATATAGCGTTCCCACTAGGCTGTTTTAGCGGGGTGCGGCGTCCTGCCCTCCTTCTGGAGGGCAAAAAGCACCCTGCCCTCCAGGGGGAGGGCAAAAAGCGCCCTGCCCTCACAGCCTGCGGGTGCAGTCATGACCTGCGGGACGCAGTGTCCCACGGGTGGAGAAACGTGCGGTGACCCGGTCACCGCCAGAGAATAGACGCCGGACGCATGCGCCCAGCATCTATTCTCCCTTTCTGCAGCGCTTGGGGGCTGCCCGGCGTGTCCGTAAGTGCCGGGCACGCCCCCAAGTATGACAAAAAGGGGACGCGCCCCCTTTTCATGACCACGCCCCCTTTTCGGACGCGCGCGTGCACAAGGTTGCCCTCTCTAGCTCCGGAGCCCTGCCTGCCGCCGGAGCTAGAGTGAACACTATATATATATCAAAATAAATATATTAATAATACACATACATACACACACACACAGATGTGTCCTCATATACTATTGCTGAGGATTCTTACAGTCACGCCAAACAGGTCCTGTATGACACAGTGTGTGACAGAGTCTGAATCTGTATACAAAGTGCTACAATGCAGCAGCCAGAGCTTTTTTTCCATGCCAAGTAACATTTGCTTTATTTACAGACTCGGTACCACTCAAATACACAAGTGTCACATATCAAATGATTCGCCACAGTTAAATAATCATCAGAGGCTTTACAGTTACAGTAGGATACAGAAGTATCTTTATACATTGTTGCTGCAGTCACGCCAAACAGCCCCTCTCTGCACTTTTTCGACCAAAAAGATGTCTTAGATGCAAAGCAATTTGCCTAGGACGCACCAGGAGAATGCACAGATTAATTTTATTGGTGGCTCTTGTACACGAGTGTGTAACAGAGTCTGAATCTGTATACAAAGTGCTAGTATGTAGCGCCTGCAGATTTTTTCCACACCAAGTTCTGTTGTGCTTCATTTAGTTGCACACAGATGTACAAGTATCACATATCAAATGAATAAGTGCAGCCTCCTTAGGCGTCTATCGCATAGTATTGCGACAAAGATGCATTTCGAGTGAAAAAGACGCTTGGCGGTAGCATAGACGCACGGGACCCGGCGGCTCACTTATGCCAGGCATCTCGCACCACATGGCCTATTGTCGTAGGTGTATGAGAACAAATCTGTATACTGACTAGAACAGCAAGATGGGTGTAATCTTATCTTATTCTCTTACCTACTTCTCATTACTTTAATTTACTATGAGGGGTGGCACAAAGGGGAAACTTTTCCCTAGATTACGGGACCTATAAACAGTCAGGGTTCTTACAGGGCTAAAAATTCTATGCTATGTATTACAAAAACCTGTATTAATTTAAGATAATAAACACAAACAGACATTTATTCACATCCAAGATCTCATTAGTAGATTTATAGACCATATGCTAACCTGTCTCAAATTTGTAATTATAGACATTTAACAGATGCAAGAAAACAACCCAAGCAGGTAAAGATGTGTAATGGAGCGTACACACGGTCAGATTTGTCAGACTTGTCAGATTTGTCAGTTGAACGACTGAACGATTAAACGATTTGAACGATTTGGACGATTTGACCAAAGTTTTGAACGATTTGAACGATTTGAACGATTGAACGATTTTTGACTGCATTAAAATGAATGGGATCGTCCAAGTCTGACTGCAAACCCATCAGATGTCAGATATCGTTATCTGACAAACGGGAACGCGCATCGTTGATCGTCCATCGTTCAGGCATGTCAGATATGAACGATTTTCCTTCAGATATGAACGACTGAACGATTTTTAAATCGTTATCGTCCATATCTGAAGAAAAAATCTGATCGTGTGTATGCACCATTATACATCTGACACGGTCATATCTAACTGGATTTCAGGAGTCCTCCAATGCTGGCGGTACCTATGAAGGGAACATCCAACGCATGCAAGTACATAGAGCACTTTCTTCCGCATTATAGGTTTTCTGAGTGTGTGCAGAGGCTGATCTGTAGAAGATGTCTCTAATCAGATTAGAAAAGATGTTTTGGTCTTGAAAGCTCTTTTACATACTCCCATGGGCCCAGCTGCCAGCAGAATAGTGTATTTTTTCCTCTCTGTTTGTATCATCACCATTCAATTAATAGCAGAGAGCATTTTCCTTCTGGTACAGTGCATGGGAGGATGAAAGATTAAGCAGCTGTGTTTCTTTTGCTCACCGCTGGAGTCTGCTATGTGTTCTTTACAGAGTGACATTATGTCCTTCCTGCATAAGCCATGGACAAGAAAAGGTTTTTTAAAGAGGAATTTAACAGAATAAAAATTAAAAAGCACAACTTCCACCATCTCTTTCGGTAATTAAATACAGGCCACATTTTGCAAGTAGGGGACCACCCATTATCGGATGCTGTTGCATAAAACTGTAAGCACAGCCGTGGACAGCATTGCTGCTGCTTTTCCCAACTGTGATCAATATTGCAGCAGCGATGGATATGTCCTTTAAATTATTATTTAGGAGACATCTTTTTATACAGAAGGAAAGATGATCGGCGAGCAAAGAAAAACACCAGCAAAAACTCTTGGATTACTTGCAGGCCAATTATGGCAGGAAAGTTCCCTAAATTACCCGTACAGGATGAGAAAAGATCTGCAAAACCACGTGGACGTGTAATTAATCTGTTTTGTAAACATTTGTGTCATCTTTTCAGGATACTCTATACAAGTCTACATTTATGGAGTGAGTACATAACTAAAAGGAGGAACGGAGAAACCAGAAGGCGTCATTACAGTAATTGCAAGAGGGGTGCAGATGAGAAAGGCCAGGTGATTCCAGTTATAGATGCCCCATACCTGAAAAACCAAACAGGGCTTAACTGTGCATGCAGTAGCCCCCATGCTTGTACCAGCCCCAGCCCTTATGCTAAGAAAATGATAGTGGAGGTCCTGCCGAGGTAATGGACACATATCAGAACCTGCCCGGACAAATCGTTTTGCTAAGAGACTCAGTGATTGTCTGTTACAATCTTAAGGACACCAAATCTGCTACTCCCAGGCGGGGTGGTGCAAGGTATCTGTGCACCCTAGGCAAATATTCACCCTAGCGCCCATGCTCCCCCGAATACTGTTCCCAACCATATACATTAAACCTCACATGCATGCTTTGGAACATTTGTATTGGCACTCTAGACAGTTATAAGCCACACACAAGTGCCCCCAATACATAATAGGCCATACAGCTGTGACCTCAATACATCATTATGCCACACATCAGTGCCCCAACACATAATTATGCCACCAGGGGTATATTAATGCCGGAGGTGCAGAGAGCAGAGGACTCGAGGAAAGGGGCGGTCAATACACTGCCTGCATGTGCCATAACACTGACATCTTAAGAGTGCAGTGCGCTGTAGGGGGAGGTTTGGAGACTTATCAGTACCACAGCAGCAACTCTCATTTTCTAGGGTGCAGATGTCAGACATCCATCATATTGTTGTCAGCGGCCCCACAGTCTCTCCTCGCTCCAGGTCCCAACACCCTAGGCAGCTGACTAAAGGAAGTGCCGGACCTGCTCCCCAGCATGTGGAAATCAGAACCACAAACCTAATGGCACTGTTGCTATGTGTATGAAGCAAGCTGCTATTCCTGGGTGATACAACTGGACTCTCTGAGGAGAGACCTACAAGTGTAATACTTAGCCTTTACAGCACCTGTAAGGACAAACCACAAATCCTGAGCATCTATGCAGAGATACCTATATGATCTTACAGAGCGGTATTCACATACACAGGCAATTAACATGTGTCCAAATACTAAGACCAGTCATTAATGTTCCTGTAAAATTAAAAACTATTGGATTCAGGCTGCTACATAAAGAAAGAAATGTATTCATGACAGACTTGTTTTGGACATTTGATTGTTCTACTAACAGAGTTTCCTTCTATTTAATTAACAACCTCAACTTGATTATACTTACAAGCAGAATGTACTGTATGCTATTTGTATCGACAGTGCCAATGTTTCTTAAACCTTTCTGTTACCAAATGTGCTCGACATCTGATTTACCCAAATAATACAGTATCTTAAATATAATATGTTCATTTTATTATTAAAGGGTATGTTTTTATGCAGATGTCTCAATTTGGCTTCTGTTAAACAATAAGCAACATGTTTTCATAAGTTCCCACCCTACCAGAGTGCTAAAACGCTGCATGTAGCGACTGGTTGGCGGAAGCGCATGTGTGGCACGCAGACAGTGTTCCTCATTCATTTTAACGTTACATTGACTGATCTGATCTGGCTTATCCTCATTTTAGAATGCCAGAGGTTCCCAGCAAGGAAACTGTATCTATATAAAGATGTGTTTGTGGCTTTCCAATAGGGAACCACGAACTGCTGAAAAAAGAGATG
Organism: Taudactylus pleione; assembly: GCA_031769625.1. Classification (NCBI taxonomy): domain Eukaryota; kingdom Metazoa; phylum Chordata; class Amphibia; order Anura; family Myobatrachidae; genus Taudactylus; species Taudactylus pleione. Next base: position 12,157,001 of record JAUIMM010000201.1, on the reverse strand, counting down.
AAGAATAAATTAGTTACACAAAGGGCACTGGTATTGCATGCTAAAAAGGTGCCAGTATTATAGGTAGCATAGTCGTGGTCTTATGGAAATCAGTCTGTCTTAGCTCTTGCAGTAGAAAGTTAGAAGAGTGATCAGAGCGGCAGACAAAAGCTTTCTGTTCCTGAGTATCCACTTGTATCTCTCCTGCTAACTAGGCGTAGATAACCATTGTCTCTGAAGCTGTAATGCAAGTAGAAGCCCCAGAATGTGGCCCCAGAAGAGTAGATGGAGAGCCATTGGCTGTCCACCTTCTATACTATTAACAGAGAAAGTACCTGACAAAACCTAATCACCTTTACATTAGACTCGCCTATTCTCCCAGAATGTAAGTGAGTGCTCTCAGAGCCCAGACCCCACTGTACGATGGCACGTCACAGCAATAGATAATGTGGTACTGGGCCTTGATGAAGCAAATGGCATAACTGCCATAAAGTTACTTGATCTATCTTATGGTGCATACACACAGTCAGATTTCTAATCAGACATGAACGATAACGATTGTGAACATCGTTCATATCTTTGACATGTAGGGCAAGCATCGACGAACGATGTACGTTCCCGCATGTCATATAACTATCTCTGACATCGACTGTGTTTGCAGTCAGATTTTGACGATTTCATTCATTTTAATACTGTCAGAAATCGTTCATATCGTAAAAATCATTCAATTGTTCATCAAATCTGACCGTGTGTATGCACTATTACTTTATTCCCAAATATGACCGTGTGTATGCACTATTACTCTATTCAAAATCTGACCGTGTGTATGCACTATTACTTTATTCCCAAATATGACCGTGTGTATGCACTATTACTCTATTCCCAAATCTGACCGTGTGTATGCACCATTACTCTATTCCCAAATCTGACCGTGTGTATGCACCATTACTCTATTCCCAAATCTGACCGTGTGTATGCACCATTACTCTATTCCCAAATCTGACCGTGTGTATGCACCATTACTCTATTCCTAAATCTGACCGTATGTATATGTATGCACTATTACTCTATTCCCAAATCTGACCGTGTGTATGCACCATTACTCTATTCCCAAATCTGATCGTGTATATGCACATTACTCTATTCCCAAATCTGACCGTGTGTATGCACCATTACTCTATTCCCAAATCTGACCGTGTGTATGCACCATTACTCTATTCCCAAATCTGACCGTGTGTATGCACCATTACTCTATTCCTAAATCTGACCGTATGTATATGTATGCACTATTACTCTATTCCCAAATCTGACCGTGTGTATGCACCATTACTCTATTCCCAAATCTGACCGTGTGTATGCACCATTACTCTATTCCCAAATCTGACCGTGTGTATGCACCATTACTCTATTCCCAAATCTGACCGTGTGTATGCACCATTACTCTATTCCCAAATCTGACCGTGTGTATGCACTATTACTCTATTCCCAAATCTGACCGTGTGTATGCACCATTACTCTATTCCCAAATCTGACCGTGTGTATGCACCATTACTCTATTCCCAAACCTGACCGTGTGTATGCACCATTACTCTATTCCCAAATCTGACCGTGTGTATGCACTATTACTCTATTCCCAAACCTGACCGTGTGTATGCACCATTACTCTATTCTCAAATCTGACCGTGTGTATGCACCATTACTCTATTCCCAAATCTGACCGTGTGTATGCACCACTACTCTATTCCCAAATCTGACCGTGTGTATGCACCATTACTCTATTCCCAAACCTGACCGTGTGTATGCACCATTACTCTATTCCCAAATCTGACCGTGTGTATGCACCATTACTGTATTCCCAAATCTGACCGTGTGTATGCACCATTACTGTATTCCCAAATCTGACCGTGTGTATGCACCATTACTCTATTCCCAAATCTGAATTAGGCCTTAAGTGTGCAGATCTACAGTATTTGGTGGATCAATTCTCTAAAACAAATATTCTCAATGCCAAAAGTATTACTTTAATTTAATTAACAAGTTAAAAGTTTTAGGTTGACAAATTTTGGAGTTAAATTGAAGGGGTTTTTCAGCCTATCATGGCTAGTAGATACACTTTGAAGGCAAATCAATTCTTTTTTTTTTTTAGCTGCGGTAATTAATGGGCACCTAATGTAGCAATTCAATTGTTTTTAGGAGCCCATTAATCATCACGTTTGTTGAGCCCAGCTAAACTGGGTTTAGCCACGTAAAATGGCTAAACCCATCTAAAGTCCTAGTTGGGGCGTCCAAACCACAAACTTATCACACACTTCTTCTCGCCACCTCAGACGGGCACCTATTGCGCCCGACCAGAGCATCAATTAAATTGCTCTGTTGGGCTTCAATGGCAGTCTCCGGTGCAAATATTTCAATTCCCCCCTATTGACTTTTACAATTTTCAAATAAAAAAATCTGTCCCTGCAATGACTTTGCTGGACAATGACTGCATCACAATACATGTTCTAATGCTCTATAACACTTCCAATAAAACAGGCAGAACAAAAGGCACCAATCGCAGTCTACTATATTGGTTTACAGCCCCTGTTACAAGAGTCAGCTGAGCTGTAGGACTGAATAAACTTCCCCCCAGTGTCTCTATTGCTGACTAATTTTTTTTAATCCAGAACTACTAAGTGCCTAGAAGTTGGCTTACAAACACTTGTTTTGATACATTCTCACAGTAAATGTCACATAAAGAGAATTTAGGGGAACTTGCTGTGCTCCTGCGACAACAAACAAAGAATTGGTGCCTTTCTCCTGTAACATTTTGTCCTCCTCCTATGAAATACAGTGCATCTCATGTTAAATCACAGAACATATTTTACACAAATCATTTCTGCATTTCCGCTAGTGATTACCACTATACTTGATGGGATTCTTTGGATGAAATACTTCTGCGAATGGAAGAGGAGGAAAACTTTTCTATCAGCAGTAGCCACGGTTAAATCAAACAGAATTTGGCTAGCTGAGACCAATCTTTAGCCCTTGTACTGGAGTAATATCCCTCACACTCCTATGACACATTTATACTGTATCCAGGATGGTTGTCACATTACAGGGCCATGTCTTATTTATATTTCTCTTGTGGTCCCCCTGTATATTAACTGAATACAGACAGCAGATTTCTCAATGCTGCTTCTGTAACCTGAACCACATTTTGTTATTTTTCAAGGTTTTATTTTTAGTCTTTGTAACAATGTTTCTGTAGCCGATGTGTATGGGAGTTTACAATATACAGATGTGTCCTCATACATCTTACTTCCTTGGGCATTAAACAGCCCTTCTAGCCGCTACATGCCGTGGTGTGATTTGGTAGCGCAGAGCATCTTTCTGTGCAGCTTGTTTATCTTCAAATGCATCTTATTCGCAAAGCGGTGTGAATAGCACAGGCACTTTCTGCTGATTAAAATGATATGCGGCATGCCTATATTCTGTGTCCTCTGACACTGGACCGTAGTATTCTGCATGCAGATATAACCGCGATCGCACATAGAATATACGCATGCCGCATATCATTTTAATCAGAAGGAGCTGCTTGTGCGTCCTATTCATATCACTTTGCAAATAAGACGCATTTGGAGGTAAAAACTCTTATAAAGTCGATAGCCACACAATGTCAACACCCTGATTTTAGGGTTAGGTTGCAACTAGTGTTAGGCTTCATTTGAGGTTAGGCTTAGACTAAAAGTAAATGGAAAATTCCATTGTCGACATTCACTAGACTAGAAAAAAAAAATAAAGTTCTCTCCAGCACACTGCAAAAGAGTAAACCCCTCCTTTTACCAACACCTGTAAAAAACCAATAGTTGAGCTGGGCAACCACTATTTTGTATTGCTGTTCTGAGAGGTATGGGTGGCACTAGCATTGGGAGGGTGTGCTGGTTCCTGTAGTGCTATCTGGAGGTCTCAGGGTTACTTTCAGTTGAGTTGATTTAAATACAGTATATCAGTGTATGTGCTATTATCATGTGGCATAACAGTATGCAACTATAGGACCCAGAGTGTGTGCTATTATCATATAGCATTAGGGACGCCGGTACAAAGAAACATTGATGAAGCCCGATGCTTAACCATATATTTCCAAATATGCAACAAAGATCTCTGAATTTCTATTATCATACAGTATTCAAGCCTTTTTACTGTTCTTTTGCAATGTGCTGGAGGGAACAGGTTTTTTTTTCTTTTTTTCTAGCCTAGAGTAACCCCCCCCCCCCCTATACAAGGACTTGTGAAAAACTATAAAACTGATCTGAGCAATCACTATTTTGGACAGCCTATAAAAAGACAGTTAAGAGCTGATTGGTTGGTACTTTATCTCCATCCAAGGCTTAGTACATAGACCCCATAATTTGGAATCCTTGAGTCTTATAAAGAATAATCACCTTCTGTAAAAAAAACTAATTGTGACCATATAAAGGTACAGTATAAGGTCGTACATCAGAAGTCACTGACTAGAAGAACTCCACAATGACATCAGCTATTCTTTACTGTCTGTCATTTGCAAATTATCCATTCTCTACTTTGTTTGGTCTCTGCGCCTTCATCTGTCTTGCTAAGACAGCATTGTGCACCGTCCCAACAACTCTCCATAGAGATTAATGGTCTATATGCATGCTTCCATGTCTCCCGTTTACCTGACAACAATGGAAAAGACACACTATTCCCCTAAAGCAGGCCTGGCCAACCTCTCTGAACAATAGCAGCGGATGACAAGAGTCTTTAGGGCAGGCCAGGCCAACCTGTGGCTCTCCAGCTGTTGTGAAACTACAAGTCCCATCATTCCCTGCCAGTTTTAGCATTCCCTAACAGCAAAACTGTGGCAAGGCATGCTGGGACTTGTAGTTTTTCAACATCTGGAGAGCCACAGGTTGGCCTGGCCTGCCCTAAAGACTCTTGTCATCCTCTGCTATTGTTTACCAAGGCATTTTTTCTTATACAGTGGTGTTTGAAAGTTTGTGAACCCTTCTGGATTTTCTATATTTCTGCTGAAATTTGGCCTAAAACTACCTCACACAAGTCCTAAAAGTCGATGAAAACCAAATCAAACGGAGACAAACAAATTAGACGTGCTTATTTTTTTTATTGAAGAAAATGATCCAATATCACACATCTGTGAGTGTCAAAAGTATGTGCACCTTTGCTCTCAGTATCTGGTATGACCCTCTTGTGCAGCAATAACAGCGTCTAAACATCAAAATATCTGCTAAGTCTAAAGGTTCACATACTTTTGCCACTCACAGATATGTGATATTAAATCATTTTACTCAATAAAAAAAATGAGCACGTCTAATTTTTTAGTCTCATTTAGCGTTCCCGCTAGGCTGTTTTAGGGGGGCGCGGCACCCTGCCCTCCTTCTGGAGCACCCAAGCGCCCTGCCCTTACCGCGCAGCGCCCCGCTAAAACAGCCGTCTCCACCCGCGGTTCGCAGTGTCCCGCGGGTGGGGAAATGTGCGGTGACCCGGTCACCGCCAGTCAATAGACACCGGACGCATGCGCCCAGCATCTATTCTTCCTTTCAGCAGCGCTTGGGAGCTGCCCGGCGTGAAAGTGCCCTCTCTAGCTCCGGCGCCCTATCATTTGTTTGATTTGGTTCTCTATATACTTTTAGGACTTGTGTGAAAATCTGATGTAGTTTTATGCCAAATTTCAGCAGAAATATAGACAATTCTGAAGAGTTTACAAACTTTCAAGTACCACTGTATTCAAAAGTGGTCTTAGAAATTAAACTCATATGTTTTTAAGTTCTAACAGAGTAAATACACAACGCTCCCACATTACAATAGAATTTGCAATTAAAATATATAAAGTTACATTATTAAATCATGTAATATAAAACATAAGAACTAAAGAATAATCAATCCAAATATAAAATAACCAACATTTTTTTTTTTTTTTTTTTACACCCTTACATGCCCTCAGACTTCTCTACATGTCATTTATATTTCCCTACAGGCCCTTCATATGTCCATCAGACCCTCATGCCCCTTATAATGCCCATCAAGGACTTGGCGATGCTGTAACTATTGTGGTTACTGCAGGATCCCAGTTTGGATCCCATGGAGCACAGGTAAGGACGGGAAAGAGCATACTCACCTGAGTCTCTCCCTTTGTCCATGTATGACTGGCAGCTGAGGACAATTCTGCTGATTGGTTGCTGAGAGCTTGCTGCTGCCTGCGGGACCCAGTGACCTGGAAGTTTCTTGATGTCTTTATTTTAAGTCCCCACCATCAGCGGCGTGATCACTGCCACTGCACCAAGTAGTTTCACCTGACACAGTAGAGAGATCTGTCCTGACACCCAATTTCAAAAGTGCTGCACTAAGTACTGAAGTCTGTACAAATGGCCACCTACAAAGATAGTTTCATTGGGGACCAGACCAAGCACCCTGTATTATGACGACTATTGCTACAACTCAGAAAATGGCTGCTTACAAGGTGTGTAGGTACCAGGTTCTCTAAGCAAATCAATTTTCAATTATGATTTGAACATAAGGGACACAATTCTTCTATAATAAGCTAACATTTCTACCAAAGAAATCCTAATATTTCAGTTAGTTACAGACTTTAAAAAGGCTCATTATTCCTCTGTATGCTTAAACTTCTCTCTTCATATTCTCTATCTCCAATACAGGTCAGCTACAAATGTACATCTTGCAAGAAGCTATGACAGAAATATTTTTTCTCAAACAAAACAATTTCCAGTTTGACTACACAATTATTGAACTTCGACTGTGTCTACAGTATGCGATTCTCAATCCTTCATTTACATTTGTACCATAGAAGACCTCAAATCCAGTCATCTTACCATTTTAACTTTAGATGTCACAATATGTTTGAATTTTTAAATGTTGTGGCAAGAAGAGGGTGCCAAGGTAATGGAAATAGAGGTTAAGCCTGTTTGACATCCATTCTCCCCTATACAGGTTAGTGCCATGAAAATATTGCATGTTATATTATATATGTTGCACGGTTGCTTAACTCTCGCTAAGTGGATTCTCTAGGCAGAATTCTGTGTCCTCTGATTGATCTATTAGTAAAGGTTACCCACCCTGTTAGCATAGCCCCGACAGCTAGCACAGAACTTTGGGCCTGATTCAGAGCCGGACGCTCTGAACGAGCGCCCGCTCTGAATCAGGGCGTTTTTTTTTTTTTTTTTGGTGTGTCCTCCTGGACGCTCGCATAGCTGTGGGTTACTACCCACAGCTTATGCGAGCGTCCATGATGATGGTCGCGATGGTCAAGACCATCACGACCATCGGGCTTGCGACGAGACCCTGCCGCAAGCCCTGGAGTGATTTTGGCTCTATCAGAGCCAAAACCACTCCCACTGACATCACTAGTGATGTCAGTGGGGCCAGACCCAGACGGTAGGCGTTCCCATGGGAACGCCTCCGTCTGGGCAGCCACGCCTACCAAAGGGGTGCCGTCTGGAGCAGCCTCCGTCGTGCGCATGCGGTTACCATCGACCCGCTTGCGAGCGTCCTGCGCTCGCGAGCGGGTCTGAATGAGACCCTTTGTGCGGAGGTGCAAGTTTTTCAGGAGCAGAGAATCAAAGGAAGACTACATAGGGTAATCTGGGGACATGGACTAATGCTCCCTTTGGTTACTGTAAATAGAAATCCATTGTTCAAATTCATGCCCAGCTGGACAGCCCAGAGATGCTCACAGCAGGCAAAACACATTCTAAATGAGTGTACAATAAAATGTAATAAACAAATGAAGCGGTCTGAAAATGGTGCTAGACACAGTCCCAGGCAGTGCCTTATATAAAAGTAAAATCAAAAGAGGTTTCTAAACTTTAATTCTGCTAAAAATATTCCTAGGAATTGTGTGAACTTACAGCTCGCTTTCTCAGGGTAAAAAGAGAATTTACAATCTAACAACAAGATCTATATAACTTAGTAACTGGTCACGCAACCTAATACATCTTTAGAAATCAAGTCTCTAATGACATTCAAGAGATTGGTTAATAAATAAAGCAGATAAAAGTGACGCTTACATAAATACTATTGTAACCTAGTGACATCAACATTTTTCTTAAAAAAATAAATTTTAAGAGTATTGCAGTACAAATCAGAGCATTTGAATCTCATTGTATATAATACCGAATATGCATCCAGCAAAGGGGAGACGAGGGGAGGGAAGAAGGTGCAATAAGCATCAATCTATACATACTAATATAATAAGAATGTTGTGTCTGTTTGTTCCAAGTTGGCACAAAAACTACTGAACAGAATTTCATGAAAACGGCATCATTTTGTAGTGGAAACTCCTAGAAATAATTTGCACTTAATCTCGATCCGTCAAGTTAAAACTGAGCAAATAATAAAAACAACATTTATTGACATCATCAATGCAAGAGATAGGTGTGGGTACATGCACGCGGCTGGAAAGGGGTGGGGGGGAAAGGTGCTTTGGGCCTGTGTTCACTTGAATAGGATAGGCTACATAGCAGTCTGTGCACAGGGCACACAGTTACATTGGTGTGAGTGGTGGGTGAATAGGATAGGCTACATAGTCTGTGCACAGGGCACACAGTGACATTGGTGTGAGTGGTGAGTGAATAGGATAGGCTACATAGCAGTCTGTGCACAGGGCACACAGTTACATTGGTGTGAGAGGTGGGTGAATAGGATAGACTACATAGCAGTCTGTGCACAGGGCACACAGTGACATTGGTGTGAGTGGTGAGTGAATAGGATAGGCTACATAGCAGTCTGTGCACAGGGCACACAGTAACATTGGTGTGAGTGGTGGGTGAATAGGATAAGCTACATAGTAGTCTGTGCACAGGGCACACAGTGACATTGGTGTGAGTGGTGAGTGAATAGGATAGGCTACATAGCAGTCTGTGCACAGGGCACACAGTGACATTGGTGTGAGTGGTGAGTGAATAGGATAGGCTACACAGCAGTCTGTGCACAGGGCACACAGTGACATTGGTGTGAGTGGTGAGTGAATAGGATAGGCTACACAGCAGTCTGTGCACAGGGCACACAGTGACATTGGTGTGAATGGTGAGTGAATAGGATAGGCTACATAGCAGTCTGTGCACAGGGCACACAGTGACATTGGTGTGAGTGGTGGGTGAATAGGATAGGCTACATAGCAGTCTGTGCACAGGGCACACAGTGACATTGGTGTGAGCGGTGGGTGAATAGGATAGACTACATAGCAGTCTGTGCACAGGGCACATAGTGACATTGGTGTGAATGGTGGGTGAATAGGATAGGCTACAGAACAGTCTGTGCACAGGGCACATAGTGACATTGGTGTGAGTGGTGGGTGAATAGGATAGACTACATAGCAGTCTGTGCACAGGGCACACAGTGACATTGGTGTGAGTGGTGGGTGAATAGGATAGACTACATAGCAGTCTGTGCACAGGGCACACAGTAACATTGGTGTGAGTGGTGGGTGAATAGGATAAGCTACATAGTAGTCTGTGCATAGGGCACACAGTGACATTGGTGTGAGGGGTGGGTGAAGGTGCTGCTGCCACCAATCTGTATAGCGCTGCTGGTCACGTGGGCCACACCTCATATAAAAAAAAAAAAAGTTGTCAGAAGCGATTTCAATATGGGCGAAGCTGCAGCCAACAGCTAGTAGTCAGATACAAGAACTACAGCAGAAATCAATAACAATCATTAAGGATGATATCTGCCATTCAGACCAAAAGAGAGAGTAGATGGTGCTATGATTAAACTCTCCTGTTTTGTACTGACACTTTGAAATCTAGATCAGAGAAGTTTTAGATACTGTACTGTAGATCCTTTAGGCATACATTTTAAATTTAAAAAGGACTTGAAAAGACTTGTATGTTTCAGACAGCTGGGTGGAGATTAAAAATCTACAATTGATCCAATACTCCTTTATATGTGTGTAAAATAGCAAATTAATTTAAGGAGTTTGGGGGAGGCAGTCACTCTAATAAGCATGTACCAATCCGGCACTGTTGGCTATCTATGGGCTGTCTTGCTGAAGCCACAACACCATGGGAAACAGACCAGAAATAGAAGCAAGCAATGCTCCACCAACACTAGATTTCTGCTGAGACAGCTCTGATGAGGGGTTGTGGCTGGTGCACTGGTTGTGGTTTGTTTGATATTACCGCCGGTAACTTGCTCAAGAAAGCTTCTATGGACTTTTAGAGACTGTCCAATAATACCTTTAGCTTACCCACAATCTGCTAGCTGAGTCATTACACACTTATGCCGGGTACACAATAGACGATGACGTCCGGCGGATCAGACGACATATCGTCCACATCAGGCAGTGTGTACACGCTCTGGCGCATCGTCAGCAACATCGCCCGATATTGTCAGCGGGAGCCATGCTGCTGAATGCAGTATGGCCCCTGCCTTCGCTCCAGACATCGGTAATTGTGTATGCACTTGCCGATGCCGGCACCCACCAAACGACACATAGCGCTGGGTACACATCGTTTAATGTGTACCCAGCTTTAGGGCCTTATTTATCAACAAGTTCTAGTATGTAAATGGTGCTCCAGCCAATCAACTATTATTATTATTATCCTTTATCTATATGGCGCTACAAGTGTTCCGCAGCGCCTTACATAGTACATAGAACTAATAAGTGAACAAGAAACAAGTAACTTACAGTACATTACCGTGCAGGAGAAGGACATGACATATACATTGCTGCAATAGCGATTAAAGCACTCACAATAAGCAGCCGGGAGTTGGTAGTCACGTGTTAGGTGCCCTTATGGGGAGTAAGGAGTAGAAGAAAATGTAAATAGAAGCACATGAGGGAAGAGGTCCCTGCTCGTGAGAGCTTACATTCTAAAGGGGAGGGGATGACAGACAGGCGTGACACAGAAGGGGAAGACTATGATAAAACTTGTTGATAAATGAGGCCCTAAGAGTCCAGAGTATATCATACTGATACACAAAGCTACCTACATGCAGCCAATCAGAAGGTGTACAAAGAGCTAAACATTAATCCAGTATCCTGTGTTAGATATCACGAATTGCTAATCTATAGCTCCATTAAGCTTGATCTGCAATGGGCAGGTATCCTGAGTGCACATTCCAGTACATGTTCAGAATACCCCATGGGACCAGCCTGCTCATCACAGAAGCTCCATCTTAGCAAACACTGAAATTGCAAAAGTAATCAAAGTAAATACAAATTTTAAAGCTCCAGCCATGTGAAAAAGTCAACACATGGCAGTTGTATAGTATATTAAGTTTATATATCCTAGTACAAAAATATATTTACTCCTTGTAATATTAGAGGTAATATAATTGAGAGGTATATAAAAAAAAATAAAATCAACAAAAGTTTCTTACATTAATACTATAGACCTTTATTTTCTTAAAATTTACAAACCTCTATAGACAAAAGGGGATGTATTTGGCCCCTACCATCTTATTACACCTCTCCCTGCTTTGAAAATTGACCAAATTAGCAAAACATGAAAAATCGATATTTAATTCTGTGTTATAGGCTCCTTAGCACAACTGGAGGCTCACTATAAAATATTCACACTTTTACTTGAAAACCTAATTTTATGCTTCGTATCCCCAAGTCACACTGATTTCCATAATTGGAAGTTGACACATTTGCAATATGGGATTTCAATGGTAATAAACTCTGTAAATCTGGAAATTGTGCTTCTAATGTGACCGCTTATGAAGGGATGTAATTTTCATGAACTATTGTTTTTACTGCAGTGTTTGACCCTTTGTGTACAAGGAAATGTGTGCAATTAAATTGCCATACAATGTTGATATTCATTATAGCCAAGATTAGACTAATCAGCTGCATTACTGACGAACATACAGTTTATTTTTAATATGTTTTTGGGCTTATTTTTATATATCAGCAGCAATTACAGATGTTCATTTTTTATTTACTTACTTAATATCATGAGTTCCCTACTACTGTTTTAAAGGATAATTTCACCAAGAACTGAAAACACAATTTTGGTTGGAATGTCTAACATACAATGCAGTCACACAAAGTTACTTACCTTGGTTTTGGAGTTCAGGCTATCCAGTTCACCGGGGTCTTTTTTGGATCCTTCGCTATTCCACATTCTCCCACCATATTCCACTCCATGTATAAATGACCATGTTGCCAGGAGTGTGTAGATTCCTGCAATGGGCCTAATTCAGATTTGTACGCATCGGTTACAATTATGAATGTTTTGGGGATTGTGCAGGTGCTGGGGTCGCAGTGCACATGTTCTGCAATGCCACTGCGACCCCAGTCGCAGTGCCCTGGACGCCGCAGTCTGATTGACAGGTTCTGGCTGTTTGATGGCAGGAAATAGTGTAGTGATGGGTACCGTTCCCCAAAACAAAGGTGTGTCGCCTCAGTTTTGTTGAACTTCAAGGCCAGGATCTGCATCTTCCTAAGCAGATTTCCTGGCCACGGCAGATGAGTTCCTTCGCTCACGGAGACTCACTCAGATGGGTGACAACTGTGGCCATCGTGAACCCCGATGCTGCATCTTCTGATGCAGCACGGATCCGCAATGCAGACAGAAGGCATCTTTTCTTCAAATGCCACCTGCAGCATTAGCATATTTTAGCATTTTAGCTATTAGCTTACAACTCTGAATCAGGCCCAATGTCCCTAGCACTCTTCGTGCTTTCATCAGCATGGTCTATCCAGCCTTAAAGAGAGCTCTCAGTGGAGCAGTAAAAGGCACTTGGAGGATATTGGATGACTACATTTTAAGTGCCCTCCCCATCCCCTAGGTCTACTAGTATATCAAGAGTGCAGGGTGTTATTCTCTGTTGATCACCAATTATCACCAGTAAATAGTAATACCCACTAAGGGAGGACTTACATCTTCTAAATGACGATGCCCCTGAGTTTACTACCTAGCTATGTACAAATATCTGTAGTATTGTGACAGAAGTCCAAGTCCCATCCCCTCCATGGTTCCCAAGGGCAGAAACTAGCAGTGGGATATTTAAGGTAAGTCTCATTGATGTATATGCTGAGTATGATTCTTATCCTTAGCACTGAAAGGGTTACAGTAAGTAGTAGCTGCCATACTGTTTGCGTAAACCATCAAACACTACAGCAAGTACTGTACAATGAATCAGAGCGCTCAAAGGCCGACCATCATGTAAATGAGTAAATGACTTGCTCAGCCAATGGGTTTGCTTGTGAGACTCTGTAGCTCAGGAAAACCAAACCAAAAAAAACTATTAGAATTTTACAAAAGAGATCAATGGAATCAGTTTCAAAGTGTTCTACGGCAGAGCATTAGATGACCAGCATTCACTGCAGTTCAATTACCCAGCAGGGGCTAGGGCTCGGTTCGCTGTCCAGGGTACATATTTATTGTGAAGAAGTTGTCCTAAAATGGATGAATCTTTAAGCAAGAACCAATTTGAAGGCATTCTAACCTTAAAATTATATTTGGCTAATATGCAAGTCTCTGTATGGGCTAAAAGTAATCTTGGCGGATGTACCTCTCTCACCTGTGCATGACCTGTCATTTTTATTTTGCCTATATCTGGGCACAACCCAAGGACATTAGACACCTGTCTGTTGCTGCTGGACCACAATTCTAAACTATTATGTTGTAAGAAGATTATCACATATGAATATGATTGCCATGAAGTTCTAGGAGGCTCTGTAAGTAAGGGAAACTATAAAAGTGAATGTAGGGTTTCGGCACAAAAACATAAAAAAAGTATATAAAGCAGCAGATTTCTCCAATTAGAATGTGTACAGAGAATGTTTCTACTGCTCTACCCGTTCTTGGCATTGAAGTGTCCCAGTTCCAGCAAAAAAATGGTTAAGGTCATTGAATATTTCCTCTGAAAATGTACATTAGCAATCTTTCATTTAACTCAGTGTCAAAATTGCTTTCCGCAAACGAAGCACCATCTGTAACCTGAGCCCAGTCCAACTTCCTATAACATAAATGAAATTTATTTCTGTTGCCAAGGTGATTTTATCTTTCACGTAAAAAAGGAAAAAGAAAAAAGCTTCAGCTCATGACCAGGAGATTGAAGGAAAGCAGTGACGCATATCCACTTCTGCCCATCACTAAAGGAGAGGTGCTCCCATTCACACACATCTACTGAGATATATATATGTAACCAGTGTTTTCTCTTACATGAGCAGCCCTCACACACACTGGGAGCAGGAAGACAATGTGGATCCTGCACTTGATCTGTGCTTCCTCAAGTGCAGCCAAAACTAATATTACTGTGCTTTTAGCCATTCAGATAACAGGGCTCCCAGCAGATGGTGTGGTCAGCAGATATGTCATTTGACCTTGTGGGTTCTTACTTTCTATAAAAGCTTTTATAAATCTGATTTGACAAAATAAAGTCAATTGGAGAAATAAAAATTATTGTCCGCTTTCTCTTTTCTGTCCATAAAGATTTTACAGATTAGATGGACAAGCCAAAGTTACACCTTTATTTTAATTTGCTAATAAAACATTTGCACAAAGTAGAAAGACTGATAACCCATGTTACCAATGCCAGACGAAGATTAAGTTGAATATAGGCAACATCTTTGCTCATATAGCACGGCATTCAGTCTTCCCTGCCACGGGATGTCTATACGCATTGTGGCGTGGCATGGGGTACTGTATGCCACAAAAGACTACACACTATGCAGTACACAGTTTAACCGCTGGGTGGCGAATGCTCCACGGATGAAAACTACAGTACTGAATACAATACTGTAGCAGTGGACAGTAATCCGTTAGAGACTGGCCAATCACGTTCAGGCAGTGTAAACAGTCACTCCTCCAGGTGCTTGTAATTATCACTGTGTATCAAGACTAAACCACTAGACATTATACTGTACTCATTACGGGCCATCCCTACTGTATACTGTCGCTACATGGTGTAAAGATGCCTAGTTAAAGACGCATTTCAGGTTAAATTCTTTTAAAGTACTCTGCTCAACTTTATGCATTGCTTCGCACTTTCCTCATCCCATCATCTCCATATTATCACATCCAGCTTCATTAGACTATAAACAGCTATTGACATTGTACAGTATTGTAAATGTTATCTGCTGTAAAGTCGCACACTTAACATCACATACACAACAGGTGTGGCTCTTGAAACGGCTGGCGTGTATGAGCGGTTTGGGTGAGCACCTTACAGAGTGGGTGTCTCAGGTTAGAGCCCCGGAAAGAGACAAAGGGCCTGATTCAGACCCACTCGCGAGCGGCTGTCCGCTCGCAAGTGGGTCGATGTTATGGACTGAGCATGCGCACGACGGAGGGAGCTCCGTCGTGCGCGTGCGCCAGACGCGACGAGCGAAGGAAAGTCCTTCGCTCGTTGTGTCCGATCAAAGGGGGCGTGCTGTCAATGTTGATTGACAGCACGCCCCCTTTGGTGGGCGTGTCGGGGGCATGCCTCCCTGACGGGGGCGTTCCCATGGGAACGCCTCCCGTCAGAAGCCGGCCCACTGACATCACTAGTGATGTCAGTGGGAGTGATTTTGGCTCTGATAGAGCCAAAATCACTCCGGAGCTTGCGGTTGAAAACCTCAACCGCAGGCTCCGGCTCGCAATTTCGATGGTCGCGATGGTCGCGACCATCGCGGCCATCACAATGCACGCTCGTATAGCCTGTGGGTGGTGACCCACAGCTATACGAGCGTCCAGGAGGACACTCCATTTTCATGGAGCCCGGCCCTCATTCAGAGCGGGCGCTCTGCTCAGAGCGTACGGCTCTGAATGAGGGCCAAAGTCATTCTGGGCATCGGTAATTTTATTTATTTATTTATTTTAAATCTTCACTACAGGATTAAATAAAGAATAAATCATTTGGTGTGTGATGTTGGCCAGAAGACGCAAACCAGCATTAAATAAAGACAGAGTAATTGTATATGTAACATGCTGGCTATTTCAGCTGCATAACATTTATTATTATTATTATTATTATTATTATTATTATATTTCCAAAACTCATTTACTGCTCTTTGTAAGATAAGATCATACAAAAGTGAATGCCAACATCCATAAAAGAATATGATATGACTAGGACGCACAGAGAGACTGTGCTGATTAATTTGTTATGCAACACTTGTGCTTCGTATACAGACTCGGTCGCACACAGATATACAAGTGTAGCATAACAAATTAATCAGCACAGTCTCCGGATGTGTCCTAGTCACAGCATAATGCGACTATAATGCATTTTTAGGCTAAAAAGCATTGCATGGGACCTGGTGGCTCACTCGAGCCAGGCGTCTCGCACCACATGGTGCATTGAGCCAAGCTGTACCAGGACACATCTGTAGAAAGGGTCTCTTTTTATGATTTTTAACACAAAACTGAGATAACGGGTAACGTGTGGCCCATCTGAAGGCTAGAGGGCTCCCCATGAAGTGTATCAGGATGCCCATCACTGGTGTAATATATTGTCATAATTTGGCAAAAATCAAATCACTTTAACTTAAAAAACAGAAAATACGCGCATCCACACTAAACTGTATATACTGAGCTGGCAAAACCCCTCCAAACACAACACACTTAATAGAAAAAGTGCCCTTTCCCACATAACAACCAGTTTGGGTCTCAGCATCCGGAAACGTAATTGCCACGCATTTCCATACAGACCTCATTCAGGGCAGAGCCCTCCTCCCATGTGATTGATAGCAATGGAGTAACAAAAGGTCACAACTGTGTCCTCAAAACAATTGGCAATAAGTGTAATGCCTTTTTTGTGTAATCCCTTATATAAAAAAAATCCTTGCCATAAATTCCAATTTAAAAGGGGAGGGCTTTTAAAGCATAGTAGCAAGTAGAAGAATTCATCTGCCTCCTCTTTTGTGATATCAGCCCTGCAATCCACAGAACAAGCCTGGATGTTGCTGTAAAAGTGATTTATGCAGAACAGAAATATTGTTCTCAGGCGGAATCCTGAAAGAGGCAAATTAACCCATTCACCTAAGCAAAACAGTTTGGTCAAGAGGACTGTTGGATGCGGTTTGTCTTAGAAGAGAATATTATAATGCCTGGGAGGAAATAAAAAGCTGTTAATCTAAGGAAGAGGGGCGAAAGCTTTTAAGAAAAAGGACGCAATACAGGAGAGATACACTGAAGCCTGCTGACAGTAGAGGCTAAGGAGAACAAAATAACTTTGTGATCCTTCTTTGCTAGTCTACAGAGACTGAAGCTGTGATGCTCGTCAGATCTCTCTAGACTTGCACTGGTTAAATCACTTGCTGTTGTGCTTTGCCCTGGTTTGATGAATAGGAATTCATTTGCTAGAAGTGCAACAGAAGACCATTGTTAGGCACAGATTAGAAATGTAAACACTTCGCATTTCCCACAGCTACCGACTTCACAATTGATTCTGAAAGCTGCTTTCAAGACAATAAATTTAGGGTGCCAGCAATGCTAAAAGCCAATAAAAGATCAACACTGCCTCCTAGTGCCAGCAGAGGGAATGGGAGATTCAAATGACTTCAATACTCCTGTTTTTAACAGTGTGAATGACAGATTTAGTTGGGGGAGGTTAGTGGTCTTTTCTTCTTAATATTGTCTATGTATATTATGTTTCCTCAGTGTGTTAAGAGCAGCAATATACAGTATGCTTCATGCACAATAACAGGTTGTTTTTTAGGCTACCTTTTAATCTCCCTCCATCAATTTTCAAAGTATGTCCCATTCCTCTAGTAACAATATTATTTAAAATTACATTATATATATATATATATATATATACACATACACACACAAATACACTGTATATGTGTGGCTTTCCTGACTATTAATACTTTTGAGGCAGTGACTTAAACAATGTCCTAATTTCACTGAATAAAACAAAGCCTGCAATGAAATGTAGTATTTTGTACTCTGTTACTTTCATTTGAAGTCTGCAATCTGGTGCATATACTTACCCAAAAAGACTTAAGTGTGGAGATTAAATACTTCTGCTAACAGCCAACAACTTTGTTTTGTAATTAAAATGTTTTCGCATCACAAAAGATTGTTATAGTAAAATAAATAATACTGGCAATGTATCCTATTCCAGGGCCAATGCTATCATTATGTGAGAAACATACATGACACTCATTTAGGCTAGCGATTCAAATTTCCCCTGAGCACCCACACTAAGCGCCTTTCCTCATCGGTTGACAAGGATGAAAAAGCGGTATTTTTAATCATTTAAATTAGTTTGACCCGCCACTCTGCCTTGTTCACTGATGTTGCTCCTCCTTTGCAGTAACAGATGGGAAGATTGAGGGTTTATAGAAGTTCATAGTAACCAATCAAAGTCTACTTATCATTTATATAGTACCTTCTAGAACAGAGGTTCTCAAACTTGGTCATCACAGTTTACGTTTTGCAGGTCACCCAGCAGGTGCACAGGGGTATTCATTACTTACTGACACAATATAAAAGATCCACAGGTAGAGCGAATATCTCACTTGTGATTCTGTGTTCTAGAAGATAACAGCTAGAATCTGATTGGTTGCTATGAGCAAAATCTCCACTTCTAAAAACCCACACTTTAATAAATACCCCCCCCCCCCAGTCTGTCACAGAAATGGAGCAGCAATAGCATCACAGGCAACACTGCATCAGCTGCTCTCCCCAATTTGGTTCCACACAAGAAAAGTAGTATTGGCAAGGCACCGCACATAAGGCACAGGAGGGAGCAGGTGGCTGACCGCCCGTACACACTGCACAATGCACCAATATATCTGCAGATATATTGGGCATCGGCTGTGCTGCACAGCCAACGCGATAGGTCTGTGAACGACGTCGTTCATAGACACATCGCTGGTACACACCTGCCGACACGCCCACGATATGTCGGCCAGTGTGTACCCAGCAACCTTCCACTGGGCCTGCTTTTGCATCTTCTGAAATGATAAATCCAACCCCCTCTTCCTCCTGTGTTGCCGACAATTATAACGACCATTCATCCTATAATCTGCTTTTTGATTAGTTTACGTTTTCATGTATTACATATAAAATTCCACATTTTAGTTCATTTCTGTATTTTCTCTAACTGACTTCTGTGGTAACACAAGAGGTTTACTTTTCATGAACAATAAAGTATCAAAAAGACACCTCTTTCTATATGCTTGGTAGTTAGCAATCCAACACTTGGCATGTGGATTTAACATGCCCAAAGCTTGCTAGCTCTGCTGATGAAATTCCCCAGTTAGTAGCTGTCAAAACAAAACATCCTTTGTAGGTAAGCGCAGCACACAAGGTTTATAGGGATATTCCCAGAGGGTCTTTTTTTTTTATCTGGTGACAACTTTTTACATATTCCCTAAAGTCTTCTGCCAGCGCACACAAGGAATGTAAACTCCTAAAACTTAGAAATAAACATATTTTCTTTTCCTTCAGAAGAGAAAACCAACAATTTTTCTAAAAAATATACACCGATAATACAGGGTTAATATTTTTTAAACAAATGTTTAGTGCATATTTTTACACAAAGCACCTTCCACTAGAATAGCATAATGGTTTCGCTGTTCATGTAAAGAGATACACCATCTACAGAGTGCAGTAGAATAGCGCCACCCAGTGGGCAGAAAATACTCACTTGCAGTGAACCAGATATACAGAACAGCGTAAACACCATGGCTATGTACCCAGTGCACCTAGGTAGTCCCAGAACACATGAAGGTGCCTGTCGACTCCCCACTCTCAGGAAAACCTCTATAAACTAAAAGTGCATTTAGCTATGTGCGGAGAAGGAAAGATCTGTGCTAAAGTGTAAAATGTCACCTCAAAATCCAAACAACACTTTCAGGAAATGTTAAAGTTTCAGCTTAATCTATGGTTTAAAACAAGTATGACACTGATGGGACCCTGGTGCAACTGATTATCGATAAAACAAACAGGAGAGATTGTGAAACAAACAATAAAACTCAAAAAATGTAATGCATTAAATCTGAAAGTCTGATATATTCACAAGCAATAATACTAATTTAACTATATACTGCTGGTTTAAAAACATACGGCGAAACCAACATCATAACTTATACAGATTTTAAAAATAGTAACATAGAATGTAATTAATACATTTACATACAGATATGTGCAGACAATAACCCTAAGTGAGGGTGGTATCACAAACAGCAAGCACTGGATACAATCTGCCGTTGGTGATAAAGAAAAAAAAAAAAATTAAGAAAGTGCTCTATATACAGCAGGACTGAGATCACCAAGCGCCTCTTGCCCAAAAGCCCTCACACATGATAAACAGTTCTGTCTCCTATACTAGGAATGCCAAAGGGACCCTCCTGCACACTGATGCGTGAGACAGCCTTTATGTTCTAGTTCTGCGCAAGGTCATCCAGCACTCACAAAGCAGGGAATAAAAAAAATTAAAAAAAAGTATGACATAACCTTTCCTAGAACTCAAACTGCAATTAACTATCAGGTTGTACAATAGCTTGAATATTCTCCAAAACAATAAATACTGCTGGTTACTTAATGACAGATTTATAGATAAGCTGAACTCCGCAAAACACATCTGCTTGTGAATATCAGCCAAAGTGTTTTATATTGATGTCAATCACAGGAATAACATTGTTTTTCTGACATACCATCAACTTTGCTTTTGGCTTGTTTTCCTATTTATAACAGAAGAATATCATTTGTATTAATATATTGTAATCTACCCGAAGCAGAAACCATTGCTGCAGGAAAAAACAGGCAAAACAAAATCTGTTTTGTTGCTAAAATTAATCAGCATGTGATTATGCCTGGACTATGTGTGAAAAACACATACGTGTCTACAGCTCCTGTGGAAAGCAGTGCAGAATAACAGGATGCACCAAACCTACTCCATCAGCCTATTTCCATACCTCTGTGATAGCTATTTTTAGTGATTATTGTTTTTTTGTTAAAGAGATTACAAGCAAACTGTTACTATTACCTTTGAATATATGAAAAAAGTCAGAAATTATGTTTCCACAATACAGCAAGATCTAAGTCACACAGACAATATTATTAATAACCACTGTTCAGTCTGCTGCCACAAGTCACAACAAGTCACAGTCGTGTGGCTGAAATACCCCTCAGACCAGACAACCATAGGATGTCATTAATAGATCACAAGGAAGCAATGACGACCTTTCTAAGTGTGATTTGCCTAAAAACCATAAAGAATGTTCTTGGTGCTCAATACATGTTAGGGTATTATCTGTGGTCCAGCTCCATTGGCAAAGTGAAGGACTTGGCCAACTAAAACGACTTCTCAGCTGCATCATGACATTGCGCATTGCGCGTGCTGCACTTCTGCACCACAACAACACTGAGGTTCCGTGATGGAGATCAGAGCCTGGAATTCAGGGCAAAAGGCAATGCTGGGGTGATAAGAGGAGAAAGCCTTCACCCGTTTGTTGGGACGGTGGTGAGCACCCGCAAAAGGTTAAAATTTGTGGGCAATTGAGCCATGCAACGTCTCTCTCACCTGGCTCCACTGGCAAGTACCATACTAGCCAACTGGTACCCGCCGCCCTGATGTGTGTGTGTTTACACATAACATGTAACTGCCGCCTACAAAGGCTATTTATAATTTTGCACGTTTCTGAAGTAAATACAAACAGAAAATAAACTAGGTGCAAAACTATGATCCTGATATTCCTGACAGATATATATACAAACAAGAGAAAGTAAAGAAAGAAAACCATTTACAGTTTATTTACACACATTACTGTATGTTGTTAAAACTTGAGGTAAAGAACTTAGAGTATGATTCTAAATTGTACACAAACCAAATTGTTTGCTTACAACTGCGATTGTTGGAGATCTGTGCATGTCTTTCTGCCATCGCAGTGCCCCTATGCACCAGCATGCGGTTTAGGAGCGGGGAATAGGTGGCGACGGCAAGTGTTCACAAATATCAGGGCATATCGTCGCTGTTTTCTTGGAGTTGCCATGCCAGTGACTGCGTATTCTGACTGCGTCTTCCTACACAGATTTACCAGCTACAGAGCTATGACGGCTATTCTGAGTAGCCTTAGGCTCACTCAAATTGGCGATCCTGCAACCGATGGACGCGATGGTGATCTAATGAGTCTTCGGATGCAACACAAACATCTACGATGTCGTCAGGGGAGCGTCATTTATCCTCAGACACCTGCTGCGGCATTAGCATAATTTAGTATTGCTGCTGTATCCAAAGACATAGCAGTGATGCTAATGGTGTACAACTCTGATTAAGGCCATGAATTAAAGATGAACAGAATAGGATATGTGCAAGGCCAAGGCTCCTACATCAAGTGAGGGTTGTGTGCGTGGAAATGTTGCACTTCATTGATAGCATGAAAATGTATTACAGCAAATAGAATCACTTTTCTGAATAAAGACCTTGGGGTAATTTTACAATATGACGCTTTTCAAAGCCGCCGAATCTCTGGTGGTTTAGGTCGTTGACTCTAAAGGGTCAAATATATTAAATGCAAAAACATTTTGCATTTAATATTATTACTCCTTTATATCCAGCAGTCAAACCTGCAGCGGCTTTGGAAAGCACCACATATTAAATGTACCCCCTTAATCCTATTATGAATGAGGCCAGCAATGGGGCATGCAAAACAGAAACTCACATGAACCATTGGTCCTTTAGCAGCTACTTAACCCTTATGGGTTATGTCTGTGAACAACGTAATTCACAGATCTATCACGGCGGCTGTGCCGCACAGCCGATGGCAGATACAGTATATCTATCCATCGTGCTGTGTGTACGGGCGGTCAGCCTACCGCCTGTACACTTGCTGCAGAGGCCGCAGGGAGGGGGGCACGACGTGACCCCCGGCAAGCGGGACACACAGACAGATAATGGTGTATAAACAACAGTCGCTCTGCAGATATATCTTTTAGGTGTGTACCCAGCTTAAGTATATCAACCCTCATCCAGTTATGGTTAATTCAACAGTAATCACTAACAATGTTACAACATGCCAAGGATAGTGTCCAGGCGTATTACCAAGATTTGTATCTATCTGTTATTGTATTTTACACAGCTCTCCCTGACAGTGAGCATGTGAAACGGTCTCCAGCTGGAAAGAATCTCCAAGATTAATGATTACAACTTATTCTCAAAGCAAAATAGTGACCCTGCTTTAGTCAGATAATAATTAAAGGATGTGCTGGAAATAAAATATGCTACGTGATGTATGACTGATGACTCAATGCAGTCTGCTCAGCTTGGCTTCTGCCAAGAGACTCCATATTGTTACAATTTGCAAAGAGCTGTATGTATGGATAATGAAGAGGTTTCTTTTGCATCCCCAGTGACTAACGTGAATTACTATACCTGCACAATGGCCAGGAATGCAGACTGGTGAATAAAACAATAAAGCCGTAATAGGGATGAAGAGGAAAATACTTTGGTAGTTCAGCTGAATAAAAAGAAGAGTCTAGGAATAGGACTCCCCACACAGCACTTCCCCAGTGCAGTATTGAAACAATCATTTCTAATATATTTTGCAGCAGTGATGAACTTAATTCAAGTACAGACAGACCAGACATTACAGCTTTATAAATGTGAACAGTCGCAAGGATTTCACCAGGGGCAATTTAAATTATATAATTAACCACAGATCGTGCTGCATTCATGGTCCCTACTCCATAGGACGATAACCCACTGAACAGGTTATAATGACCCATCTAGCTGTCAGGGTCCCACTGATTGGCACACAGTTTGTATTTGCAACCATGTCATACAAGCACGCCAAGCACACAACATGGAAAACAAGCCACAGGTGCTACACTCTGAAAGTATAGCATTAAGGGCCTGGTTCAGAGATGGATGCAATGCTTGTATTTACGTAGATTGAATTATTGTTTGGCATTGCGCATGCGTGTAGGCCACACTGCGCACAAACACACAGCGACTGAATTGCGAATACACTAATGCTGCGGATTCACTCGCAGTGTGAGTGACAGGTAGTCAGTGTTTGGAGGAGGTAACGAAGGGTGGGTAGAAAAACACAGATGTGTAGAGACCATTTAAACACTTTTCTAGATGTCCATATATTAGCCATGCGTCCTTGCTCGCAGCAGGAGAGGCCTCTGCGTGTCTGAAGACCTGCTAGATCTGGGGCAGCTTAGACTTACTCCAAAGGCTAGAGGCCGCCTGATCTGCGTTCCATGTTTGCGGTTTTCTGCTTGAGTAGCAGATATGAGATGCTTTCAGTCTGTGTCTCTAAGCACTGGACAAAGAGTGAGTCATTAGCATATTTTCGCAACTGTGATCCGTGAGCGATCGCAGCTGCAATGGCATTTGCAACCATCTGAATCAGTCCTCAACTTAGCAATTGCTACATAGCACTAAAGTTGTGCTATTGTACTCATGCCAGTTAGAGAGCATTATGAAGTTCAACAATTTCAGAGAACTAAAATGAGTTATTCATCCTCCTGAGGTGCCAATTTATGGATAATGGAATCTGGGTATTAGCATCTTGAACAAGGACAACCTGCTGGCATATTACACTATATTGTGCCATCATGAATATACCATTAGAATGACATGTCGCTTAACCTTCCATAAACCAGGTGGAAAAAAAATCAATATTGCCCTAACTGGCTGGTTGGAAAGAGTCATTTAGATATGTGTCCAGTGCATTGTTTTCAATATCTTCTTGCTTGAGCACAGGTGTATTCATTACTGTCAGACACATGTGGTTCTAATGCTTTCACTTGTGATTCTGTGAGGAGACTACAATATACAAAGGATTTAACTTGAACATGTCAAGGTAGCAATAAGCATTCACAACTACGGGGGAAAAACAAAGGACTGGTAAAAAGAACCTAATTTTATCCTATGTTTTTGTGTTTTCATATAGGTGAATATCCTGTAGATAGCATTGGGACTAAACACTTGAGCATTTGAGTCAATAAATCGATTACTTGTGGAATCTAAAGAACATAATCTGAATTTTACATTTGGTGCACATTTTACCAACTATGAAGCATTTCTATAAAAACCTGCTGACAGCAAAAGGAGTAAGTGTAAAAGCCAGTGTATTGACAATATCCGGCAACATAGAAATGATAGGTAGGCTATAGCTCTCAATGGGTTAATTCAATTTGGTGCAATGCCCAACTGTGCACATATTAGGCACTTGCGGTTGTGCCGACATGGCAAGTTTTCCCTTGCAGCTCTATGGAATGTGAGGGAAAACTTGCAATGCCGGCAGGACGATATGTGCTGTTCTGGATCGGCACATTGCGTCAATATCGAGATCTGAATCCCCCCCATATGTTTACCTACAACAACCCACAGGTTGACTACCTCAAGTGTATCGTCACTAGTACGAGATCTGGCATATTAAGAACCAAGGTAGGACATATTCCCTACATCATGAAACACAGGAGATCATGCCAATCATGAAGAATACACTAATTTATTCCAGTGCACCATACATACAGTGGAGGAAACACCTTTATTGGCTGAAAATATATTTATGAGAATGCAGACGATCACTTCATTAGAAATTATTGATAAAGTCTCCACAAGCAGATTACGAGGTATACTTAATTATTTATTATTAACATTTACTTATATAGCGCCAGCATATTTAGTTGCACTTTACAATTGGAAAAAAAACAGTAATAGACCAGTATTAAAACAAGACTGGGTAATAACAGACAGACAAAGATGTAAGAGGGCCATGCTCGCAAGCTTACAAGTCTATAGGGAAACAGTCACTGATACACAAGGAGAGCTGCTACATATTGCATAACATTCAGCCAGATTGCAGAGGTTCTTGGTGGGATGTATGATCCAGCCACACAGGAATGTTGGGTCTGGGGTCAATGGGATGTGAGAGTGTAGAAATAGAAAATATAGGTTATGCGTGTACTGTGTAACGGGGAGGTGGATTAGTAGAAAAGCTTGTGGAGGTTACGCGGGTAGTTCTGGAATTTGATAAGCTTGTCTGAAGAAGTGAGTTTTCAGGGAATGCTTGAATGTTTGGAGGCTAGAAGAAAGTCTTGTTGTGCATGGGAAGGCATTTCACAGAGTGGGTACAGTCTTGTAGCCGTGAATGGGTGAAGGTGATGTGTGTCGATGAGACACGAGGATCTTGATCAGAGCAGAGGGGGTCGAGCTGGGAGATATTTTGAGATTAGGAAAGATACATATGTTGGTGTCATTTGGTTAATAGCCTTATATTTAAGTAGAAGTATTTTAAATTGAATTTGGTGAAAAACAGGTAACCGATGTAGGGACTGACAGAGAGGAGTAGCAGAAGATGCACATTTTGCAAGGAAGATAAACCTCGCAGCTGCATTAAAAAAAACAATTGTAGGGGTGAAAGTCTGTTTTGTGGAAGACTAGTAATAATCAATGTGGGAGATGAGTGAATGAGTTTTTGCTGTGTCTTGTGTAAGATACGGGCGTATTCTGGATATATTTTTTAGATTTATATAACATGATTCGGAAACAGATTTAATGAGAACAAAGGACAGATCAGAGTCAAGGATGACACCTAGGCAGCAAGCTTGAGGAGTAGGGTTTATTTTTTATGCTATCAACAGTGATAGAGATATAAAGTAGGTAACTGCTACTGGATGGTGGAAATATTAATGGTGTTGGAAAGATTAAGTTTGAGATGGCGAGATGGCATCCAAGATGAAATGGCAGAAAGACACTCAGTTCCGTGGGCCAACAGAGATGGTGAGAAAACTGGAGAGCTTAGGCATATTTAATTATTATCAGAAAACAGATGATACTGAAATCCAAAGTTTGCCAAGAGACATGGTATAGACTGAGAAAAGTAGTGGACTTAGTTTTGAGAATGGTACTCCAACGGATAAAGGAATCGAAGCGGAGGTGGATACATGAAGACGAACACTGAAAGAGCACTTTGAGAAGGATGAGATCCCGGACAGGACTTTGTCCTGAAGACCTACAGACTTTTGTGTGAGAAGATTGGGTCAAGTGTGTCAAATGCAGAAGAGAGATGCAGAAGAATAAGAAGAGAGTAATGGCTTTTAGACTTAGCAGTGATACAATTATTCACCACCTGAGCGGGTGGGTGCAATAATTTGTGCGAGCCAAAGTGTGCAAGGCAGTTGTAGGCAAGTGTCTCAAGTAACTTGGAGGGGCAAGGGAATTGAGAAATGAGATATTAATTGAGAGAAAGTAAATGTGTTTTGTGAATAGAATTTTCGTTTTTTCAGAATAGAAGTAATCACTGCATGCTGTAATAATGATGGAAAGATACCAGGAGAAAGAGAGAAAGTTTACATATTTTAGTTAAGGTTGATATGACCACAGTAGACGGAGCTCAACTGATTTGAGGGGTATAGGATCAAGAGAAGAGGTAGTAGAGTAGCAAGAGATACGAGAGTATATACTTCATCATTGAAGAGAATATGCCAGAGGGTTCAGGGAAAGAACTGAGCAGGTTGATGGCTGAGGAAGAGCATACCATTTCATTTCCAATCTTATAAATCTTGTACTTAAAATAGGAAGCAAGATCTTGGGCATGGGAGGAATGAGTAGTGATTTAAATGCATCAAAAAAGTTGTTTGGGATAGAAGCTTGAGTTTGGAAACATTTGTTTGGCAGTGTCCAGAACCTTTTGATAGGTGTGGTAGATCGTCTTATATGTGAGGAAGTCACTTGGAGTACGAGATTTACACCACTGACATTCTACTTTATGTTCGAGTAGCTGGAGCCACTTCGTCGCATTTTGCATGCAGATACACCCGCAGTTGCACACAGAATATAGACGTGGCACATATCATTTTAATCAGCGGAAACTGCTTGTGCGTATTATTTGCATAGTTTTGCGAATAAGACACATTTTAATGAAAAATGTTGCACAGAAAGACACTCAGCACTACTAAGTCGCATGGCGAGACTAGAAGGGCTGTTTAACGCCCAAGGAGGCTAGTTGTATGTGTGCACATCTGTATGTGGGTGGGACCTGGATTTTGTAATATATCACCAGCTAATCTAAGCAAAAAGAAAGATATATATTTGTAGAATATGAGTAAAGGTTTATTGTGCGACAGGTTAAACATGTTACAGTCAATATATACAGATGAGAAAAAAGTTTACGAGTGTTAATAGGGGAGTGGATTATTGAGGAGGCAATTAGCACAGAGGGGTGAGATGTAAGGATAATGAAGAATGTTATAGAGCCTTAGAGATGATACTATAGAGTGATATGAATAAAAGCAATTTGTGATACATTGTGATTTATAGTAAAAGGCAACATCTCGAGGACAAGGACATAAGGAAATGCAACATTTTTAAATTGAAATTACTTATCTACATAATCCAAGATGAGATAAGGCCTGTCCTCAGATGTTGTACACTGTTAGTTCAACTGTTTAACTGTTAAGTTATACACTTTAATACACAAATGTTTAATCATACACAGCTGACCCCTAGACTGAGTGTTCGGACATACTATGTCTGATTAAGGCACAAGCTACATCTAAGCCAATTGGTCAGGTGATCAAAGGTGATAAATTGCACTGTGTTAAGGCCCCCATATATCTGCAATGGATTGGGGCAATTTCCCATTTTGCAGATGATTGGGCGAAAAACAAAATGGCAATGTATGGAGTAAACCAAGCGACAATTACGACCAAAAAGTGATCAGAATCGGTAAATCAGGTTGTCTAACATGTTGAATTTTATCAACCAATCAGGGCTGTAGATTGCTAGTGTATGGTTACGATATGCCGATTTGCCAACTGTTACTAGCAAAATGATTGGTAGATCTGTCTTTCCTGAAAATTAACTGCTAATCACTGAAAAATATCTGTAATGTATGGGCACAGATTGGTGGACTGGGGAATCTTTAAATCAGGGGGGGGGGAAATCATAGAATCTGTAAATAATTTTTTGGCGATTGTTGATCTATAGGCCTCATTAGACTATGTAAAATCCAGGCCCGTATTGTATTATAAACTATGCCTCACTAACCAACATCTTCAACATAGGTAAAAACAATTGCAAGCAAGTCTAGATTATTACATACTTTTAAAATAAATCACTGATTGCATATAAATCAAATGCAGGCAGATTGGAGAGTGAAGGATGCAGGATATAACATACTGAACAACATCTCAAGCAAGAAATCATAGCACTGCATTCTCATAAATACTGAGTCAGACGACTAAATGATGCCTCCATTGCATGAAGTTAAAAGGTGCAAGTCAATCCCAGGATTTAGGGGCCTATTTAGCAAGGCAGATTTAAAATTATGCAGAAACTAGCGTCACCGCTATGTAACTATTAGCCTAATTCAGGAAATTCCATAGAAATCTCCTGCAAGTGTCTTACTATTGGTGCAGATCGCAGTTCCCATTATTATCAATGGAGACTATGATCTGACCCTTGATTGGCTCTGTTAAATGGAGCAAACGGCTTTATGCCTATGGAGGCATATATGGAGGAGAGAGATCTTACGATTCCCCTTCCTGAGCCTCCATCCAGCTCCGGAAACGAACACTGTACATATGCACAGTGTCAGATTTTCCATCAGAGTCCATCAAAAACGTGAAAGACTCTTCCAATATGCCGGGGATGTATCACAGCGACAACAGTTATGGCTACCATTGTCCCTGTGAGTTAACTTTAGTACAAGATGAAAATATCAGTCATGATACTGTCTCTATAAATGAAACTTGTAGACATGGGTCATTTAGAAACCGCACATGTGAAACTCTAGTCCAAATGCTCTACTGTAACTTCATAGAAGGCAATGGATTAGTCAGCCAAGATTGTGGTTTACAAAGCAAATGTTTATCCCATCCGAAGGGAAAAACAAGATTCCATTTAGCAGGATAAAATTAATTTAGATGAGGTATAAAGGAAAAATGATAGCATTAAAGGGAAATCTCCTGCTTTGGATAGCACACAGCCTTTTCCTCCCCAAAATTTAAAACCCTGGTGATCAGGTCTCACCCCTATACTTAAGGGATTCACTTTGCACCTTCCACACCTTCTAAAACACACTGACTGGTGCAATATAGTTCTGATGGCCATTTATTCTCATGCTTAATTACAGTATATAAGGAAAAAATGTAAACATTTAAATTTAATTTTAGTAAAAGGTTTTGATTCTAATGATGCTCATTTTCCAAAGTATCCAACAAAGCTAAATGATACACTGCTGTGATGGGGGGTGTTTGCAGAGACCTGAAACCAGTCTCCACTTTGGAAGTGCTCTTGGCACTCGCCACATAAAGAAGCACTGCAGGGCTGCAGATTTTCTGGTTCATTAATAACCGATTCTATGTGATACATCTAAATGTTATAGGAGCTGTAGTTTTTCTAAACATTTTAGGTAAATTACCATCAGAAAAAGAGGAAAATGTAATGGGCCTGATTCAGAGGTGGAACCAGTGCCAATGCCGCAAACAGCTGGCGGATGGTTTAAGTCTGTGCATGAGTTCCGATGGTCACTGCTGGGAGCTGCAGAACACATTGGACACGAGAGCCGTGGATTTCAGTTGGTGTTCCTGGGGTAACATGTGATTAGGCAGACGCGGGGGTGTCGCCGAAAGCGATTACATCTAAAGACGCTGTAATGCTGACATAGGACGCCATGTTCAGACAGAGTAATTGCACCTGACATAGGGCTGATGCAAGCTTCGATGGTGTGACCTATGGTGCATTGATGGTGCGTCTAAAAATGCACTGACACAGATTAGCAAGATTGCAAGTGGGCGTCTCAGTATGCACAGAATCAGTCTTGGCATTAGCATAAAGATGCATAAGCGACTGTGGCAAAATACACAGCAACGGCTGGCGTCTGGGCGCACCGCTGAGTCAGGCCCAATGTGACATATAACGCCCCATATCATAAACCCAGGATGACCCAAATGTAATTTCTATTGCAAACATGACCCAACGACCATCATACAGTAACGATAAGACCAGAGGGGTATGTCATTAAACTCCGCAAGCAGTGAAATTACACATTTATAGGGAAGTTTTCCGTATTATATGACTGCAAACTTTGGTGTTAAAAATAACGTCAGTGGGATTTCGCATTGTAATTGCTCTTTAAAATGTTACAATGATACGGTCAGCAACAGATACAATACACAAACTTCAAATGATGAGTCCTTTACTTAACCCCTTGTGTGAAAATGGAATCATAGTGGTTCATTTGCATTGCTCAGACCTCATTTCACATGCTGCCCAGAGGAGAGAGGGGAAGTGCTCAGTAGCAGATGTGTCTTCCTACCTTTGTGTCTTCGCTGCTAACTCCAAGTTCTAGCACAGCCTGGGGAGATTTCATCTTTGCTTGGGTGGATTGAGCCATCTGGAGGTTGAGCTGCCAGGCGGTTGTCTCCAGCTAAACAACAAGACACAAAAAGCAATAGTTATTTTATTCTATGTGCTTCTGAGTTGATACAGACAAAGTCGAACAGCAGTTTTGGCAAACTGAGAATATGATTATGAAGCATCACCTTCTTTCTGCCATCTGTGTCAGCGGTTTTGGCAATCAGTTACAATATATTACCTAAAATGTATTAGGTTGGCATTCAGGGGATAGGAAAATGGCCCAGAAACAAAATGCAGCAAGTGAGAAAAAATAACAATAATGGATAAATAGTTACAGTACATACTGGAGAGTAACATAATGGAAAAACATTTCTACCTACTTTCTCTAATGTATTTATATTACCTGTTGGTGTCTGGGAAGGGGGACGATTTAATCTAGTTAAAAGCAAATAGATCATTAGACGTTACACTTACTAATGGGCTTCATCATGCACTAAACATGTTAACTCTTTCCATATGGTAAAACCTTACATCTTTTTTTTTTAAGCATTAAGCAAAATGGACTATGGTGGTGACCAGTATAAACCAGTGTTATAGCCAGAAAAGTGCTGGTTTAGTTTGCACTGAGCACTAGAGTTTGTTTCTAGTTTTAGGAAGTGTAGGATGAGATGATAGGAAGTGAAATATAAAGTGTGACATACAAGGACGCCGCTGATTGACAAGTAGACAGAAACGGTGACAGAATGAGCTCTCGTTTTCCATCATTAATAACTCTGGGAAATGATGGGTCCTTTCAATAGAATAGTTTTAGGAGATTGAAGCCCAAAAATGATGCACACTTTGTGCACAAAACACAGAATGACAGGCAAAGCAGAAACTTGGATAATGTCTCATTTAAAGGGAATAAGAAATTAGTTCTTACGCAAATGTTAAAAAAGTTTAGTTTATTCCTTGAGAGACTATCACTTTTATTGTTTCAGATGGTGAGAAAACAGAACATTGTAAATATCAAGTGCTGCAACAAAAATATCAATTCAAAAAACTATTCTATTATAGACAATAATCGCAGGCTTGATCTGTGCTGGCAATGCCACCCTTATTGGTGATGTATTAAGTTATAATCTTGGCCACATATAGAAATTAATTAGGCAAACTAATTGTTTTAGAGCAAGTTGGCATGACATCTCTTCATAACTGAGCGCAATACGATCATCTGGTCCAATCACAATCCCACTGGATGTGGGGAAATTACAAATCAGCAAGAAAGAAGCTATTGCAGAGGTTCCCAAACTTGGCGCTGCAGGGGTGCCATAGGTTTGTGGTCCAGGACCAAATTTAATTATTTATGGTCAACATGATAAGGTAAAACCAGAGCTGGTGGCTGTTCACCACCACATAACTGGACCTAAGGATGACATATAAGCCCAATTTACTTCATTTAATACATTTTGCAAAATTTCTCAGTAAGAAACTTTCGACCTAGGAGCATGTGAAGAAATGCTGATACTCTAGGGCAGGGGTGGGGAACCTTTTTCCTGCCGAGGGCCATTTTGATATATATATATATTATTTGCGGGCCTGGTGCGGGCCACGCCCCCTCCGTGTGATGTCACACAGGGGCAGGGCCATAATCGCCGGTGATTACAACAATGGCCGGAGCATCCTGAAGATGCTCCGTGAAGCTGTAAGGGCAGCGGTGTGACCGTCTGAAGCGTACTAAGGATGCTCCAGGCGGTACTGCTGCATAGATTCTGGCTGCAGGGTGCCATTCTAGGCACCCTGCTAGCCAGAGGAGGCTAGCAGAAAAAAGCTCAAAGGGCCAAACCAAATGATTCCGCTAGCTTTATACGGCCCCCGGGACTGAGGTTCCACATCCCTGCTCTAGGGCACCATGATTCAAAAGTTTGGGAACCACTGTCCTATTGGTTGATTACCACATTGGACTGTGTGCGCAGTTATCAGTACCATGAACACTGTGTATCCAGAGTATGATGTGTGGTACAAACAACCTGATCTGTGACAACTTGGCCTTTAATTCTTCAGTCAAAGGGGCCTCAGACACAGCCGTAGCAGTTTGCCACTTATGCCATGGTTATCTATACCAGCATACATGCCAAGCTTAGTAGGCATTCGTTGAATATGACATTCAATAGAGTTGGGATTTACTTTCACAGTGAGCTGAACTGATCATGTGTGAATGTTGGATAAGTACATAGATCCTGGATTAGAAAATACTGCACTGGCTAGCGGCAGTAGGCAGAGTAGGAGTTAGAATAAACCTCTATTTTATTTTACATTTTATTTTTCTATTAATTCTACATTTTATTTGGTCAGCACAATGTTTGCAACAAGCGGATCATAGGTTAGTGTGTTTAGTAAGGTATTTAGAGAAGAGGACACCAAAACTGTTTGCGATAGTTGAAGAAATGGAACAAATACTCTATTGAATCGAAGGATAAACAGAACTAAGATACCATAAAGATTTCAAACTTGCAAATTCCTTGAGGATGGTAAGAGACAATGGGCGGAATTCAATTGTTTGCAACTCACGTAGCTTCCATCTAAACTGACCGGGAGCTATTCAATTACTGTACTTTCACTAATTGCATATTTCTGCTTGCACCCTCCAAGGGTACAAACAGAAATCCGTGATAAGTAGGGCCTTAACTGTCACTTTGGATGGGAGAAGCAGCTTTACGCAACTAATCCCCTGCATCTTGCGTGCAACATTCGTAATAAGTGATGGGTGTCTACAAACAACTGTATAGTTCCCGTCTCAGATGGGGACAGCAGCCGTGTTAAAAAGAATTGTATTTCTCCATAAATGACTTAACCATTCACATCACAACTTTGGAAATCTGCAGAAATAAAAGCTTCATAAAATATATTGTATTATTCTTGGTTGAATATAGTTCCAGTCTCCAACAGCGAGTGCACTACATCTATCAGGGTAAAGGCTTAGTAAGTGGCAGTATGAAAAAAAGCCTTTATTCCAGGTCCTGAACCAGAGCAGGAATTGATCAGAATTATATTGTGTGTGCTATATAGTGCCAGAGTGGCAAGTTATGATTTCCACTTTAGTGAATAGCGAGGGCAGTTATTGCCCCATTTATCTATTTGATCATGTGTCTCATGCAGACTTGGATTTTACTTACAAAAAGCTTAGAACAGTTAATGGTCATCTACAAGTTTCATCTCACCCAGCCAGGCAATAGCAACACTAGGCTTATAATGACTATGTACCTACACCATTATGCAAGCATGTATAAAATGTAAAGTAAATAATACAGCCAGGACTGCAAGTTGTTATTTCTTTATTCTCCTTCTGTACAAGTAAAAGCTTCATACAGTAATTCATGGATCAGGTTTGCATAAATAAACTGCAACAAAATAAAACCAGAATTTTTATCACACAGACAAATCATCAGTCCATGCTCTACTGCAATTTCTAGTAGCCAATTATATGCATGAAATGGAGATCAGGGTTTGAAGTATTAAAGCAACTGTGAAAAATTAGTTCTTTTATATTCCCTTCCATTGACTAAAACTGTGCTTGTGAGTTCACAACCAGACTGGTCTACAGAACATTGTTGCTAGGAGAGAAGCTCCTTGTGTGACATGCTTAACGGATGTACGGGTTTCCCTAGGGTGTCAATTACATTACTATGCTGAAAAAAGAAAAGCTCTTATTTCAGGATGGATACATTAATGTCTAGTTGAAAATAATAGTATGTACTAAATCATGGGGCAATGCAAGCAGGCCAAGAGTATTTGGAAATCTTTAAAGAATAAATAACAGTGGCAGTAAGTTTTGCTGTACAACCTTTCTGTTCATTTCCCCAGCAATTAACATTTGTAGGGCAGGACATGTAATAGAGGACACTTGCATGAGCTTCGGAGGAGCTCACAGATCAGCCCTGGTTCCTTTTATAACTTAATTATATCGGCAGTTTTCAGTCTGTGACAGGGACTTGTATTTAACAAGAATCAATAAAGTTGATAGCCCCTTCTTGTGATTTATGGAGAACCATGTACGTGGCTCTATTCCTGTCCACATTCAGCTCTCTCCATATTATTTTATTAACATTAAAACAAAAAAGTGCTTAGTATATCTTGATTTCTAACTTAATGGGG
Source organism: Taudactylus pleione (assembly GCA_031769625.1). Classification (NCBI taxonomy): domain Eukaryota; kingdom Metazoa; phylum Chordata; class Amphibia; order Anura; family Myobatrachidae; genus Taudactylus; species Taudactylus pleione. Next base: position 12,121,643 of record JAUIMM010000201.1, on the reverse strand, counting down.
ACATTATTAATCCATAAAGCTCCTCACAGCACAACTATTACACACAGATGAGATAAATGTAAGGTTGGGATTGTTTTTAAATACATGAGGAGTGGAACATATACGCTACAAGCATACATCTCACCTGGGAGATGTATCAAGCCTTGTAGAGTAATAAAGTAGAGACGTTGCCCAAAGCAACCAATCAGCTTCTAACTGTCATTTAATTATACAGTCTTTGAAATGACAGAAGCTGATTGGTTGCTTTGCGCCACTACTCCACTTTCTCTCTCACTCTCTCTCCACGGCTAGATACATCTCCCACAGACTTATACTAGTCAGTATTATTAAGTAACCAGATTCATAAAGTATAAACCATTGAAGGGTTTTGTTGTGTACATTGTGATGTTTCCTAACTGTTTAGTCATCAAGTGTTACATGGAAAGCTTGGGGTGCGTGGGATTTCAGGGCAGGGTTTATAAAACTGTTTTAGCATGTGATGGTAACTGCTTACAAAGTACCCCTAACATGTGTGCATTTATACCTATAGTATGTATATATTTATTCAGAGCACTATCATGATCTGAGTACATTTATACTAGGTCACTTATTTGAACTAACCAATATGACACTTTGTTGATTGATGATCTATAGATATCAGATTTCCCGGTGATATAAATGTGAACAATTCCCCATGAGGGATTTTCTACCCCTGGAACACACAGTTGAAAACAGTATTCAACAAAGCTTGTAGACAACTCCTCATGGGGAACTAGGAGAATTGCTGAAATGTGCAATCAAACTGGCTTCCTTGGCAGCGGCAGCTACTTGATGTGCTGTCTGGCCTGGATGCAGAGACAAGTTAACCATACGAAAACCGCACATTGCTTGAAAGAGGGGTCTCCAACGGTGTAGGCGCGGAATTGGGAAAAGACTCTGCTCTTTCAAACGAGGGCACCCTAAAGTGTGTCGGTTCTGGATGGGGGAATTAATGCACTTTAAGTGCCCTTTCCCATCCTCTGGCTCTGCTTTTATTGCTGCAGTGCAGGGTGTTGTTGTCTGATAACCACCATATCACAATGCCACAACCAGATCGTGTATGAATGCTAAATGGGCTCGAATATAAAGTATATTGTCCCAAACACTATCTACAGTCTTGATAAAATTAAAATACCCAGGGAATGCCATTTCTGACAAGATTGGTGTTATACAAAGTATCTGCGAGTACTTGGTAAAAGTTATCAGAGACAATTTACCTGATTGCTACTGCTCAGATTCTTTAACCTTTAAAAAGTTTTGTTTTAATACTAAAAGTTATGTTTTATAGAAAAAAACCTTTCATAATACCTACGTGTGCCTCTGCTAATCTTTTTCATGAATGCCCCACTCCTTAGCATTCCGTCTATCTTCTGTTGTGTATAATACCCAGGAAGAAACAGAATATTTGATAGAGGGGATTCCCCTGTTTCGAGTGAGCCTGTGCCAGGGTTTCTAGGTGCCAGGATGTATGTAATCATTCCTATACAATACTCCAATGTGTGTGGGTTATTTTTAACAGGTATAGCTTTCTGATTAAAAATGTCAAAGTTCATATCTCTTCAGATGGTACTGACAGTGACCAACAACGAACAAACCTAATTATTGCTCTATTAGTATCCTGTACTGGCATCATATTGTCACTCATGTATATGAGGCCTAACAAAAAACAGTCTTCTCTTTCATATTGTGCAAAGCTTATTAGGTTTATCATTTTGTGAAAAGTGTTTTAGATCTGATTTTACACCGAACATTTCAGCTTTCTAAGTGCTGATTTAGAGCAAAGGACCTAAAGCCTGCAGAGGACAATCTTGTGCCAACTGTCTTCGGTCTGGCAAATCCTTCAAAGTATCCGAAGTTTACCAATTTATGCACATAAATTAGGTCTTTCATGTTGTGGAATGCATCTTTGGTCTGCCATTGTATAATTAATCTTAGACCTGCTATTGTGTACACATCTTAGCTTGCTACACATGCATTTATGGGTTCCCAACATCAAATAAGGGGAAGGGCCGGATGACTTTCAAAGAAATTGCTTAACAATTTGAAGACACTCCACATATTTGTATCTATGCTTTATGGCAGTGTAAATATAGGTACCGTAGCCTCTCTATGACATATGCACAAAAGACAAGGGAATGCCCATCAGCCAGGACATCTTTCATGTAGAAATATTTACTAGGTAAAATGTTCATCATCCTACAGAATATATTACTATCATTGGTTAATCAGTTAGGAATTTTACATTAATCAGTTAGGAATTTTACTTGATATTTATCAGAACATAAATTATACAAGACCAAAGCAAAACCGTATGCTCATTTATCACAGGTTCAACTTAAGTCATCTTCTCTGGTCTTTCAATGTTATCTCAACCTTCCCTGTCATCCACTGTAATAATGATTTATATGGACGTACCATAAAACTCTAAAAATACACCAAATGTTTAACTTTAAACCCATATCAACATAAAAATACTTGTGATGTAGACTACATACATTTAACTTTCACAGAAGCATAAAAACAACACAAACCACTATAGATATTTCCATTGACATTACATTTTATCTTTATTTCAACGAAAGTAAATAAAAAAAAAACTATTAACCTTTAAATCTTAATATATATAGTTGTAAATCACAGTATTTTAGAAAATGTCCACTTAAAGTAAAAAAAAATCACTAAAATACTAAATACTGCAATATTTAAATTATAAGATAAAGCCTAATAGCTTAACCGATTATTGTAAACCATGCACAGGGAGCAAACTCACTGCCCATCCTAATGTATGCAATTATAAAATAAAATTAACATCTAAACCTGCAATGCACCTTACTAAATCACAACACAACACTGCATAATACAACAGCGTTATAAATATTCATATTGGTGCCGTAAAAAAACAACAACATTTTTTTATGCTAACACAGGGATTTTATTATGTATTGTTGACAAACAGTCACAATTACTGTTGTTCCCTTTCATTCAAAACATATTACACCCTGCTTCCTGTGACCTCTGAGAAAAAATGTCCCCCATTCAGACAAATTCTATAAACATGTCACAGCCATTTAATGACCTGCAAAGAGTAGTCGTTGTGGAACAAAAACATAATTATCCTCAATAGTGTCCGGCTTTGATAAATGAGGTACTTTAGTTCCCTACACAAGCAAATAGGTTAATGATGTTACTGCGTCATGATCATTGTTTGGGGCAAATAGATCAAGGATAATGACTAAGTTTAATAGGGTGAAAGCACAGTGTGTATGCAAAGTAAATCTGGATAGCTAATAAGCGCAATACATTTTTAAGCCTAACATAGGCTTTAAGTGTAACTATCTTCTATACGTGATGAAAACAGCCATTTTGTCTGATGGATCAATGTTCATGAAAATTAAGATACCAGGAACTGGCGGCGTAATTTTGTTGTTACGTTCCTTATGTCTTAATGAGTTCCTAATAAATTGATAGACTGAACATTGGCTCAGCCTACAAAATGGCAGCTTCCATGGCACGCAGCTGACGATTGTTTGTTTGTTTTTTCCCAATTCTATTCCCAGCAAATCTCTCAATTGCTGTTCAAACAATAGTTTAAGGCCGGATACACACTACAACGATATCTGCACAATTTGTTGTTTCCAGGCAATTGGAACGACAATTCGTGCAGTGTATATGCACAATTGCGCACTCCTGTCGGTCGTATATGATATCTTTTGGTTGGCAGTGCTGCACGGCCAATCAGAATATATCATGTACAAGGTGGTACAGTTTAATGAAGGACAGAATGAGATATCGTTCTGTTGTCCATTAAATTGCATAGCGCGTACATCATCCTGATTGCCAGTCATTGTAGTGTGTACCCGGCCTAAGAGTTTGTACATGTAACGATTTGAACTGGCTAACCTGGGAATGAGAGTCTAATAGGAACCCAAAATTTCACTAGGGATCCCCATAAGAGACTGGTGGACTTCACAACTGGGAGCTCACAGGATACTCAAATACTGTAACTACACAAGTCTGAGGTCAGGGCAAGTAGCACAGAATCATACACACACAACTAAGGAAAGTTTAGCGGTCACAAGCACACTTACATTGATATATGGTCTTGTGAGTCTCAGCTTCCTCCCTGTGCTTTGCAGTAATGTATATACTGTATAGACACACACACTTATACTACTGTGCAAGACCTGTTATCCTGTCTACACACACATGGCTTACATATGGTAAGGAGCAATATAGCCACAAAATTAACAAACATATTATCCCATTATGGGAGGAACTTATCATGCAAGTCAAAAAAAGAGAAAGGAGGTGTGGATCTGGAGAAAATTAAAATGGTTCATATGTATTATTCACTGTTCCAAAATAAACTTTGACATTTAAGGTAGAATTATCAAGCCACAATGATAAAAGGTTTAAAAGTTGCAGATATAAAATAATTACGCGCCATGCAGTTCTGCAACCATTTCAAAGCACTTGGCAAAGGTGACCTGTAATGTATATTTTTATTTTAAAGTAAAAAGGACACATTATTCTTCCTTACTGCCATCCCATACATATACATACTTTCCTTCTTACAGCCTTGCCTCTACCAGCTTCCTCTATCCCGCCTCAAGTATCATTCATCCAATGCTGCCAAAGTGCCAGTGGGTATGAGGCCATATCCCTCAGTTACAGATACAATCTGTTCTTAACATCAGTTTTTGCTGGGTACAAACTAATCGATATGTCATCCAATCTGGCGGATCACAGCGACATATCGGACACATCGTCTAGTGTGTACCCGTTATGTCACAGACGATGTGCGCTCCCGCGCATTGTCTACATCATCTTCAGTTGACCCTACATGCAGGGCCAATGGGGGATGTCGTTAGCTGCCGAATGCATCATAGCCCTCGCCGTCCACATTGGTAAGTGTGCATGCCCTTGTCGCTGTCTGCTCCCCTGCCAGGTCCCGTTGCTGAAGATGTCGGGCTGGGTACACATCGTCTAGTGTGTACCCAGTCTTAGATCTCCATTCAATTTAACAGGGACTGTGCGAACACAATTACCTGACAAATCACACAGTTTACACAGACTAGCACCTTGCATCAGAAGCAACTAAAGTTACCACTTGCAAGTACTCTAAGCAAAAGCAGCTAGACATACCAGGTACTTACTTGTCCGGTATTCAAGCAACAATAACTGTCTGTACTCTGCTTGCTCTGGTGATACAGGTGGAGCACAGCACAGTACATCTTGTACTAGAGACAGTGAGCAGCTTGATTCTATAATGCTGACAAGCCTTTCCCCAGCCATCTCCTAGACTTGCATATCACAACACCGTATGCATCTGATGATTATTCACAGCTCACTGTGATGAGACGTGCACTATCACGTAGAGATAGAGACAGTGTCATGTGCATGAGCAGGAGACCTTAATGTAGAATCTCTGCATCACAGATTGATACGAGGAGCAGGGCTAAGCTGGCTGGGAGACCCAGTGGGGAAAATAAATGAATCAATGCATATATTTCAGCCTATCAAAAATATATGTATTTAAAATTGTTCTACTGAAAAAGTACATTTAGTAAATAAACTGCCTACGGGGAGAAATTACATACAGAATTACCATTGACAAAACAGGCTATTTTGATATAAAAAATTATTCCAAAAAAAATAAAAATCTAAAAGCTTTATTCTTTACAGAACGACTCCACCCAAAATATAAGTAAAGGCCCCCATACATCAGCAATTGATTGCAGCAATCGTGCAATTTGCAATCGATTGCAGAATTGCCACAATCGACTGAAAAAGAGAAAAATATTTTTATACACAAATCAATTGCAAATTGCACAATTGCTGATGTATGGGGGCCTTTAGTAGTATTTGGTGCTGTTCAAGGTTGGAAAAAAACCATTTTTTTTGTTTCTTGCTTTTTTTATGTTTTTTGTGTTTAAACCTTTTTTTTTTTTTTATCAGTTTTTTTGCATTAATGTTTTAATGAAATAAAAATGAATCATGCTTATTATACCAATACTGTGAAACATTGTTATGTATTCCACAGGTTCTCAAACACGGTCCTCAGGACCCCAAACAGTGCATGTTTTCCAGGTCTCACAGAATCACAAGTGAAATAAATATCTCCACCTGTGGATCTTTTAAAATGTGTCAGTGAGTAATGCATGCACCTGTGCTCCTGCTGGGTGACCTGGAAAACGTGAGCTGTGTGGGGTCCTAAGGACAGAGGGCCTAATTCAGACCCGTTCGCTCTGACAGAGCGCTCGCTCTGAATCAGGGTCGGGTTTTTTGTTTGGTTTTTTTTTTAGAACGGCCTCCTGGCCAGCTATAGCGAGCGGCCATGATGATGGTTGCGATGGTCAAGACCATCGCGACCATCGGGCTTGCGACGAGACCCTTGTGGTAGGGTCTCGTGGCCACAAGCCCTAGAGAGATTTCGGCTCTAACAGAGACGGAATCTCTCCACTGACACACCCCCTTTGGTGCGAGACCCGGAGCGACGGATTGCACGTCGCTATCCGGGTCTCGCGCATGCGCACGACGGAGCCGACTCCGTCGTGCGCATGCGCTCTGAGCCACCATCGACCCGGTTGCGAGCGCTCAGCGCTTGTGACCAGGTCTGAATCAGGCCCAGAGTTTGAGAACCACTGGTTTAAACCAAATGTTTATTTTTTCTAAAAAAAAAAATACTTTTTTTTATTATGCTGTGACTAATGTGAGTAATGCATGCACCTGGAAAATGTGAATTGTGTGGGGTCCTGAGGACTGAGGACCTGATTCAGACCTGCTCGCTAGCAAGCGATCGCTCATTGCTGGAGATGTTAGCAAATGTGCGCATGCGTATAGTTTGCAGTGCACGTGCGCAAACTAGTATGAGCAATCGGGATGCGCTCGCTCGCCCAGCAAAGACAGTCCAGTGGAATGAGTGACAGGAGAGGCTGTTTGTGGGTGGTAACAGGGGCAAGGCAGTAGTAACGGGGGAGTGGAGTTACGGACGTAGGTGTGCCCGAGTGTTTCAACGCCATTTCAGAGGTGTGCATAATTAATCGGCAGCGTCATAATACACGTCACCTGGTTGAATTATACACTGAAGTGCTCGCAGTGCTTGAGGTAGGGTATAGTCAACCGCAAGCGCTGCGGTCAGATCCGATGGATCTCGATGTACCGATGGTTGTATATACTTCCTGGAGATGACGTATGCAAGTGGGCGGCTAAAGACAGGCTGGTGGGCACCTGTAAACACAAAGTGATCGCTCGCCAAGACATAGAGGGCGTGCTTATGCCTTGCTATGCGAGCGCCTGCCTTGACGTTGCATAATTTCCATACGCTGGCAGCAAGCGGGTCTGAATCAGGCCCTGAGTTTCAGAACCACTGATGTATTAGAAATCTTTCTAACATTAACAAACCAAAAATTATTAGATGTTTTTATCTCATAAAAAGAGAGCCAGACTAAGGGCCATATTCAAATGCAGGCGAAAAGTTTTCGCCGATGACGTCATTTCGCCTGTCGGAAACTTTCCGCCCAATTCAATTGCAATGACTTTTCACCTAGGTGGAAAGCAAATGCATTCAGATAGGCGGAAAAGATTCGCCTCTGAATGGAGGCGGACAAAAGTGGGGTTTTGTGGTGCAAAGTTGTGTGCAGTGTTAGGACAGTCCCCAAAGATAAACTGTGTCAAAAAAAGGTAAAAAAAAAAATACATTAGAACACCCCAAAAAAGTACTTTCATTTTGGGTCGAAAAAGTGTAAATTTGGGGGACAAACATAAAAACTTGCGAAATAGACTCCAGGGGGGTCCCCAAGTATGCCCCAGGTGTTTTTTTTTTCTTTGCAGGTGTTTGCAGCAGGTGGTTTTTACATGATTTTTAAAACTTCACTTGAGCAACTTTTAAATATGCTAGCACCCATTTTCAGGTACCGCAAATTTGCTAGGACTAGTTATTTTGAAGAAAAATATTGCGAAAAGCTATTGTTTACCCCATATGCAAATACGCAAAATAGCACCTATTGAGACCATTTAAGTTCCCCCATATACCTTCAGCAGGGCTATTCGGGGGTATCCATAGTGATCCCCCATGTCAGTGCATCTTTTGGGGGGTGTCAGGCTGATTTCCCCAAATCTGACAGGACTTTTTGCTGATCTAAGTTTCGCCTTGGCGCATCCTTTGCAACTGAATTGGGCGAATCGTGGAGACAAGTGCGATACTTTTATTGAGGCAAAACTGGCAAAGACAGCGAAAAGTCCGGGACTTTTCGCCGGTAATTGAATACGGGCTAAGGGGTATATTAACTAAAGTGAGAGTTTTTAGAAGTGGAGATGTTGCCCATAGCAACCAGATTGTAGCTATTATCTTATAGAAGTAAAATCTGATTGGTTGCTATGGGCAACATCTCCATTTCTAAAATCTCTCACTTTAGCAAATATACTCCTAAGTCTTTCTTCCTTCCATGCATCTCAGTAGGACTGAAGGTTTTGAATTTAAATAAACATGAAAGATGAAACCATGAGTTGTTTCTCGGTGTATTGCCGCTTTACTATGTTGGAGTTGCTTACCCTTTAAGATTGACAATGTTAGTTGTGGTTTTCTCCTGTCCTATAGGATATTTCTCTGTTGTCTGTGAATTTACTATATTGGTTCAGCTCACTCAAATGAAGACCACAAGCAATAAGAATGTGTAGTGTTCATTTTAGCACTCTTTACCTGTCACAACCCGTGCAGTTCCTCCTTCCTGTCTGGGGTGTCGCTCTCTGCTCTGGTGCTTCTAGCACACTCTGGTCTGTATCTCAGCAGTTTATTGCATCAGCTGTGTGTGCTAGAAGCACCAGAGCAGAAAGCGACACCACAGGCAGAAGAGAGGAACTACACATGTTGTGACAGGTGCAGGGTGCTAGAATGAACACTAATAGGGGTATTCAATTTGGAGCGAAAAGCCGGAATCACCCGGCGGAAATTTATCCCCGTATTCAATTTGAAAACTTTTCGCCTAGTCGGAAAGTCTAATGCATTCGACCCATCGAAAAAGTATCGCATATGAATAGGTGGCGGAAAAAAGTGCAGAATTGGGGTTTTGGGGTGCAACGTTGCAGGAATACCTGTGCAGCCTTCAGGCAGTTACCCAAAGGTAATCTGTGTCAAAAAATTTTTAAAAAAGACCTCAGAACACCCCAAAAAGCACTTTCATTTTGGGGGCAAAAAAAAAAATTGGGGGGAACAAAGTTAAAAACTAGCGAACTACAATCTAGGGGGGTCCCCAAGTACGCCCCAGGTGTTTTTTTCATTGCAGGTGCTTGCGGAAGGTGGAGTTTTCACTTTTTAAAAACTTCACTTTTAAATATGCTCACCCCCATTTTCAAGTACCCCAAATTTGCTAGGACTAGTTATTTTCAGGAAAAAAACTACTAAATACTATTCTTCACCACTTTCCCAAATCCCCAAAATAGCAGCTATTGAGCCCGTTTAAAGACCCCAAAAACCTTCAGCAGGGCTAATCTGGGGTATCCAGAGTGATCCCCCAATGTCAGAGCATCTTTTGGGGGGTGACAGGTTGATTTCCCCAAAACTGGACAAAGTTTTCGCCGATTTCAGTTTCGCCGGGTCCGGTTTTCAAATTGAATACGGGTATAAGCAGGGGCGAGCGATACTTTTTTGCTGGCAAATCCTCCGATGTGCTGCGAAAACCTCGCCATGCGGAAACTCCGGACTTTTCGCTCCAAATTGAATACCCCTCTAAGTGAGGAATAATACCAGGGGTATTCCCTTATATTAGGCTTTTTTTTTTATTAAGAAGTCATGGCGATGTACTTGTAGTCTCAGCATAATAAAAAAAAGTGTTTTTATTAAAAAAAAATAAAAAAAAAAATAAACATTTGTATAAACCAGTGGTTTTCAAACTCGGTCCTCAGGATCCCACACAACTCACGTTTTCCAGGTCACCCAGCAGGAGCACAGGTGCATGCATTACTCACAGCATAATAAAAAATAAAAATTTTTTTTTTTTTTTTTTTTTAGAAAAAATAAACATTTGTTTTAAACCAGTGGTTCTCAAACTCTGTCCTTAGGACCCCACACAGCTCACGTTTTCCAGGTTGCCCAGCAGGAGCACAGGTGCATGCAATACTCACTGAGACCGGGAAAACATGCACTGTTTGGTGCCCTGAGGACCAAGTTTGATAACCTGTGGTTTAAACCAGCCAACACTGGTGCTGTTCATTGTAAGCTAAAACACTGGTCAACTATTCAGTTGTTGCCCCTAAAGCCTTCATTATCCTAGCACTGCCATACTTTCTTGCTGTTTGAGCAGGTAGTGGTTTGGTTGCAGTTCAGATGGACAGACATCGACAACACTGCTGTGTGTTTGAAAAAGGCAAGATGTGGCAGAGTAGCACTGGAACACTGAATGGTTGGAATTCAACTGGAATTTGCCTTTGAATAAAACATACACAGTACTGTGCAAAAGTTCTAGGCAGGTGTGGAAAAAATGCTGCAAAGTAACAATGCTAGTTTGCATTTTGTTAATTGATAAAAATGAAGTAAATGAAAGGAAGAGAAATCTAAATCAAATCAATATTTAGTGTGACCACCCTTTGTCTTCAAAACAGCATAAATCCTTCTAGGTACACTTACACACAGTTTTTGAAAGCACTCGGCAGGGAGGTTGTTCCAAATATCTTGGAGAACTAACCACAGATGATCTGTGGAGGTAGGATTGCTCAAATCCTTCTGTCTCTTCATGTAATCCCAGACAGACTTGATGATGTTGAGATCAGGGCTCTGTGGGGGAGGGGGCGCCATATCATCACTATGGAGGTAAAAATATAAACCTGGAGTAGGCTGTGTGTGGTACTCCAGCTGTTGTGACACTACACAACCCAGCATGCCCTGACATTGCTGTTAGGTTATGCAAAAACTATGGCAGGGAATTCTGGGATGTGTAGTTCCACAGCAGCTGTAGTGCTTCATGTTGCCTACCCCTGATGTAATCTATGGTGCAGTCATGCCATATAAAGGCTATACTTTGTCATAGATTAATGGGGTTATACCTATGTTATAGAACACCAGATGCTGTAATATTCAGACATCCATAGCTAGCATTTGCTTAGTAGTTCAAATGTCAATAGAATTAGCAGCAAAGCATGGCAGGTCAAGCAGAAGAAACAGTATAAAACGCTTGTATCCCCTTGTAAATCGCTAACCGTTGTGGTAATATAAGTCTCCTGATTTGAATGCATTCTACAGTCCAGTACAAATCCCCTGCTTGGAAGGTAACAATATCACCACTGTATACACTGTCGCCGGCGACCCGGTCAGTATTAGGGAAGAGACCTTCTGAGGGTTAAAGCAACTCAATGTCCGACTAGTGGGGACAGAGCGCGCACTGACTCACGGCTCTGCCTGACCTTCCATGCTTTGCTGCTAATTCTACTGACATTTGAACTACTAACCAAATGCTAGCTATGGAAGTCTGAATATTACAGCATCTGGTATTATATATGGAGAGACACAGGTGCTTTACATATTAGTGATTCAAATGGTTAATAGCACCTATATCTCTTCTGTTCAACCTGCCATGCTTTGCTGCTAATTCAATTGACACTGGAACTTTTAATCATTATGCTGACCACTGATGTCTGGATACTAACCTTTAATCACTGCTGCAATTAATAACAAAAACAATACTGGAGACCGACGTATACATATTAGTTGCTACTAACAACTGGACTGTTTCCTAAAACTAATTATCACAATATAGTTGGATAGTACCTATATGGACAGTGGTAATCAATTGTGTTAGACATACCCAATCTGTGTGCACACAGATATATTGGAAGTTTTTGTAACGAACAATTACTGACTGTCGATTTCATAGCTTTTTAGCTTGTCTTGGTATACAGAATTTTTATTATTAATATTGTATATTTTTTGAATTGTCATTAAATACATTTTAATGTGATTTGTTTTAGCGCTTCCTTCAGTTGGTTTTTGTATACATTCTCGTGGGATACAGCTCCCTTGTTCTTAGGTAAGCTGCAGGAGCATTATCACAATATTTTTATTAGCTTTTTTTTTGGATGGACAAACTCATTCTTTAGCGCCTGTTTTTTTCTTTTTTATCTTTCTTATACCTATGGTGTCTGGTGTCTAGTTTTTGACTAAAGTCTCAAGTACACATCACAATATACAGTCAGATGCTGGGATTTCTGCAGAGCCTGGTGCACCATTGATAGTGATTAGGGAAGATCAGTTGTAACTAAACGTATTTCAGTTCAATATGGAAAAAAAGAAAAACATTTTATAACACAAACTTTTAAACTCTATAAATAATATATGGTGCGGTGTAGAATTTATATATAGTTTTCCCAGTATGCAGGTGAACCTTCATTTTGTACACTTACATGGCAACTGTAAATGTTTAATAAATGAGATGTAACATTGGATTAAGAAGGGGTTGTCCACAGCCACCTATTTTAACATTACATTTTTAATTTTGTAATAGTGACAGCTGGATAGAACTATATATTTCACAGAAAACAGGAGTGGCCAAACTCAGGGCCTGATTCAGAGATGTACGCAAAGCCGATATACAGTCAGGTCCATAAATATTGGGACATTGACAGAATTTTCAGATTTTGGCCTCTATTCACCACCACAATGGTTTTGAAATGAAACAAATAAGATGTGCTTTAACTGCAGACTTTCAGATTTAATTTGAGGGTAATTACATCCAAATCGGGCGAACGGTGTAGGAATTACAACAGTTTCAATATGTGCCTCCCACTTTTTTAGGGGCCAAAAGTAATGGGACTATCAACTCAAAAGCTATTTCATGGACAGGTGTGGGCTATTCCCTCATTATTTCATTATCAATTAAGCAGGTAAAAGGTCTGGAGTTGATTCTAGGTGGGACATTTGCATTTGGAATCAGTTGCTGTCAACTCTCAATATGAGATCCAAAGAGCTGTCACTATCAGTGAAGCAAGCCATCATTAGGCTGAAAAATCAAAACAAACCCATCAGAGAGATAGCAAAAACATTAGGTGTGGCCAAATCAACTGCTTGGAACATTCTTAAAAAGAAAGAACGCACCAGAGAGCTCAGCAACACCAAAAGACCCGGAAGACCACGGAAAACAACTGTGGTGGATGACAAAAGAATTATTTCCCTGATGAAGAAAAACCCCTTCACAACAGTTGGCCAAATCAAGAACACTCTCCAGGAGGTAGATGTATATGTCAAAGTCAACAATCAAGAGAAGACTTCACAAGAGTGAATATAGAGGGTTCACCACAAGATGCAAACCATTGGTGTGCCACAAAAACAGGAAGATCAGATTAGAGTTTGCCAAACAACATCTAAAAAAGCCATTACAGTTCTGGAACAACATCCTATGGACAGATGAGACAAAGATCAACTTGTACCAGAGTGATGGGAAGAGAAGAGAAGGAAAGGAACTGCTCATGATCCAAAACATACCACCTCATCAGTGAAGCATGGTGGTGGTAGTGTCATGGCGTGGGCATGTATGGCTGCCAATGGAACTGGTTCCCTTCTATTTATTGATGATGTGACTGCTGACATTGACATCTGACTGGCATTCAGTCAAATGCTTCAGAACTCATTGGACGGCGCTTCACAGTGCAGATGGACAATGACCCGAAGCATACTGCAAAAGCAACCAAAGAGTTTTTTAAGGCTAAAAAGTGGAATGTTATGTAATGGCCAAGTCAGTCCCCTGACCTGAATCCGATTGAGCATGCATTTCACTTGATCAAGACAAAACTGAAGGGAAAATGTCCCAAGAACAAGCAGGAAATGAAGACATTTGCAGTAGAGGCCTGGCAGAGCATCACCAGGGATGAAACCCAGCGTCTGGTGATGTCTATGCGTTCCAGACTTCAGGCTGTAATTGCCTTCAAAGGATTTGCAACAAAGTATTAAAAAGTGAAAGTTAGATTTAGGATAGTTTAGTTTGTCCCATTACTTTTGGCCCCTTAAAAAGTGGGAGGCACATATAGAAACCGTTCTAAATCCTACACCGTTCACCTGATTTGGATGTAATTACCCTCAAATTAAATATGAAAGTCTGCAGTTAAATCACATCTTGTTTGTTTTATTTCAAAGGCATTGTGGTGGTGAATAGAGGCCAAAATATGAAAATTCTGTCAATGTCCCAATATTTATGGACCTGACTGTATATACACAGTTAAGCGATTATCAGGAAACCGCACATGCGTCACACTGCGCATGAGGCATGACCAATGGCGGCTCCAGGGATGGGGCTGCAGCACAGTCCAAATTTCAAATAGGGGAGTCACACCAACTGCCATTTCAAAACTTGCCAAACTTAGATGGCTGGGGCTCACTGGCAGTTGGTGTGACTCCCCTATTAGAATTTTGGACTGTGCTACAGCCCCATCCCTGGAGCCGCCACTGGCCATGAGTACCCTAGTCGCAACTTGTTACACGCAGTATGACTGACAGTTATGGACCATTTGTGGGAGGTAACGGGGGAGTGGCAGCAAAAACCGCAGACATAATGCCGTATGCAATAAAAATGGCTCTGGCATCTCAATACACACAGCCATTCTGTGCGACCACAGGGTTACTCAGACGGTCGACCATAGAAAATATGAGATATGGTAAGAACTTACCCTTGTTATCTCTATTTCTACGAAGTCCATAGGGTTCCACAGGATACCTTGGGGTATAGGTGTGACGTCAGTCGCAGGGCACCAAAGAGTTAAGCTTTCAGCCTCCCAGGATGCACTAGGTCCCCCTCCTATACCCCGCCCCCGGGCCAAGGCACCTCAGTTAGTTACCAAGCCATAGGCCGGAGGAGGAGAAGGAAGAGAGAGAACAAAGATCTGGACACATACAAGAATCACATTCTCACCAGAGGGAGACGGAAAACCGGTGACCAGAGCAAAGCCCATCTGCAGCACAGGTGCGACAGGGCGGGAGTCCTGTGGAACCCTATGGACTTCGTAGAAATAGAGATAACAAGGGTAAGTTCTTACCATATCTCATATTTTCTACTTCAGGGTCCATAGGGTATCCACAGGATACCTTGGGGATGTCCCAAAGCAGTATCCTTTAAGGGTGGGGACGCTCCTGTGCAGAAAGGAGAATCCGCCGCCCGAAGGAAGCATCCTGAGAGGCGAAGGTGTCAAACCTGTAATACCTCACGAAGGTATGGACAGAAGACCACGTAGCAGCCTTGCAGATCTGAACTGCCGAGGCACCACGTCGAGCTGCCCACGAAGGACCCACAGACCTAGTGGAATGAGCCTTCAGAGAAGGAGGGACCGGTAGGCCTTCATGAAGATAAGCTCCAGAAATAGCCATACGGATCCAGGCTGCCAAAGTTTGCTTTGAAGCAGGCCAACCCTTTTTACGGAAGCCAAAGAGGACAAACAAAACGTCCGACTTCCTAAACGAAGAAGTGCGGTCAACATAAGTCCTTAAGGCCCGCACAACATCCAAAGAGGCCTCACCCACGGAAAGACCCGGTGAGTTAAAGGCCGGAACAACTATTTCCTCGTTAATATGAAACTGGGAAACAACTTTGGGAAGAAACTCGGGCCGAGTGCGGAGCACTGCCCTGTTCCCATAAAAAACCAAGAAAGGGGGTCTACAAGAAAGAGCCCCTAACTCAGAAACACGTCTGGCCGAAGCAATGGCCAGAAGGAAAACAGTCTTAGCTGTTAGCCATTTAAGATCCACTGAGCCCAGTGGTTCAAACGGCGGTCCTTGGAGAGCCCTCAGGACCACAGCCAAATCCCAAGGCGCCACAGGTGGAACAAAGGGCGGCTGAATGCGGAGAACACCCTGCATAAAGGTGCGCACATCCGGGATTGTAGCAATCCTACGGTGAAACCAGACAGATAGGGCCGAAACCTGTACCTTCAAAGAAGCAAGGCGAAGCCCATGATCTAGTCCCGCTTGCAGGAAGGCGAGAATCCGAGACAGACGAAACTCCCGCGGTGCATAACCTCTCGGTCGACACCACTGGAAGAACGTATGCCACACGCGATGGTATATCCTCGCGGAAGACGGTTTCCGAGCTCGCAACATGGTACGCACCACAGAGCTGGAAAACCCCCGGGACCTCAGCATGGCCGTCTCAACAGCCACGCCGTCAAAGACAGCCGAGTCAGGTCCGGGTGAAGGCAAGGACCCTGAGACAGAAGGTCCGGTCGTAGCGGCAACCGCAGAGGAATGTCCACGGACAGACCCTGAAGGTCTGAGAACCAGTGCCGTCTGGGCCACGCGGGAGCTATCAACAGGAGCGTCCCTCCTTCCTGTTTGAATTTCCGGATTACCCGTGGAAGAAGGGAACAGGTATGCGAACCGGAACGTCCACCGGACGGACAGAGCATCCACCAGAGACGCCCCTTCGTCTCTTGTGCGAGACCCGTACACCGGCAACTTGTTGTTGTGCCTGGACGCCATGAGGTCGATTTCTGGAAGACCCCACCTGTCCACCAGTAGTTGAAAAACGTCCGGGTGCAGGGACCATTCCCCCGGATGAACGTCCTGGCGACTTAGAAAGTCCGCCTCCCAATTGAGCACTCCCGGGATGAAGACCGCTGATATGGCCGGAAGATTGCGCTCCGCCCAAACCAGGATCCGAGAGACCTCTACGAGAGCCGCCCGACTGCGAGTTCCTCCTTGCCTGTTTATGTAGGCCACGGTGGTAGCGTTGTCCGACTGGACCTGCACCGGGCGACCCTGGAGAAACCGCTGTGCCTGCTGGAGAGCATTGAAGACCGCACGGAGTTCCAAGATATTTATTGGAAGCTCCGCTTCTGTCGGCGTCCACCTGCCCTGGAACAAGTGTGGACCCGAAACTGCTCCCCAGCCCCGAAGACTGGCGTCCGTTGTCAACAGGACCCAATTTGGAACCCAGAACGGACGTCCCTTGTTGAGGTGGTTCGTCTGTAACCACCACGTAAGGGACAGGCGAACCTCCTGGGTGAGCACAATCGTCTGGGACTTCAGAGACTGAGTCAGCCCGTTCCACTTGGACAGGATCAGGTGCTGCAGAGGTCTGGAGTGAAACTGGGCGTATTCCACCATGTCGAACACCGACACCATGGAGCCCAGTAACCTCATCGCCGAGTGTAAGGACACCCGGCGGCTGTGCAGACAACTGCGCACCCTTGACTGTAAAGCAGAGATCTTGTCCTCCGTCACGAAGATCCTTTGCTGTCCCGAGTCCAATAAGGCTCCAAGATGCAGAATCCTCCGAGACGGGATTAGAGTGGACTTCTGCCAGTTGATTAGCCAGCCGTGCCGTTGCAGCAGTGCAATGGTCAGGTCCAAGTGGCGTAACAGGAGCTCTGGAGATCCTGCCACCAATAACAGGTCGTCCAAATACGGCAACATGCGGACTCCCTGCAGCCGCAGAGAAGCCGCCATGACCGCCATCACCTTGGTGAAAACACGTGGTGCTGTTGCCAGGCCAAAAGGTAACGCCCGAAACTGGAAGTGGTCGCTGCTGATTGCGAACCTGAGGAACTGTTGATGGCGCCAAAGAATAGGGACATGCAGGTAAGCGTCCTGTATGTCCAATGACACCAAGTAGTCCCCAGGTTCCAGCGCCAGAATGATGGACCGTAGGGTCTCCATCCGAAACTTCGGGACCCGCAAAGACTTGTTGAGTGCTTTGAGGTTGAGAATCGGACGATATGACCCATTGGGTTTCTGTACCAAAAATAGATTTGAATAGAAACCCTGGCCCCTCTGGGAGAATGGAACCGCCACTATAACTCCAGCCTGGAGCATAGTGTGCAATACCTTCCGCAGCTCCGTAGCCTTGTTCCGGTCTGATGGGAGACCCGTGGTGAAGAAGCGAGCCGGGGGTCTGTGCCGGAAGGAGAGGGCGTATCCGTGAGAAACCACCTCCAGAACCCAAGTGTCTGTCGTAGTGGTCGACCAACACTGGGCGAACTGTAGCAGGCGGCCTCCCACCCTGGGATCCCCCAAAGGGAGGCCCGGACCGTCAGGCCGCAGGCTTGTCATCTGGCTTGGGGGCCGGACGTCTGGTACTCCATGCCTGCTTCCGGGGCTTGACCGATTTCTTAGGGCCAGCCTGTCGAGGAAACGACTGTGGTTTGGGCCTGCCCTGGGCCCTAGATGACCGAAAGGACGATGGTCCCGAACCAGAAGGAGCAGCGGCCGACGGGAGACAGGCAGATTTGGCTGCCGCCAGCGTGGCCACAATCTTATCCAGATCCGGACCGAAGAGAACTTCTCCGGTAAACGGCAACGCTTCCAGACCTTTCTTGGAATCTGCGTCCGCCTTCCAGGATCGCAGCCACAAGGTGCGACGAGCAGCTACCGCTGCTGAAGAAATTCTAGACACCAGAGTACTAATGTCTAGAGCCGCCTCGTTGATGTAGGTGGCCGAATCACGGAGATTGCCAATCAACTCCGCCTGATCGGCCGGACAGTCGGATTCAAAAGAAGCCTCTAATGAATCCGCCCAGCGCTCCATCGCTCTGGCAACCCAGCAAATGGCCATAGCCGGCCGTGCTGCCCCCCCTGCAAGGGAATAAGCGGACTTCAGGCAGATTTCTACCTTGCGGTCCGTAGCATCCTTAAGGGAGGACATGGATGGCATCGGCAATGTGGCACTACGGACAAGACGGGTCACGTGAGAATCCACCTGTGGAGGGGATTCCCACTTCGCAAAATAATTATCCGCGAACGGATAAGCCACCGCCAGGCGTCTCTGCGGCTGGTATCTTTTGCCAGGTTGTTTCCACGCCTCCTCTAAATGGTCCACCAACTGACCCGAAAGAGGAAAGACTGTGGCATCGCCCTTCACATCTTTGAAAAAGGCATACTTAGATTTAGCCACTGGGGGAACTTCGTCCTCAATCACCAAGGCTGTGCGGACCGCCCGAATAAGTCCAGGAATATATACTTTGGACTTAGCATCAGCGTCCTTAGTATGGAGAGGTTCCTGATCGTAAGGATCTAGAATCTCCCCATCATCAGACGTCCCTTCGTCATCCTCATAAGGAGCGGACAGAGACGCCACCGGCCGTTTATGAGGCCGCATCACAGACTCCCCTTGCAACACATCCGACAAGTGCTGTACAGAACTCGTCAGGGAGTTAACCCACGCTGGCTCCTGAGAACCCGGGAGCGGGGAAATAGGGAGACTGTGGGGTACCACCAATTGTCGTGGGAACCCCTGCATGGGTGACGACACCACAGACTGCTGGGACAAACCCATCGGAGTAAACGCGGGCTGCGGAGCTAACTGGCCCACTAAAGCTGTTAACGCCTGAGCGAAACAAGCCCAGGGCGGCTCCTGTACCGGTGCTGTAACCGTAATAGGCCGCGCCATGGACAAACACTGCCGGCAAAGGCCCTCCGCGCTACCCTCCCCCTCCGCTAACGGTACTTTGCACGTGGTACACTGTAGCCGGAGGGGAAAATCACTTTCAGACATGATGGCACCACGTATGTGACCTCTCTCACCAATTAAGTATTAAATAGGCGAGAGACCACCCTGCAGCACCGCACCGCAAGGGCTTTAGCAGAAAGAACAGGGACAGTAATAAAGCTGACAGTTTAGATGAAGAAAAGATTACAGGCAGCAGCGCTAGCACAGTCACATACAATGCAGAGAAATAACAATTCCTGCACTAACAGCGCTGATCACTCAACTACACAGACACAGGGCCTGGTAGGACACAGCGCTGCATACACAGACCTGACCACAGCGGAGGAGAGGTATGCGGGGGGACCCAGACCACGATGCTTCCGTCCAGCGCTTCCAGCAGCGTTCACCATGCGTTCTGGAGAAGATGGCCGCCGAGGAGCAGAGAGGAGGCTGGCCTGGGGGAGGAGCGCTGCCACAGGACCAGTCGGCAGCATGCAGAGAGGGCTGTGTGCAGCGGGGGAGGCGCCGGCTGTGAGACAGGGAAGGCGCGCTCCCCTGGCATGCATTTAACCCCTGGGACGCCGCAGTGCTACCGCTCTGCTGCGGTCCGCTGTCCCAGGGGGTAGTGGAAGCGCAGGTTGGTCGCCTGGCTCCACGCTGCAGCCAGTCCCCAGGGAGCCCCCTGCCTGGGGACTTAGGACCATGTGATCAGCGGGGACCCACCGCGGGACCCCGCTGCTTACCTCTGTCCCCCTTGAATCCGGCCATGGTCCGGAGCATCTGGGGTCACCGCTAGCTGTGACCCCAGACGCCCACCAGCATCCCCGGATCAGTACCGGCGTTCTGGTACCGGCGGGGTGTAGGGAAGACAGCATGGACGTCAGGACTGACTGTCCATGCTGTACATCCAGTTGTGCAGCCACAGCTGCATGAAGAATAAGCTTCAGGGGCTCTTCTAGCCCCCACTCCAACAGGTGCACCCGACTCCGGCCGGGCACCAAACTAAACTGAGGTGCCTTGGCCCGGGGGCGGGGTATAGGAGGGGGACCTAGTGCATCCTGGGAGGCTGAAAGCTTAACTCTTTGGTGCCCTGCGACTGACGTCACACCTATACCCCCAAGGTATCCTGTGGATACCCTATGGACCCTGAAGTAGAAAGATCTGCGACTGATGCTGCATCTTTGTGTGAATGACGCTTGGGTTTGCGATGTCGCCTGTGGGCATCTCCATACAAATTCCGGCAGCTGTGATATTTGCATATTTTCTCACAGTCGCTGTCTGCAAAGACGCAACCGCAACAGGATAAGCATACATCTCTGATTCAGGCCCTCAGTCCTCAAGGACAACTATTTAATTTTTTTCACACCATCTGTGAATCTTTTAAAATGTGTCAGTCAATGAAGAATACGCCTGTGTACCAGCTAAGAGATCTGGAAAACATGAACTGTTAATGGACCTTGTGGACAGAGTTTTGCCACCCTGGATATAACACAAGCACACACAATATGATAAAGCATTCCGGGTAACTCAGGGAAAATAGCAAAACTTCTTGTTTTATCAACTAAATTACCTCCAGGCAACTAGAAGAGCAGGATGCACTCCCCCCCACTCTGATACTCTGACAATTCTTCTTTAAAAGCACATAAGGCCTTATATACCTGAGATTTACCACAAGTCTATAAATATGAGAGAGATGACAATGCTGGAAGTATTACTAAGTTTAAATCACCAGCTTAAGGCTAAGTGATTAGCTAGAAATGTCATATGAAGGAGAACTGGGCACTGACGCCCTACACCAAGTTAATACAAGAGATACATCAAAAGACACAGCAGATACAAATGATAATGTAAAGCAATATCTTAAGAAATGCACTTTGCCAGACAGAAAATAACACACGTTCCACAACATGATTCACATCTAGCATCCAGTCCTAAAATGTCTGTGCACACAATATTAATACAATGATAACGCTGAGATTTGCATTATGAAAAAGACAGTACTTGTAAACAGGGGCGTCTTTAGAGAGGAGGGGGTCAGTGTACATCCCCCGTCACGGGCCCCCTCCACTCATCCCGGCAGCCGACTGACGCGGCTGGCCGGCCACCGCAGAATCAGAAGATTCTGGGCACAAGGGCACTAGAGTGTGCCCAGAGTCTACTGCGCATGCGTAGATTGCGGGGCAAATGGTGCGGCCATTTTCCTGGCGATTTCCTCACAGCGCAATCGCAGTACACCTGAAAAATTGCCTATTTTCCGGCGTTTTGAGCAGCGCTGAGATCTCGGAGAGGTAAGTTTTAGATAATATGGGTACAGGGTGTGCGGTGCGGGCCCCCTCTGCACCCATTATAGATATGCCCCTGCTTGTAAAGCAGTTGTAATGCAGGCCATACACTAGACGAATATCGTTCCAACCAGCCTACTAGTTGGCTGGTTGGAATGATAGTTGGGCAGTGTGTGGGAGTAAACAAAAAATCAGTCATTTGCTCCGATGCCGAAAAACGGCAAATAATAGTTGGTCTAACTAGTGGGAAAATCAAACATGTCTGCCTCACTAGCTTCACCCCCGTGATCGCGACACCCCGTGATGAATGAAGAGTAGCTGGAATAGCACAGACACACATTTGGGGAAGAATCAATAAGGGTTTAGGGGGTGGGCGAATACTTTAAAGAAAATTATCTAAAACTGATATTCCTTTCTTCTTCAGGGTCCATAGGGATCCACAGAGATACCATGGGGATATTATGATTGGAGAGATCCAGGCACCAGTTAAAGCTTCAGCTCCCAGGATGCCTCGGGTCCTCCTCCATACATACCCCGGCCCTAGCCACAGGCATTCAGTTTTTCTTTCAGTGCGGCAGGATTAAGACGCATCTTTGTAACGGGACTGCTCAGGCAGTCCTAAGCTTTTAATTTATGTTATTTCTTTTTGAGTTGGTAGTACTAAGTGTCTGAATTAAGACGCCTGCACTGCGACCTCCATCTACCTCCACCGTACCGCAACACCAACAACAGGGCTGGCAATTCCGGCTGGTCTCGGCTAAGCTTGCTTGCAGCGATGCTGGGACCCGGACTGCAACTGAACGCACAAAGATGTCAGGTAAGGTGATTCATCACTTACGAATAATCGCGCGCGGCAGTCCTTGCTTCGGGCGCCGGAGATGCACCGGAAGCCGATGAAGTAAGGGCTCAGGAGCGTCCGCACTAGACCGCCGGGGCCTTATCGTCTGACGTCGGGGATCGCCAGCAGATGCATATCTGCTCCCATGAGGTCAGAGTACCCGGCTGGTTGATGCAGCTATGGGGAGGTAGGCGCTCCCCCGGCAGCTCCTTCCCCGACCCAGACGCAGTCCCTATGAAGGTTTTGTGCCTCTGGATTGCTCCGCCCTTCCTCCACATGTATTTGAGATGCTTACGGTCCACTACCAGTGCGCTGCTGTAGCTGTTGGTCTCAGGAGCGCTTGGGTCAGTCTCCCTGTATACCTCTCCCTTGGTTAAGGTATACAGTGCTCTATATCCTACCATTCCTGTGTTAGTGTAGTTGATTTAGAGTCAATTGTAATTATATTACATATGCATTGTATGTGACTGCTTGCTAGCTGCTGTATTGACACTGTCTTTTATTTCTGTCTGTCAATTATAACTATCGCTACTTTTTCTCTCTATCCTCTTAGGGTGGAGGTTTTTCTTTGAGTACTTCACATTCATTAAGATTTTGTGAAGGCTGTCACATAAAATTGCAATCATTGCCTTTATTGAACATGTCAAAAGATAAAGGAAAACAGGAGGGGGAGCCCCCTGTGCCGGTTTCATGTAAATCACTTATGGTCCGTTTGTCTCCTCAGTGGTTTGTGTGTTGTCTGTTATAAAGAGTCATCTCACCAGTCCATCTTACCTGTCCCTGGACAAGAGCCATCTTGGGTCTCCTCTTTGTTCCAGGTAATGAAGCATTTTGTAGATCGTATGGCTGCTCCCACTATGCCTCCTTGCATGGGGTGTCCACAGCATGCCATGTATCCTCACTGGAAGGATGTTTATGGCCATTCTAGTCAGTGTATGGCACCATCTAATGTTGAAAGCAGACCAGTAGATAAAAAGATAACTTGCGCTTAGGCGCCTTAGTATCAGTCTGCCGCTGAGCGTTCGCAACCGGGTCGATGGTGGCCCAGAGCGCATGCACACGATGGAGCCGGCTCCGTTGTGCGCATGCGCGAGACCCGGATAGCGACAGGCAATCCGTCGCTCCTGGTTTCGCACCAAAGGGGACGTGCTGTCGATGTTGAGTGACAGCACGCCCCCTTTGGTGGGCAGGCTGGGGGGGGTGGGTGCCCAGACGGAGGCGTTCCCATGAGAACGCCTACCATCTGGGGGCGGCCCCACTGACATCACAAGTGATTTCAGTGGGAGAGCTTTCGGCTCTGTCAGAGCCGAAAGCTCTCTGGGGCTTGCGGCCACGAGACCCTACCACAAGGGTCTCGTCGCAAGCCCGATGGTCTTGACCATCGCTACCATCATCATTGCCGCTCGCATTAGCTGTGGGTGGCAACGCACAGCAATGCGAGCGGCCAGGAGGCCGCTCCATAAAAAGAAAAAAAAAAAAAAAAGACGCCCTGATTCACAGCGAGCGCTCTGACTCAGGCCCTCAGTTTGTAAACTCTCCGGTCAATTATTTTGGCAATGGAGCCAGGGGATTACATGCTTTCCCTGGACATTCAGGAAGCATATCTGTATGTTCCTATTGCACCATCCCACCAACAATTTTTACGGTTTACTGTCCTTCAGCAACATTACCAATTTTAGGCTCTACCCTTTGGTCCATCTACGGCTCCCCCAGTAGTTACTAAAATAATGGCGGTCATGATGGCCTCTCTCAGGTGTCAGGGAGTCAGAATACTGCCATATCTGGACGACCTTCTGATATTGGTGCAGACTCCGGTTGTTTTATAAAACCATCTTCAACTGACCATAGCCTGCCTACAAAAGTACGGCTGGATCATCAATTGAAATAAATCATCGCTTTCTCCAACACAGCAGATGGTACATCTGGGAGCTCTTTTGGATTCTTGGGCACAAACAGTGTTTCTGCCAGAAGACAAGATTGTGGCCCTACCATTAAGAGTACGGTTGATACACAAGCGAAGGGCATCCATTCTGTTAGCAATGCAGGACCTGGGATCAATGGTGTCCACCTTCGACATGGTCACCTAATGCTCAGGAGCGTCCCCCACCCTAGGAGAACTGCTTTAGGAAATCCCCATGGTACCACTGTGGATCCCTATGGACCCTAAAGAAGAAAATTAGAGTTATGGTAGACTTATCTAGATAACTCCTTTTCTTCGAGGTCCACAGGGCATCCACCCTGACGCACTTGGCTGCATGGGTAATTTTTTTCTTTCGGTCACAGATTCATCTTGTGTAAGAGTGTTTCTGGTGTACGACTGCTCTTCCCTCTACTCTTTCATTCTCCTGCCTTGAGGCTTGTTAACAAAAACTGAATGCTTGTGACTAAGGGCGGGGTATATATGGAAGAGGACCCGAGGCATCCTGGGAGTTGATGCTTCAAATGTTTGGTGCCTGGATCTTTCCAACCACAATATCCCCATGGTATCCCTGTGGACCCTATGGACCTCGAAGAACAGGAGTTATCCAGGTAAGTCTACCATAACTAAAATTTTCTCTTAAATTGCTTATACCCCACTTGCAAACTTGTAAGGCACCTACTTTTCCACCATGTACATTTCAATGTGTACAACCAACTGAGGGTACTTGAAGACACCCCAGTAAATTCATTCTGCTCCTGCTATAGCTTTGTTGTTTGTTTTCTTTCTTTGTTCATCAGAGTGAGGAGATATTGTGTTATTATGATGAGTCACTTTTGAATTTTTGTAGATTTTTACTGCATGTTTTAAAGTGGTTCTAAGAATGCACTAGCAAGTGCAGAGACAAGACATGATGGTTGCAGAAAAAGTAAATTAGAGGAGGGATACCTTGCTCATATTTGCCCACACCTGTATAGGGTGCTAGTCAAATGAGTGAGGTTATTCTGTCCTGATAGTCCCCATTATAGTATAGAGTGAGATTCCAACGGAATCTTAAGGCTCATTGAATCTGCCCCAAAAGGTTATTTTTGTTCCTGTGTCCACCTAGTATCTTTATTTAGAATAAAGCAGTGCTGTCAAACTCGGGTGATC
Organism: Taudactylus pleione; assembly: GCA_031769625.1. NCBI lineage: Eukaryota > Metazoa > Chordata > Amphibia > Anura > Myobatrachidae > Taudactylus > Taudactylus pleione. The sequence continues at coordinate 12,096,038 of JAUIMM010000201.1, read as the reverse complement.
CAGCTGCAGTGGAACTATACATCCCAGCATACACTGCCACCATTTTGCTATTAGGGCATGCTAAAACTGTGGCAGGGCATGCTGGGATGTGTGGCTCCACTGCAACTGGATGGCCCGAGTTTGACGCTCCTAGATTAAGGGGTCGGTTTATGAAAATTAAAGTTTCCCTCAATAAATATAAATTTCTTATCGCTACCAACTGCTGTAATAAGGAATGATTTTAGTTTTCAAATTATTGAATTCCTCTTGCTGGGGCAGCGCTGTAACAGGGCTTTGCGGCAGCCGACCACGACCCCCCCAACCGCATGACATCTCAGATAGTCTCATATCTCAAATCCCATTCCCATCCAAGCATCTTGGGAGGCTTGCCTACAGTCTTCGTCTTCTCACATGCTTTCTTTCCTCGCACAAGCTACTGAACCCTCCTTATGGTGCATACACACGTTCAGATTTGACAGATGAACGATTGAACAATTGAACAATTTTACAAACGATTCGAACGATTTTACCAACAATTTGAACGATTTTTGACTGCATTAAAATTACCGAAATCGACCAAATCTGACTGCAAACACATCAGATGTCAGATATCGTTATCTGACCATCGGGAAAGCGCATCGTTCATCGTTGAAGGCTCACATGTCAGATTTTCCTTCAGAAATGAACGATTTTTAAAATAGTTATCGTTCAGATCTGAAGGAAAATCTGACCGTGTGTATGCACCATTAGTCAGACTTTTGTTACCAACACTCTACAGCAGTGTTTCCCAACTCCAGTCCTCAATGACCCCTAATGCTGGGTGTACACTGTTCAATTATTGGCCCGACCAGTTGATAATCAGCGGGTAGGGCCGAACAGTGTATTGCCGCGACCGAGCAGTAATTGGTCTGTCAGACAAGCTGAAATCGCCGCATCTGGCAGTGTTCATTCGCAGGGGAGAAATGGGGAACGGTTTCTTTCCCGGGGAGGAAAGGAGATATTGTGGCCATACACTGTGCTATCTCTCACAGTGTATGGCCACGATATCTGTTAGTTTCAGCTTGTCAGATAAGATGTCTGTTGGTCTGACAGACATTTTATCTTATGGTACATACAGACGGTCAGATCTGTCAGATGAACGATTTCAGACTGTATTAAAATGAATTAAATAGTCAAAATCTGACTGCAAACACAGACGATGATATATCGTTCATTATATCTGCTAATGGATAGGCCCTGAACGATGACAGATGCGCACTCCCGCAGCCGATAAATCGCATCTATCATCTCTCCAACATGTTGGTCAATTATCGCATATAGCTGTACAATATTAGTAATATCGTCCAGTTTATATGCAGTAAACGACGAACGATATTAGCAGCAGTGTAGAGAGCGCTGCAGAGAAAAAATTCACTCCCTGAATGATGTCATGCGATAACATTCATCAAAATCTGTCATGTACATGACAGATATCGTTCAGCACAGCCACTGGAATTTTCAAGGGATATCTTTTGTCTTTCATCACTCAGAAATACATCTGCTAAAGGATAGGCCCATTTAGTTGTATTGCATTGCAAATAGGACATATTTTCGTGCAAAAAAGGGGCTTGGTGTAAGCAGAGTGGCACGGGACCTTGCACCCTGAGAAGGGCTGTTTGGCGTGACTGCAGCAATAGTGCACGAGGACACATCTGTACATTTGGTAAATGCAGCTAAACCAGCAGTGCAAAGTCATTATAAAGAAAAAAAAAAGCCAAAATGATAGCAGAAAAGAACCTACACTTCCATCTAGTGTACATCTCTTGTGTGTATTTCACTTTTGGCATTTAATAGGGTTTGATATTTTATTTTTCCGCTTTGTTTTCCTTAATATAATTTTAATTAAAATCTAGCGAATAGTTGGGACACAAAATATTCAAATGAAAAAGCCGATTTAAATATATAATAATATAATACAATAGCCTCAGCTACTACAGAAGGACAAAGTCAGATGTGTAATAGATTAATGCGGATTGCCCTGTAGGTCTTCTACAAGGCAGATAACATCTTTTATCACAACCACATAAAATGTGACTGGAACTACTATGTCCCCTTATAAAAATGTACACAAAGCAATTTCCTGAGAAGTCATAACTCAAATCAGACCTTGCTTTTCTTGACACGCTTCACAACGGTTAATGATTTTGATCCTATAAGTTTATAGCTAAATAGGAAAGTGCTGGATAGATATTTGCTGCTGTAGAAGGTTATTGGTTTGTCCATTTAATGTGGCAATTACAGTGACATATTCTCTACACTGCTAATTTTGATTTATGAGTCAGCTGCCTAACAGGAGCTTGATCCTTAACAGCTGAAGTAATGAAGATCATATCTTCAAGTGATCGTCAGGAAGCAGTCCACATTGGATGTGTCTGTAAATGAATGAACACAAATCGTCTGTGTCTCAACCCAGATACCTAGATGAAATCTGTCACCAGGAGAAAAGAAAAATGTTCATTCTTGTTTTCAAAAACAACAGAGGAAATGAAATGTAGAAATGACAGATATTACAGTTATATTACTTACCTGATGGCCATAATGAGGATTATAAATTTACATGCTTTCTCTATTGATTAATTTTATTTGTTTTCCTTTCATTATATTTGATTATTAGTTTTGGTATATTCTGCTTCATTATTTATTTGCATCTTGTCTTTTGGTATATACATTTGTTTACATATTCTAGTTTAAGATACACAGTCTCCGATGCTTTTTGGGGGTATTAAAACCCCAACATCGACACAATGTACTGTTCCGGAATGCACATCGGGTCCTGCCAGCATCGCAAGTTTTCTACAGTGTAATGGGAACTTGTGATGTTGACACTACCATAATTGGCCCATATGTGCGCAGTCAGGAATCTTGGCGATGCCCTACGTCACTTCCCGCATCCCACAGAATTGAAATCTCCTGCTTATTTTAGTTGGCGCTGGTTGTTTTGTTTTACCGTTAGCACCTTTGTTTTTGCCACTTTGGCCTGTTTGTCCATCTATGTTCTTTTCAGAGTAAAGACAGTACATTAGCTTGTTTTCATTTTGTTAAGTTTATAAAAGGCGGCATCACACCACCAACAGGAGTCTTGTGCATGGACAGTTCTGACTAACAGCTGTTATCCGCAGCGGCTGTCCTAGCAACTGCTTTTATATGATTATGGGTCACTGCGATGATCAACTATGATATTGCAGGGAGGTATGACATCTTGAGCTTTGCATCACTTCTCCTTTATATACTGAAGGTTCATTGGTGTTTATGCGTCTTGACAAAGTTCCAATGTCTGCCTGCCTTGGGTAGGCTAAAAAGTGACTAGAAGCTTTCATGACCAACTTACCGGCCATGAAGCTACACACACCTAGGGGGGAAATATTGAGAAACCCTGGAACTCCAAAAAAGTGGAATAGAGGATTGCGTTTCTTTTAGCCAATTATAATTATACCGGCAACATGGCAATTACCTACAGAGCTGTAGGTACCAGGGAGAGACATCGGTTCTCCTTTAAGGTTCACTGTCCACTAGATTAGAAGCTTACAGTTTCCCTGTATTTCTGCTAGACTAAGCTCACTTCAAGAGACGGAAAGATTCATGGGATAACAAAGTAGTTTAGTTCAGCTACAGTATATTCCAATGTATCCATTCCCATTATTGAAACATATATCATTGTTCACCAATACAATATTTAATTAAAAAGGTAACTTGATAAAAGGTCAATAAAATGCTGTCCTGCAAAAGCAGTTTTATTAATATGAAAAAAAAAAATAATGTATTTTACATGTAATGAATTTACACCCTGCTTGTGTTTGTATACGCTGGTATAATTACCTTTTTTGGGGCCAAAATCCGTTGTCTAAACTTCTCCACAGTCTCCTGCCCTGAATTCTCCCAGGCATTAGCAAAAGCATCAATTTTCACCTGGTCAAGATGGATGTTCTCCAACTGCTGGCGTAAGACTGATGTTTTTAAATTATGATACACAGCCTGAAAGTAATAAGAATGCAAAATGTAAAAAGGAAGAGAATTATGGCTCAAGTAACACTTAACTGGTTAATACAGCTCGATTTCATCAAAGATATTGTGTGTACTGTACACAATGGCTGTGCAAAATTAAGCCGCAGAATATACTAGCGTCGCTTATCAAATTAAATCAGCACAGTCTGCTGATCACATCACATTGCAATGTAGACACATTTTCGGCAAAAGAAAACACCTCGGCGTTAGCGGCTCACTCATACCAGGCAAGTCGCGCTGCGTCGTCTATTGAGGCTAAATGTATGAGGACACATCTGTAAGTAATTTTGGATCGGTTACCAAAGAGACTCCAAAGAGCATTGTTGAAGGTGAATGCTTTATGTCAGCAAATATATATAATGTTATTTATAAAAGCCACATTGTATGCAATGCTTTATGTCAGCAAGTATATATAATGTTATTTATAAAAGCCACATTGTATGCAATGAGTTATAAATTTACAAGCAAAAGTACAAAATATTCTGATTGAGAAAGGCAGTGTTCCCCCGAGGAGTTTATAGTCTAATTAGGTAGGAAACACTAGGTGATAACTTAGTGATTATATTATTAAGGACAGCGGGGGTCTAAGTATATAGCATCAAGAGGATTATTTGCTTTACTCAGCATATGATGCTTGGGAGAGGTTGTAAAAGCGCTGTGGAGGGAGCATAATAGCCGGATGTTTGAAGGTAGGGAGTTCCAGACATATGGAGCTGCATAGGAAAATGATTGTATGAATGATGAAGCAATGTTTTTTATAAGAAGTGAACAAGTAGGTCAGCTAAAAAGTGCATGAGGAGTGAGAGCAGGGGTTCACGGGGAGGTGAAGTCAGAGATGTAAGTGGGAGGAAAGGATGCAAGTCTGCAAAGAGCCTTGTAGCATAGGAATAGAACACTGAAAGTGGGATTTTGATAAATTGTCAATTGAGAGCTTAGAACAAAGGGATGATGGATATGGAGCAAGTGGATGCAATGGCTGTATTTCTAGTATCTGCATGTAGAAAAGTCTGAAGTAAGGAGAGTCAAAATGCTGCAAGTAGGAGATTACTGTAACCAAGAAGAGAAGTAATGAGCAGTTTGGTAGTGGAGATACACGAGACAGGTCATATTTTAGCAATGTCATTGTGGAATAAACTGCAGGACGTTGCTTCAATGTGTTGGGAAAATGAAAGGAATCTATTAATAACTCCTAGATGCAAAACATGAGGCACAGAATGAATGACCATATTATTGGCTGTGATTGGTCAATGAGGACACTGCTTTGGAGGAAAAGGGGCTGCTTCGGTGTACATGGTTATTTTTTGCCTTCTCCTTGCCACCAATGTTGACATTTCTAAGAGGCAAGCAGAAAACATGAAAGGCAGAGAGCAGTCAGGCATGGATAGTCAGAATGGTTCATCATCTGTATAAAGGTTTTATTTGAAACCAACTGACCCAATTGCCCTGCTTATATGAGGACGTTTATGCATGATCAATCTCAATATATGGTAGAAGTGATGATGAGTTCGATTCTCAGTCACACGCAAAGCAGCAATGGCAGCCAGGTATACTACCATATGTGAATGCTGGCATCCGTACATCTTCATCTGTATAGTAGCACTGCCCACTGTTTTGCCATCTGCAGCCGCAACAGTCATAATTAGCGCGGCACTTACACAACCCTTCAAAAGTTTGGGGTCACCCAGACAATTTTGTGTTTTACAACTGACTTTTATTTATCAAATGAGTTGCAAAATGAATAGAACATATAGTCAAGACATTGGCAAGGTTAGAAATAGTGATTTTTATTTTAAATAATAATTTTGTCCTTCAAACCTTGCTTTCGTCAAAGAATGCTCCTTTTGCAGCAATTACAGCATTGCAGACCTTTGGCATTCTAGCTGTTAATTTGTTGAGGTAATCTGTAGAAATTTCACCCCACGCTTCCTGAAGCACCTCCCACAAGTTGGATTGGCTTGATGGGCACTACTTGCGTACCAAACGGTCAAGCTGCTCCCACAACAGCTTAATGGGGTTGAGATCTGGTGACTGCGCTGGCCACTCCATTACAGACAGAATACCAGCTGCCTGCTTCTTCCCTAAATAGTTCTTGCATAATTTGGAGGTGTGCTTTGGGTCATTGTCCTGTTGGAGGAGGAAATTGGCTCCAATCAAGCGCTGTCCACAGGGTATGGCATGGCTTTGCAAAATGGAGTGATAGCCTTCCTTATTCAAAATCGCTTTTACCTTGTACAAATCTCCCACTTTATCAGCACCAAAGCAGCCCCAGACCATCACATTACCTCCACCATGCTTGACAGATGGCGTCACTAACTCTTGCAGCATCTTTTCCCTTGTTCTGCGCCTCACAACTGTTCTTCTGTGTGATCCAAACACCTCTAACTTCGATTCGTCTGTCCATAACACTTTTTTCCAATCTTCCTCTGTCCAATTGCTGTGTTCTTTTGCCCATATTAATCTTTTCCTTTTATTGGCCAGTCTCAGATATGGCTTTTTCTTTGACAAACTGCCTAGAAGGCCAGCATCCCGGAGTCGCCTCTTCACTGTAGACGTTGACACTGGCATTTTGTGGGTACCATTTAATGAAGCTGCCAGTTTAGGACTTGTGAGGAGTCCATTTCTCAAACTAGAGACTCTAATGTACTTGTCTTCTTGCACAGTTGTGCACCAGGGCCTCCCACTTCTCTTTCTACTCTGGTTAGAGTCTGTTTGTGCTGTTCTCTGAAGGGAATAGTACACACCATTGTAGGAAATGTTCAGTTTCTTGGCAATTTCTCGCATGGAATAGCCTTCATTTCTAAGAACAAGAATAGACTGTCGAGTTTCACATGAAAGTTCTCTTTTTTTCTGGCCATTTGGAGAGTATAATCAAACCCACAAATGTGATGCTCCAGATACTCAACTAGCTCAAAGGAAGCCCAGTTTTATAGCTTCTATAAATGAGTAAACCCTAACATAGTATGCTAATATAATGGCACAAGGGTTTTCAAGGGTTTTCTAATCATCTATTAGTCTTCTAACGCGCTTAGCAAACACAATGTACCATCAGAACACTGCAGTGATGGTTGCTGGAAATGGGCCTCTATACACCTATGTAGATATTCCTTTAAAAACCAGACATTTGCAGCTAGTATAGTCATTTACCACATTAACAATGTATAGAGTGTATTTCTGATTAATTTAATGTTATCTTCATTGAAAAAAAATGTGCTTTTCTTTAAAAAATAAGGAGGTTTCTAAGTGACCCCAAACTTTGAACAGTAGTGTAGACCTACCCCATGCTGGGTGCAGAAGATCCATCTGAATCAAACACCTCAGAAAGCACACCTCAGAATAGCATGGAAGTTTGGCTACATGGCCACAACACTCCCATAAAACAGAAAAGTCGCGTACCATGGCAAGACAGCCGCGCATATGTCACCCAGAAATGCCCATTTTATGGACAGAGAGAACTGGCCACACACACAGCCTCCGTCAGGGTAAAATAATTATGGAGCAGCACATGCAGTGTTTACTAAAACACGCTAGATGCCTCAGCATTTGGACTTGTGTGAATCAGGCCGGATATATTTAGTATATACATAATGGGTAGGAAAGAATGTTCTCTCCTTTTCAGGCAAATTGTTATCTTGGCTGCTGTGAGGATTTGTATACATTCTCATTTGAAATATATTTTATATGTTAAGAAGCAAGAAAATTACACGTTATTTATGTTTATTTAGGGGTTGGCAAGTCATATACAGTTGTGCCCTTACACATCTTTACTGCAGTCACACCAAAGAGCCCCTCTCCACGTGCCAGGTCCCGTGAGAAGCTGTTAGCGCCAGGAGTCTTTTTTATGCAAATGTGCACGAGCAGACTTTGCCGATTGGTTTGATATGCGACACTTAATATCTGTGTGCGACCGAGTCTCTGAATCTGTATAGGAAGCAGCTTTTTTCCCACAGAAACTTCCGTTGTGCTTCATATACAGATATACTGTATATGTGTCCTATATCAAATTAATCAGCACAATCTTCTGGTGCGCCCTAGTCGAATCGCATTTTGCGACGACTTGCATGCATTTTGGGCAAAAAAAAAAAAAGGACGCTCAAAGCTAGCAGATTTGCACAAGACCTGATGGTTCACTAACGCCAAGCAAGTCACGCTACGTGGCATATTGAGGCTAGATGTACGAGTACAAATCTGTACAGTATTATAATCAGATGCTATTAAGCAAGTGATAAAACACAATATGGTCCATGGGAATGTAGTCCATGGGCCGCGATGCCTCCGGTCAAAATCCCGACAGCTAATGCCGGATGGGGAATTTAAGATAGGCATCGAAATGCCGACGCCTATCTTAATCCCGACGTCGGACCACAGAAGGACGCCGGACTGAACTAGATAATTCCGGGGCGTCCATATCGTGAGCCACGGGGACGGAGGGTTAGTTTTAGGCACCCCCCCAGGGAGGGCTAGGGTTAGGCACCACTGGGGGGAGGTTTAGGGTGCGGGAAGGAAGGGGGGGGGGGGGGAGGAGGATAGGATTAGGCACCCCCGACTGGCTTAGGGTTAGGTACCACCCCGGGAGTTTTAGGGTTAGGCACCCCTACGGGAGGGTTAGGGGGGGACAGGGCAGGGTAACAGTACTTACCTGCCCCAGTCGGGATCTTCATCCTGTCAGGCATCCGCAGTCGGTATTTGAACCGACGGCTAAACAGCCGTCGGCATTTCAATACTGTTCAGTCCATGTATGTCTTTAAGCATTCTTTTAGTCACAAAAAATGTTAGCATTCAGATGTATAGTCTTTGTTTATAGTTTTTTTCTTTGTTGCATGCTTTTCGATATAAAGCACAGTCACGTTATTAAGGTTAATACACAGTGGATTGTTACTAGCAAAACGCTTAACTCTTACCTCTATATATCCTTAGACAATAGCACGAGCCATGTTCTCCGTACAGTATGGAAGGAATTAACTGGATTAAAGTAAAGCTGGGTACACAGTGAGACGATGTTGTGCCGATTTGGTCAAATAGTGACGACATATCGTTTAGTGTTTATGCACGATATGTGCGCTCCTGTGGTCAAATGCGATGTCATCAGGTTTGATGTATTGCACATCAAACCTAATGATATCGCTTGCGGCTCCATGCATTTTAATGAAGGATGGAACGAGGGATCGTTCATTACATCGTACTAATGTGTACTTCGTATCCTATATGTCGGCCCAACATATCGGCTGCGTACACATCGCTTAGTGTGTACCCAGCTTAACTTGTACACAGATTAAAAATATTTGATGGCATAGAACAGTGTATACTAGAAGGTCAGTGTCTGATGCACAGCTCTGAGAAAAGATAAACATTGCTGAGACTTTATATGGGAGTGTCAAGGAGCTGGCAGAGTTCTATTATCTTTGTTTGCATTTAGTGCACTAATAACATACATTTTAACCAGATGCACAAGGCAGTAATTAAATAGAGTATGATATATTTGCCATGTGGTTTGATATTATATTGTAACCAACAGAGTTATGTTCAAGCACTGTTTAGAACGCGTCACTAATACACATTTATTGGCTATATGTAAATTATTGGATGTAGGACAAAAAAAAAAAAGAAGGTATAAAAAAAGGCATAAGGTATAATAGCCAATGACTGTTAGACTGCTCCTTGGACAGATTTGAACTTGTACCATAGCTATCCCTTTCAGGGCCGGATTCATGTTTGGATGCAAATGCCATTGCAGCTGCTATCTCTCACGGATCGCAATAGCAAAATATGCTAATGTCTCCAAATCCTCGCCGAGCATAGGGATGCCCACTGCTGCCTTCCCATATTTGTCCGACGGCGTACAATAGCGTGAACATCGGTAACATCAACGCAGATCGGGTAGCCACACAGCTTCTGAGTCAAGTCTGACCTGTCTCAAACACTGCATCTCTCCTTACACGCTGAGGGCTCTCATCCTGAGAAGGAGATTGCAATGGCTAATTTATACATGCCCATGAAACGGAGTTTAAACGGTCCAGACACGCCTGCGTTTGCCTAGCCACCCCGTTACTTTCCCCAAATGCCGACTACCTGTTACTCAATTTGCGATAGATTCCACTATGTGTGCGTGATCGCTAATTAATCGCCACATGTGCGCACTGTGGGCAACAGCTAGTAAACTATATGCTTGCAAACTATGGACTGTATTCCATTAGTTTCATACCCGCAAAAAAAGTTTTGCCTGGCGGACTTTTCGCAGATATTGCGTCTTTTGGACGTGGAAACTTATTGTGCGCGTCCCCGCTATTTGCCGTATTCAATTGGAAGACATGCAAAAACGGCAAGCGGCAAATTCAGAACAGGCGGAAAGTGCTGTCAGAATTGGGGAAACCAGCCTGAACCCCCCAAAAAGATGCAGTAACATTGGGGATCAATGTAGATATGACCAAATTGCCCTAATAAAGCTATTTGGGGTACTTAAGTTGTTTCAATAGCTTCTTATTAGCGTCTTTGCACAAGTGGTGAAGAATGGCATTAAGCAGTATTTTTTGGTGAAAATAAGTAGTCCTGTCAAATTTGGGGTACTTGAAAATGCGTGCTAGCATATTTTTAAGTCTCTAAAGTGAAGTATTAAAAAAAAACATGAAAAACGCACCTGTTGCAGGCACCTGCAATCATAAAAACACCTGACCCATCCGTGCAGACCCCCAAAATGTCTATTTCACTAGTTTTTATACTTGTCCCCCCACTTTGTGCTTTTACTCCCCCAAAATTAAAGTACTTTTTTGGGATGTTAAGTTTTTCCCCGGGATTTTGTGACACAGTTGTCCTTTGGGGGCTGTCCCAAGGGTTCTGAGAGGTTTCCCCACCTTTGCACCCCAAAATAAAAATGTTGCACTTCTTTTCTCCTGCTATTCAGAGGCGAATCTTTTTCACCTATTACATTGTATTGACTTTCCGTGTACACGAAAACCGGCTGGAATTGAATACGGAGATAAGTCCCGACCTGGCGAAAAAACGCAATCGGCGATACTTTCTCGCGGAAAACGGCTTTTCGCTTCTAATTGAATACGCCCCAATATGTTTATATACTACATACTTATAAATTCTATCCCTCTAAAGGTTAATTTACATTAAAAAAAAAAATTATTCTAAACACAATTCTGATTTTAACATCTATTTAAAGCAATTTTTTAATATAAAAAAGCCTAGTCTATCTTCCTACTTGACAAAGAATACACCATATGTATAATATACATTTGTACAACTATAGATCAAAAAAGTTCCACATACCCAGGTTAACTAAGAGAGTAGTGATTATTGGGAGAGTGGGTGGTTGGCCATAAAATGTACTACACGTCTCACACACTTTCCACTCCGTGTGAGTGCACACAGAAATATTACACCATGACTTATTTACAGGCATAAATAATGCATCCAACTGTTTTGAGATTACAACTAGCATGACATTAATATTTTACGTACATTTAAAATATTTACTCTGCAGACAGTAACTGTTTCCCATTACACTTGGGGAAGCCCCTATGGGTATTTACTGGTACACATATTGCTCCAACATCACTTCCACTAAGTAACAGATTTATAGTACCTGTTCCAAAATGAATGAGATGGTCTCCAACACTAATTTTAGATCTGGCTTATCCAATGAAAAAGCAGCTTGGAGTTTTTCCTCTTCGTCCTCGTTAAAACTCTGTTCTGCCTGAAAACAAAATGAAAAGCAATTTCAAATGACGCAAGAAACAAAATATGCAGAAAATATATGGCACAATATCTTTTAACTCCTGTCTGCTTTATCTTTTAGCAAATCTGGAGTAAAGTATTCAGTTCAGAAAACAGTGCCAGCCTCGCATGGATCTAATCTATCATTTCATATTTTTATCTGCAAAAAGGTACATAAATGAGACGGTGCAATTTTCAAAACCATTCAAAGCTAATGTCAGTTATTTGTATCTTTTAGACCAGTCAAGAAAAGCCTCTTGTGATAATCCCAAGGCTGAGATCACATAACAAATCTGCAAAATAAATGGTCTCGGGGGGATAATTGAGAATCTGACTGTGCTGCATTCATCAATCCAGTATTGCCAGTGAGAATGTAATGTTGTTCTTTGCACTGATACACAGAGTTAGATGTAAATTCATCAACTAGGATGTGAAGCTGTAAAATCCAGCACAGAACTGATCTCAATGGAGCCAATGGTCTCTGTTTGGAGGAAAACATGACAAACAGAACTGAGTTTTCTCTCATTATTCCAAAAGCGACATGACGGAGTAAATGTTCATAAGATGTATAAGTATTTTTTTGTAGGCAAATATGAGGGTGATTTGACAGAACTGCAGGCTAAACAGGCCTGGACATAAAGCATAAACAGGCCTGTTTTCAGGCATATCTTTTGTACTTAGTATAGTGTAGGTATAAGGGTGCACTACTGATGTCGACACAAACTAAGTGTACACATAGTGGGTGGGTGCAACACTGCACAGGCGAATATACTGTGCACGTAGTTCAGGAGCAACATACACCCGGATTCCGTCCAACTCAGCATCAGAACCTAAGTGTATCTGCTGTGGGTCATAGGAGGAGGATCAGGTCCTGTTGGACCAAGGATTGGCTGCTGGAGAGGGAGAGTCGATCCTACATGCCCCTGCTGACGGAAATGAGGGAGAACAATCCAGACGACTACCGCAACTTCCTGCAGATGGATGACACCACCTTCCAGGAATTGCCGTTTGGTGACCCCATATATCCGGAAGCAGGATACCAATTTTCAGATGGCCATCACAGCCGAGGAGAGGCTCGTGGCTACGCTGAGGTACCTGGCTATGGGACGCTCCTTTGAGGACATAAAGTTTGGCACCCGCATCTCGGCTCAAGCTTTGGGACGCATTATCCCGGAGACGTTGTTATGTTTGTCTAGTCGCTGTTCAATGATTGCTTTCCAATCTCAATAGTGTGGTTCCAAAGTACAAAGTGATTTAATAATAAAAGATAGCAGATTAACAATTAATGCAATAAGTACAAAGTACAGCAGATACATACGCAAGCGCTCTGGATCCAGCATACAGTCATTCAGTCCTGAAGTCTGTAGTCAAACAAAGAAGACTGCTTGCTAGTCCCAGAGCTCAGATATATACAGTTCATCTTACACAGAAAACAAAGGAGGCGATCTGGCATGTTTCCATTGGTTCAGGCTTCAGGTCAGTCTGGTGTAAAACAGGACATTGGCCAATTCAAAGGGTGCCAACAAAGGGTGGGGGTCAGATCTCCAACTGTTGCACACATGATTTGCCTCCGAAAGACCTAGTTCAAACTGGTCTATTTACATTACACAAACAATAGCATTCTGATAATTAATTCCCTATCATCCATAACTTGCATACGCAAGGTGCGATCTCTTTGCCTTTAGGAACGGATGTCTGCGAATAAATAGGGAATTAGAATGATACCAAACATGATCTATCCTCTGTATCCTGAATCTTAGATCTCTATAAGGTATATCTTACATTATTATTATTAACTATAAATAACTCTATCAACCCTGGTTATAAAGACAGTGTGTAGGAACCATTTTAGAAGTGAATGTGTATGTGTGCAAATGTATAAATATGCATATGTATAAAAATGCATTCGCATGTGATGTGCAATTACAAGCTCGCACGCTGTAGCCTGCTAGTCACATATTTTCATACAAAGATGATCGTATCAATGGATAATAATTGTAAACGACTTCATCCAATTATTTGACTTTAACAAAGTGCAAGGCTATCGTGAAGGTTCTGCAGTTCCGTTATTGTAAGGTAAGATAAAATACACACCACACATTTTGTGAAATATTAAATACTCAATAAAACAGTTTTTTGGGGTTTTGTGCAGTTTTTGCAGCCAACATGGCCTATAAAAAGTATAAAACAAATAGTTATGTGAAACTTTTATTTTCTTTAGAGCACTGATCACCCGACTTCAGTCACTCCAACTTTCTTTTATGGTGACTGTTATTATTAGAAGACTGGTGCACGTTTTTGTTTTACTTTCATCAGATCCGGCATTCACAGTGTCCGTAAGCGTCGTGCGGTTGACGGGATTACTATGTTTCCCTGACAACTCGACAAGCTGACGTCACCTCCTGCCCATACCGGTTGTCCTCCAACTGGGTTAGAATGCGGCGTTGCCAGGGATGTCTTCCCACACAGGTGGCTTTCTTCCTCCCACACATCTTGTGAGGTAAGCTTCACTTTTTTCACTTGTCACTCACACCTTGACATAGGGGCTACGCGCCTCGAAACGTTGGATTCATGCCGTGATTTTGTTTGTGTACAAACGAGTGCCGCTGTCTTTTTTCCGCACTATCTATAGTATCACCAAGTTACCCAATCCCTGATAAGAATGGTGCGGTATGAGCTCTGGTGTTTGCGAGCCAGATTTCAGGGGTTCATACACATGCTGAAAGTGCAAAGTCAGTGGACCCGGCCTCATTGACATGCACTTCCAGCATGTGTTCATTAGCAGCCCAAGAGTCTGGGTCACAAACACCATGCTGCAAACAGCACCATACTTATCAGGGAGTGTGAAACTTCATTCGACTGTTGCCAAGTATGCCAACATGGTGCTTTTTGAGTACCAAACAAGTGTCTTAAATGGCTGGGGAACCACATAACAATGATGATAAATCATCATTGTCCTCACTAGCTTCGCATAATAGTGAAAAAATTTGGTGGTGATGGTGTAGAAGTAGTTTGGTCGGAGGCGGCGGATGGAGTAATATTTTGGAAGGAGGAGGTGGCTGGGGGAGTTGCTTGGAAGGAGGACGTGGTTGGTGGAGCAGGATGGTAGGATGAGGTTGGTAGGAGGTGGTGGTTGGGGGAGTTGTTTGGAAGGAGGAGGTGGTTGGGGGAGCAGGATGGTAGGAGGAAGTTGGTGGGGGATAAGGTTGGAAAGAGGATATGGTTGGGGGATGAGGTTGGTAGGAGGAGGTGGTTGGGGAAGCAGGATGGTAGGAGGATGAGTTTGGAATGTGGAGGAGGGTGGGGTATCAGAAGGGTAGGGTGGGTAGTTTGCCGTTGGTGGATGGTATGTTTGGGATGAATAGTAGGTGGGTGTTGGTATGGTGAGTGTAGGGGGGTTGGAACTACTGGCGGGGTAATAAATGGTAGTTTCCGATGTCAGTAGAGAGTTCCTTGCTTTAAATATGAGTTCAGACGTCATTTTAAAAAATTGTATTCTTTGGTCCTGGACTATTCCTCGCAACACTGCACTGACATAGGCCGCAAAATGGTCATATTCGTCGGGCGGTTTCAATAAAGCCTCTCTGGCCTGATGAAGTAGTGGGTCTTCTTCAGTTTCTTTACTTTTAGTTTTCCGCCTTTGTTTTTTGGATATTGGTGCGGTGGGGTTTGGAGTTGCAACACTATCTTCTCCACTGTGTAGGTCCGTGTTGCTGGGGATATATGAAGTCTGTAAATAGAGAACATTAAATTAAAATGTCATATTTTAAATTTGATTTAAATTTATTTCACAGTCCCCTACAAGCATGGAAAAGTGGATAGCCATTGGGGATGAGTTTGAGAGCCGTTGGCAGTTCCCTAACTGCAGAGGAGCTATTGACGGCAAGCATATTAGGATTAACCCACCTGCCAACACTGGATTCTACTACTACAACTATAAGGTGTACTTCAGTGTTGTTCTAATGGCTGTGGTGAACGCACACTACGAGTTCCTGTTTGTAGATGTGGGGAAGAACGGAAGTTCTTCCGACGGTGGCTCCTTTCAGAAGACGGCATTCTACGAGAGGCTCACCACTAACACCCTTCATTTGCCGTCCAGAGAGGCTACCCATACATGGCCTGAATTACATTTTTATCGCTGATGAGGCTTTCGCCCTTCGTGAAAATGTAATGAAGCCATTCTCACAGGGGGCCTTGACTCATGAGAAACGGGTGTTCAATTACCGCCTATCTCGTGCAAGGCGTATTGTCGAGAACACCTTTGGGATCTTGAGCAACCGATTCCGGATTTTGCATACCCCGTTAAATTTAAAGGTGGAGAAGATTGACTGGGTGGTCACGGCTTGCTGTATCCTGCACAACTTCCTGCGCAAGAAAGCCACCCAGCAAAGGTTATTGGGAACACCTGCAGTGGAAGACCCAAAAAATCCGGAACTCCGTTTGCCTCAGTGGTGGTACTGTACCTGCGGTTATGGAACCGGGACTTCTCTGGCCAAAAAGGTCATAGAAGAATATATGGCCTATTTTAATGGGGACGGTGCAGTGCTGTGGCAAGAGGAGTTATCTGAAAATGTTGGAACTTACCATAGATGACTGCTGATTCACCAACATCCTCTTCCAGCAAGCTGCACTCCTCTGACTCAGCCATCACCTGTACAGAAGGTCGAACCGGATCCTGCTGCACCAGGAACAGGAGGAGGTCATAATACCAGAGCATGGGTTTAAAAACGTTGTCTGTCCCGGCTCCCGAACGCTTTGAAATCTCCACCTTCTTGTGCTGTTTGATGAAGATTGTACTCAGATTCTGAATCTTATTTCGAGTCCAAACTAGGGACGACGCATCATCGTGATATGGCTTACTATACTCTGACAACTCGAGTAAGGCCTGGTTACGCTTCTGTTTGTTGCTGTACATTTTTGACTTGGTACGTCAAAGACAGTCATGGTGCCTGTATAGCTCGATAAAGCCAGTATTGAATTCTGGTTCACGATCCAGAGACATTCCTATGGTGGAAAAAAAAAACATTTTAAATAATAGGGTAAAATGGACATATTCATTTGGTGGATTTTAATATGGCCACCCCCAAAAGTGGGGGTGGCCATTGAATTGCATAAATGGGTCCCCAGTGGACTTATATTCTCTACACCCCCAACAGTGGGGGTGGCCATTCAACTGTGTAAATGGGAACCCCCAGCGGACTTATATTCTGGCCGCTCCAAACAGTGGCGTTGGCCATTGAACTGTGGGCTTGATCCAGAGCCGCTCGTCTGCGAGTGCGTATGGGTCGTAATGCGCATGCGCCAACCAGTCAGTGCGGTCGGAAATCGAGCGCTCGCAAAATAGCGAGTGCCTGCTAATTTGAGTGACAGGATGAGGCGTTTGTGGGTGGTAACAGGGGAAGGTGCTTGAAAACGGGGAGTGGTGATCCGAACGCAGGCGTGCCAAACGGTCAAAACGGGCGTTTTAAGGCTGTGCATAATTAACAAAGCAGCGTCAATGACCACGTCACTTGGTTGTCTCTTAGCCTGAACTGTTCGCATGATTGCGGTAGGAAAATCCTACCACAAGCACTGCGAGCAGTTCAGACGCCTTTCGATGTACTCGATTAATCTAATAAATAGCGGAGATGACATAGGATGCGAGCGGCCAGGGGGCGTCTTTACAAAATAGCGAGCGCATGTTTCGTTTGCTCGCTCAGAGGCGTCAACAGACCGCAAAGAGCGAGCGCTCAATTTAAATAGCCGGCCCCTTTTTCTGAACGAGCGAGCGCAAATAGCGTCCGGCTCTGAATCAGGCCCTGTGTTAATGGGGCCCTCACTGGAGTTATATTATCTACACCCCAAACAGTGGGGGTGGCCATTGAACTCAAAATAACTCCCCCAAAATGGTGTATTGAAAAGTTTTGGTTCAATTGTTGATTTGTTATTAATAAAGTTGCAGTGTAATTTATTTGAGATGCATATAATTGTCTATGGGGTGGGGGATAAATACAATTCATTATCACAATGTGCTTTTCATGATTTCATTAATAAAACATGGGCGGTGGACGGTGGGGTGGGTGATGGGCATTGGTTCCAAAACAAAGGTGGGCCGTGGGCATATGGGTGGGTGATGGGTATTGGTTCCAACACACATGTGGCCGGTGGGCACATAGGTGGGCAATGGGGCATTGCTGGGCAAACAGGGGTGGGCATTGCTGGGCGGTGGTCAGAGTGTGCAAAGCTCAAAGCAACGCCCACTATGCATATGCAAAACATTGGTGACCAGTGGGCATTGCAGGGCAGCAAATACTAGACATACCTGCACAATCGTGTCTGCTGCTCACGATGCTGCTCCTCTCCGCTCAGGCACTGTCTGCAGTGGGCGTAAACAGGAACTTGTCACTCAAGTGACGGTGATCGGACACTCGATGCATCGCATGGTGAAAAACACGGCACAATCAGCATACGAATACGACATATAATATGGACTGCACATCTGATGATACGATCCGTTTTAGGAGCTGCGGGAGCGCGCATCGAATCGTATCCTACCATAAAAATGTACGATTTCTACACGACTGATCATACGGCGCATCGAAGATCTGCCAATCGGCCAGAAATCGTGCAGGTAGGTGTATGGCCAGCATTAGTGATACTTCCCCTTAACAAAAGTGAAAATGGTCCAGATTGAAGAAAATAAGTGAAACTTGGTACAGTCACATATTGTTACAATGGCTGACAGAACCACACTAGATGTTGAGTATAATCAAATTTCTTTTCATTCCTATATCCAAAATGTTCTTTGGAGGAGCAAAATCATCATACTAAAATGCATCTCTATTAAAATGCAGCGCACAGTAATCATTTCTGTTAGGAAGCTGAGCCTCGAAATAAATGCTGAGCTGACCCAAATGTAACACACTTTTTAATATTTAACAGAGATAGGATTACATCAATTTAACAAACATTTTGAAACCTGTCACATGTAACTAAATCTTATTAAAGTTGATTTTAGAGGCCGTACCCTACAAAAAATACACAAGTAATCAAGTCCGTTAAAGCTATGTGGACAGTTAAGGTTTGACATTTACTGAAACTTCTTGAATTGTAATTAAACTATTGTATCTATTTAATAATGTGTACTATGTATTCAAATTATATATACATATATATATATATATATATATATATATCAGTTTTGGAAAAGCTGGTTACTGTAATTCTGTGGCTGCAATAAAGAAAAGTGACCATCTCAAAAATACAATTTAGTACATCAGGTGTGACTATACATTTTCCAAATAGAACATTGTACTATACCTGTGGACATAACCCAGTGTCAACGTATTACACATAATCTAGACACAACTGTAACTACTCTGGAGAAAGGGGTGTAGGGAGTGGGTTAATGAACTGCACCATGTACCTACTGTATAGTTGGTTACATTGTGTACTGTACTTAAAAAATATGTTTGAATATCAAAATAAGTGTTTTCACTTCACTGGGTGGTCCAGTTTTGTGCCACTGTTCTGAAGCTGCCACAGCAGTGGCCACTGAGTAGGAAGGCGACGGATACCCACCATACTTTACACCAGCCAGCAGCCATAGGGGCAGGTCTTGATGGTGCATCCTGGATTCAAATTAGTCCATGAGGGAATTTGCCACTCACTCTGTGGTTCCTATTGCGACTTGGATGGAAGAGCTACAGCAAGACCAGGATTCCTGAAAGTAATTTGGGACGGAGATTTAAAGACTATATTACCAGACGTTGTGGTGTCTGGGTGGAGAGGTAGTAGAACACCCATCACACTAAGCATGATGGCAAAAGGTGTTCTCCAGGCTGACTCATGTGCAAAACTAGCGATTCAGTCTGAGCTAGAGGCTCCCAAACTCGGTCCTCAAGGCACCCCAACAGTCCAGGTTTTAAGGATAACCATACCTCAGTCTTTTCATTTAACTATTTGTGCTCAACCATGGATATCCTTCAAACTTGGACTGTTAGCATGCATTGAGTACCAAGTTTGGGAACCTCTGGTCTGGGCTATAAAAAGGACAGTGGGCTGGATTACCCCCTCAAAGACTGTGTATACAGTTGAGTAAAAAGGGCCCGATGTACACTGTACTGTATGCATTCCATCTGGGAGTATCATCACTACCTCCCAGTGAAGTGCAACAGCTCTTATAGGCCGTAAACATTACTCTAAAGGTGGGTACACACTGCACAGATATATCTGCAGATGATGGTCGCTCATACACACTGAACGGCATTTATCTGCTCCTGTCCCCGCGGCCTCTGCTGAATGTGTACGGGTTGGTCGGTAGACCGCCCACACACACTGCCCAATGGACAGAAATATCTGCAGATATATCTGCTATCGGCTGTGCAGCTGGCGCGATATGTCTGTGAATGACATTGTTCACAGACATATCGCGGGTAGACACTGGCCGACGGGCACCAGATATATTGGCCGATCAATTGATCGGCCAATATATCTGGCAGTGTGTACCTAGCTTTAAGATGGGTACACACCTAAAAGATATACCTGCAGATTTATCTGTAGATGATGGTTGTTCATACACAATGAACAAGTATTATTTGTCATCTGGCCACAGGTCCTGCTAGCCGAGGGGCATGTCACGCCACCCAGCTGACCACCCGTACACACAGCGCGATGGACAGATATTTATCGGCAGATATATCTGCCATCGGATGTGCAGCACAGCTGACGAGATATGTCTGTAATCGACGTAATTCACAGACATATCCCTGATAAACACTGGCACACAATATATCGGCCAGTGTGTACCTAGCTAAAGATCACGGATCATATCTACACAATGCCATTTATCTGCAGAATTTCTGTGACCTACAGATAAGAGCTAATCCTCTCTGTCCGCAGGAGATCTCCTATTGAGCCTGAGTCAAAGCTCTGCCGCTACCCTATGGTCTTCTTCCATATTAAGGGGATAATTTAGAATGGCACACAAGTCAGCAATTATATTTGTAATGTGTGCGCGGAACTAAATGCTGATATTCTAATGTACTCTAAATTGTGCACATCTAAGTGACCACACAGGCCCTAGCCATACTCGCATCATCATTAACAGCACACATTGGCACCAGCCTTATATCCACAGTCACCATCAAAGAGGTGCTGGAGGAGCTATACACAACACTCAGAAGTAAGCAGTTCCATGAGGTGGCAAAAGGAACCTTGTGGTGGCAGCAACTACTACTCTAATACAAGTGGGAGTACAGTTGGCTCTTATAACGAGTGAGCTCCTGGTGGCTGAGTAACACAAGCAGGAGAGGTCTATAATGGTAGGTTAACCAACCTACTCCCAAAATTGTACTCACCTCCCATGACTTCTAAGCATTTGGATTCATCTACAGTTGGTGCAAGGTTGCTTTACCACCCTTGCACCACCGCCAACAACAATTGGCCTGCAGTTTGGGCCTACCCACATCAACGCAAGAGGCCCATCATACTAGGAGCGCAATTAGTTACACAAGGGTATATTCATTTTGCTGCGGATTAAACTTGTATTAGCACCTTGCCTGCAGGGCTAAACCAGTTTTCAGATTTATGTATTTAGCACACAAAACAGGCCTAATTCAGCTGGACACTATACAATAGAATTATTGAAGATAATGCTACATATGAGAAGCAACCAAATATTAGTTTCAGCCAAAATCAAATGAGAGAGAATCAAGCTTTACAAGAGCAGGACGGCCACATTAAGTATTTAAGATAACGTATTCATAGAATCTGACATTCTGTATTTATTTATTCATTGCCTCATGCCAATTGTATCAGTTTAATGTATGAGCAACATTTGCATTTATACAGATAAACCTTTGAATAATGTGTAGTAAAAAGACAGGTGATGCCAGAGCAGATGTAACAGTGCACTGCATATTCTTATGTACGCCCCATCAAAGTAAAGCTAACATAATCTGATAGGCAAGTCAGCAGAGTCAATAGGAAGCCGGATAATGGGAACAAAGCTTGGATGCTCAGAGTGTTCTCTCATATCTGCAAAGAAAGATCTTTCCCATAACTTATTAAGTGTAACTTTACATCCATTATAAAAAGGCATATTGGGTTAGAGACAATATACAGATGTGTCTTTTCTTGCAGTTGCGTCAGTCTCACCATATAGCCCCTCTTGACATTCCAGGTCCAGTGCGATCCAGCCATACCTGGGGGCATATTTACTAAATGTACATTTTAGTCGATTTTGTGCTTCAGGGTCTAAATCATACATTTACTAACAGATGATTTTTATCTCTAAGTAAATGTGTGATTTGAGACACAAAATCGATCACAAATCGACTTTCAGTAAATATACCCCTAAATCCCACAAATACTAATACACGATTTTTGACATTGTTTAAAAAAATGTCAAAAACCATCTGTTAGTAAATGTATGATTTAGACCCCTGCAATACAAAAGTGTTCAAAAAACAACCAAACATTAACCAAAATCGATACCTCAAGAGTCTTTTTTGTAAAAAATGGACATCTTATTTGCATAATTACACATAGAAGCAACTAAACTGCATTGCTTGCGTACGCTGATCAATGGAGCATGTGACACTTATACATCTGTGTGCGACAGAGTCTGAATCTGTGTAAAAACTGCTCCAATGTGATCAGCGGCGGATTTTCCCCATGCCAGGATTTATTGTGCTTCATCTGCGGCTTTGTACGTGTGTAAAACAAATTCCTGTGTAGTTAAAGTCGCTGCCTAGTGTCTCTAGTACACTGTGATTGGCTTTTCGCTGATTCTGCAGTGCATAGGCTGTTGTAACAGGGTGCCACACCCTGCCCGATTTCAAAAGGACAGAATGCGCCCTGCCCCCATGGGAGCACCCCACTAAACAACCTGTCCCCTCCCACGGGCCGCAGTATAGCAATTGCGGTATAGCGATTACTGGTGGTGAATGAATGCGAACGGCATCTATTCACAGAGACATGAGCGCTTGGGGGCAGCCCAGCATGTCCAGAAGTGCCGGGCACGCCACCCAAGAGTGATGAAAAGGAGGCGTGTCTTAAGGACCTTTTCCCGTGGCCACACCCCCTTTTCTGGAGCGTGCCAGAGTGTCCGGCGTCTGACCTAGAGTGAACACTACATATAAGACGCACAATGCAAACAAAAATATGGTACGCTACTCTTCTCAGAGAGTCTGGCGCAGTATGGATGCACAGTAAGTTAGAACACATCTGTCTCATTAAACTATGTTATACAATATCATGAAATAGCAGTTTACTGAGCTGAAAGAGAATTGATGCATGAAAATACAGATGCGCCCAGCTAGTTTGATGCTCATAGCGGAACGTTAAGTGATGGCTGTACTGTGGCGTACCGTGGTATTCTACAACGAAAGATAAGCCATGGCATGTAATACACTGCTTAACCTCTGGGTGGCGAGTGCTCCACTAATAAAATTTGTACTGCGGTGGGATGTTGAGAGAAATGCTTTGAGTTCTTAAAAGTTTTAAAAGTACTTAAAAGTATTGAACCTGACATGATCTCTCTATGAAAAACTTGCCCCCTGTTCTGTGTACAACACAATGTCTACTGTATAGCAGAAATGCCAAGTGGTGGGATGTCGAGAGAAATGTTTAGAGTCCAAGGTCACAGGAGTGCTGTGTGATTCAGTAGCGCCGAGCGTCTTTTATGCGTCTTTTTACCCTTTAATGCGTCTTATTAGCACAAGCAGCTTCTGTTGATTAAAATGATATGCAGCATGCCTATGTTCTGTGTTCCAGTACGGGTGTATCTGCAAGCAAATCACTATGTTACAGTGTAAAGGGGCTTATCCATTAGCAGATGTTTTTCTGAACGATGAAAGACAAAAGATATCTATTGAAAATTCCGGTGACTGTGCTGAAAGATATCTGTCATGTACATGACAGATTTTGGCAAAAGACGAAAGATGAACGATATCGCATGACATCATTCAGGGAGTGGATTTTTTTCTCTCCAGTGCTTTGTAGCTGCTGTTAAGAACGTTCGTCGTTTACCGCATATAAACTGCCAGATATTTCTAATATCTGGCAGCGATAATTGACCAACATGATGGAGAGACGAAAGATAAAATGTATCGGCCACGGGAGTGCGCATCTGTCATCGTTCAATTTATCTGCTAATGGATAGGCCCCTTTACAGTCACTGATACTATAATGTAGTGTTTTGTGTGCAGATAGGCATGCTGCATATAATTTTAATCAGCATAAGCTGCTTGTGCTATTATAATTCGCATCGCTGTGTGTTTCAGACGCATTTGAAGGTAAAAAGTTGCATAAAAGATGCTCGCGCTACATGCCTTATTAGTACAGTACATGTAAACACATTCATCACATCTCAGTGAAAGCTGTGCGTGCCTGTGACCCCTGTCTGAGCCCATGAGACAAAAAATATAAATATATATATTATTTTTTTTAACAGTACAGGACTCGTACACATACTGTACTGTTATTATTTTATACTTTATTGAACATTCTTCTACAGCACTGATTCCATGACCAAAATGCTGTACTATAGTGTACCGAATCCCATCTTCTGTCAGTTAATCTTCGGGCGGTGATACAGAAAATGCATTGGAAATTTTACGCATGTGCTGTGTAGTTTAGGAAAAGTGACACCTGGTGGACAAAAAGTTGGATTACACAATATGACTTTTTTCCAGTGCTACGCTACTTACCATTACGAAACATTCTGTGTAGCGCGACTCAAGGCGTACTGTGTGGCGCAAGATGCATGGCGTGCTACATGGCTGTATAGAGCAACAAACTAGCTGGGCACATCTGTAAGTGCACCTGTAATATTAAAACCATAGCAAGAAAGCATCTACTCGCCTTGTATAAATGGCATAAATCGCCTTGTATAAATGGCATAAATTGTCAATATCTGCTATATTCCCAAACTAACTACAATGGCACCTACAGCATCAATAATGACTTTCTGAATTTATAAATATGCAATAATCATAACAATAACACTATAAAACAGACTATTCATTTATACCAAATAAAAGTCCACAATTTATTTATTTTTTGTAGACTTTATTCCAAAAAATAAAAAGCATTGGGCCTGATTCAGACCAGGTCGCTAAGCAGCGAACGCTCGCTAAGGGCGATTATCGCAAATCTGCGCTAACGCCAAAGTACGCATGCGTGAACCATTCACTGTGGCCGAGAATCTTGCGCTCATAGTACACAGACGGGAAGCTACTTTGAGTGACAGATACGCCATTTGTGGGTGGTGACCGTGGAAGGTGCTTGTGCGAACACAGGAGTATCTGAGCGTCAAAACGGAGTTTAATTGGTGTGCATAATTAGCAAAGTCACTTGGTTGTATTTTAGCCTGAACTGTTCGCAGTGCTTGCGCTGGGGTAGGGGCTACCTCAAGTGCTGCGTGCAGCTCCGATTGGTCTCGATGTTCCCGATTAATCACACACTTCCTGGAGATGACGTGTGCTAAGAGGGAAAGGTGGGCGACTTTATACTCCTGCATACGCTCACTGCTGTCTCCCTCAAAGACATATAGGGCGTCCTTAAGCCAGACAGTGCGATCGCGGGATTTGCATACCCGGACCCTTTTTGGAGCGAACGAGCGCAGCTTAGTGACCGGGTCTGAATCAGGCCCATTGTGTAATGGACATTTTCATGGAATGAACCTCCTCTGGGTAACATTACCCTAAGATGTGGATGTAACACCAATATTCCAAATTATATGGGTACAAGATAAGATGAAAGCCCAAACCGTATCATGCAAAAAAAAAAAAAAAAAAACTCATAAAGATCCTGCACTCACATGACAAAAATGTGGTCTGAAAATGGAACATCTTGGCCTTAATTGAAAAATTAAAAAAAAAATCAAAAATTAGGTTTGGTGAGAATCCAATACATGACTCCATGCAAGGAAATACATCTCAAATAACACAGGCAGCCGCAAGACATGGTGATGCTTCCCAATGAACACACTATTCGAACGAGAAGGCTATACAGGAAACTAAATGATTAACGTGCACAATATAGAAAATATAGGAAGTTCTTTAAAAACCTCTGGATCCTTTATACAGACAACTGAAACAGGCATGAAAACCCACCTTAGCATAAGCACAACCTCAAAGCTACATTTTAGTAATTAAAGAAAATAAATTAAATATTAAACTGCGAGTAATTGGCATGCTTGAGAACTGCTGTTCTATCTATCACCACATGTACCATGTGTAAATAACAATGGTCGACAGTTTTTGTTTCCCCTGCTTTACTGGAAACCAGCACAGATTGTCTGCTGCCAGGACTGGTGGAAGATATGAGGAGTGCAAGCTACCCGGTTCTTTATTTTATTTTTTTTAACAACACATTAATTTCTATGATGTACACAGAAATCTCATTGAGCTGAAAAAGAAAAATCGCCATATAAGTTTTTTTTTTCTTTTTTTTAACTCACACCTTTCACTAGCTTTGAGACCAGCAAGTTTATTTTTGATCATTCCAATGGTGGTCTGCTCTTGATACCCTCATGTTGTTCTTCTATACTTAAACCAACAGAATGAACTTGGAGATATCATTGACTTTGCAATGATTGCCAAATGTTTTACAGAGTTTTGAGGAACTAGTACATTCTATGGCAATTTCTCTTTAATACATTTGTCAGTTAAAAAAAATAATTAAAAAAAAACAAAACAAAAAAAAAACACGAAATAGTAAAAAAAACTAGCAATTTAAATAACTTTTTGTGAAACTCCTTAGCAAATCCTTCACTGACTCTCAATAGGGATCTACAGCTCTCTATAGTCCAATTTTGGTTATACTGTAAAAATTCTCAGACCACAAAGGGGTGAGACAATTCAGTATGTGAAGTTTTGTGTTGTCAGAATGTCAGACGTCAAGAAGTGGTTGTGAATATGGAGTTTTAATCTGGGTGGGTGAACTTTGGGCAGATGATAGCCGCGCTCAGTTTGTCCAGATTTTTTTTTCCCATGCAACTCAGCCCCTTCATATGGCACATAACTATTCATATGTACTCATGGCTAGCTACAGGTCAAGGAAATTATAATGATTTATTTATACATAGATAATGTATCACTGTGTTATTAAATAGACATCACACTGAAGCATTCAGTAGCTAAATAAATAACAGAGGACGTAAGCTGTTTCCAGGAATATCTATAGTCAGATGTTTTACAGTCAGTTATAAAGTACAGTGAAATGCTAAACTTTACACATACCTATTTAATATGTATCCTATATGTACCTTTGTTTCATATCACAGTAAGAAACATAATAAACATATATTCATTATAAACAACATTTTTGTGCCCATTAAATCCAGCTACTCACTTTGAGATGAAGCTTTTGCAGTATGCGGGAAAGCAATCGGGGGAATTTGCCTGCATCCATTCCATTGATGATTGATACAGCTTGCTTAATGCTAGGAAAGAAAACTAGATCATGTGAGTAAACAAGCATTTTGTAATTAAAGTCACTATTTAACATTAATACAGATGTGTCCTCTTGTTTCTTTGCCACTTGTGCGTTAAATCGCGCCATGTATGGTGCGAGTCACGAGGCTGGGTATACGTGCTGTGTTCGCATCTGCGATCCATAGGATTGCATGGTGCAAATACTGCCGCAGCCTGGTGTATCATGGCACACTCGTGCGCAGCAAGTCGCATGGCACAATGCACATGCACCTGCCATCAAAGCGGCAAAGATGGAAGAGGATAAGTATTGAAACATCTCATGATGGGTAAAATCAAAGAGCTTTCTCAAGACCTTCACAACCTTATTGTTGCAAAACATACTGATGGCATTGGTTACAGAAGAATATATAAGTTTCTGAAAGTTTCAGTGAGCTCTGTTGGGGCCATAATTCGGAAGTGGAAAGAACATAATTTCACCATAAACAGGCCACGACCAGGTGCTCATTGCAATATTTCTGACAGAGTGAAAAGAATTATCAGAAGAGTTGTCCAAGAGCCAAGGACCACTTGTGGAGAGCTTCAGAAAGACCAGGAATTAGCAGGTACAATTGTTTCATAGAAAACAATAAGTAATGCACTCAACCGGCATGGCCTGTATGTACGCTCAACACGCAAGACTCCATTGTTGAAGAAAAAACATGTTGAAGCTTGTTTAAAGTTTGCTGCACAACATTTGGACAAGCCTGTGAAATACTGGGAGAATATAGTCTGGTCAGATGAGAAAAAAATTGAACTTTTGGATGCCATAATACACACCATACCAACAATGAAGTTTGGAGGTGGGAACATCACGGTGTGGAGCTGTTTTTCAGCATATGGTACTGGCATATTTCATATAGCTGAAGGAAGGATGAATGGTAATTTGTACCGAGACATTCTTGATAAAAATCTGCTGCCATCTACCCTGATGCTGAAGATGAAACGAGGGTGGACATTTCAGTAAGACAAACATCCCAAACACACAGCCAAGGACACTCTCAACTGGTTTCAGAGAAAGAAAATAAAGCTGCTAGAATTGCCAAGCAAATCACCTCACTTTAATCCAATTGAAAATATATGGAAAGAACTAAAGATCAGAGTTCATAGAAGAGGCCCAAGATTTGAAGACTGTTTGTGTGGAAGAATGGGCCAAAATCACACCTGAGCAACGCATGCGACTAGTTTCTCCATACAGGAGGCGTCTTGAAGCTGTCATTACCAACAAAGGCTTTTGTACGAATTATTAAATTTCAGTAAGCGTGTTCATTACTTATTCCCTGTGTCATTTCACATAACTAAAATTTATGGACATCTATGGTTTGATTTCTTTCTTTGCATGTGTGGATTGCATGGGCTGTTGCTGACAATTTCATTACAATAGCCCCATTACAACTATATTTACTGAGAAAAATGTTGATGTGTTCAATACTTATTTTACCCGCTGTATATGTGTTTTTACTTTGCTACACGTCCCCCATTCTCATTTACTTGGCTACAGCCATTTGCCATGTTATGAGCAAGGTGCATATCTGAGCAGGCAGAGCGTGACTGACAGCTTGGCAGACGTAATGCCCAGAACTGTATGGATTGCATTATTCATAAACAGAGACAGATAGACTAATGTAAGGGTGCCCACACACATAGCAATCTGCACACGATCCCACGGTGTGCAATTTCCCCTGAACTCTCCCCCGGCAGCTCCTACACACGATATGGAGTAAAAAGCATCCAATCTGACTTAAGATCTATCTTGCATCTTAACTTTTTTTTTTTTCAGTGCATTGTGTCCCAGATTGTCAGATCTGCCCTACTGCATGGAAGATCTGACGATGCGATGTGCGACCAGCGGAGACGCGCATCGCATCATGAGTGGGGACTCACGATTTACTCTCAATTTGGCCATATTTTACACGATCTGTCGTTCCAATGTGTCGGAATCGGCCAGATCGGGTAATATATTGCTTTGTGTGTGGCCAGCTTAACAGTAACTCACATCTGCAGAATCATCTTTATTTTTTGTAACCTGTATAAGATTTACGGGTCTATTTATTTAAAACAAAGGCATCGGGGGTAACAGACACTTAGCTCACAGTCAACACCAGCAGGCAGCCAGTCACACTGCTATCCCAGCAAGTTTAGTGTAAAAGAGCTTAAATGTGACTTGGGCTTCCAGTTCCAGATTCAATAACAAGAACATTATAAAAATAGAGAACATTTTTTTTAAATGCTTTATTTCACTAACATTTTCTTTCCTGAAGTTAACGTGATCCTGTACTGACCCGTCATACTTTATTACAGGCCAGCACTGGAATTTCAGTGCAATACTGAGCAATGAATTTACTTCCATGGTTTATATATGAAAATATTGATGCTACATGGACAAACATTTACCCAATTGTTTGCTTTATTTGTATAAATGTTTGGTAAAACATGTCATTTTGCACAGCCTCATCATGCCTTCGGCAGTGGGAATAGAGGACAACTCAGTATGAGATGCATGGCGTGAGTGAGACGACATGTACCGTGCAACTGCTCGCGCCTGGTGTCTTTTTTTGCATATCTCTCGCTGAAAACACGTCTTAGCCGCAATGCGACTAGGATGCACCAAGACACTTATATCTGTGTGCGACTGAGTCTGTATACAAAGCACAACTGAACTTGGTGTGGCAAAAAGTTGCAGCATTGTAGAACTTCGTATACAGATTCAGAGACTCACACAGATATCAAATTAATCAGTACAGTCAGCTGATGCGTCCTATTCACATCATTTTCTGCATAATTTTATGGTTTGTTGAAATGTACCATCAGCCTAATGCTACAGAAATCTCCTGCAGAATGTTACTGAGCACTGTAGATTGCAGTCCCCATTATCATCAATAAAGACTACAATGAGACCCCTATGTACCAAACTCTGAAGAGCTAGTTTGGCCCCATCAGTTTACATCACAGGTTCTCAAACCTGGTCCTCAGGACCCCAAACAGTGCATGTTTTTTCAGGTCTCCCCACAGAATCACAAGTGAAAAAATTAACTTTTAAAATGGGTCAGTGAGTAATGAATACATCTGTGCTCCTGCTGGGTGACCTGGAAAACGTGAACTGTGTGGGGGCCTAAGGACAGAGTTTGAGAACCTCTAGTTTACACCATTTTCAGATGGTGTAAACCACTTCATACCTTTGGAGGCTTACAAGCAAGATCTCAAGATCTCTCTCCCGCAAAACCCATCTGGCACAGTGTCAGATTCCCCCGACTCCTACAAAATGCCAGTGATGCAACTCCTCAGTGACCGTGGGCCAGGTGCCACACAATAACATCACCGTGCAACGCCCGGCTCCAGGTCACTAAGAATGAGCTGGCATTTTGGGGTCACCCGGTGCGGTCTGCACCCCCCTAGTGACGACACTGCCCCCAACAGAGTATTTATTAACAGTAATATTACGTGTGTTATATAGATCATGTCCAGAACTGTAGTTTAACAATGGAAACAAAATGAACATTACAGAGACAAATCTTCACAACCTATAATTGGTTGTCCCTAAATAGTAGAACTATATGCTCACACAGCACTGCAATTAGTCATTATTAGCTGGGGCAGCCAGATCAGAACTATAGCCCTATAACTCCAGACAGACAGACAGACAGACAGACAGACAGACACACACACACACACACACACGCTGCAGTGTCACTGATTCCCATTCCCAAAGTTTCAGGATATCTTAATATTTTTAAAAGTAATATATTGCACATTGCCGCTTTTAGAGGTGTCTGAGCAGTGAGCACAATGAGATCACCTGCTCAGCATGCGATTGTGCAGAGAGCTGGTAGAATAGCATTTTGTGCTGCAGGCACCCAGCTCCATACAATGTGCTGACACTGCTGCAGCACCCCCCAGTCGCGGTATAACCGTGCACCACCTGACTCCACTACCTCGCACTCTCCTTCACTACCGCTGTCGCCATGGTGACCGACTCACTGCTACGTTGTCCTTTGCACCGATTCGCGCCGATAAAGGTTCAACCTATTGGTTGATAAGTAAGTGTCTGTCATGTGATGTGACAGCTACTGGGCCAGTCAGCTGATTGAACACTTCCTCGTTCTTCTACGGTGGCCTGCAAGCGACAAAAAACGTATTTTCTTTCCTTTTCCTTTTAGTAGGCTGGTGTGAAACTGAAAGAACAATGATGATCATATGTCTCCCGAATTAAAGGGATAAAATAGCAAATATATATATATAGCTATTTTTCTGGTAAAATAGGCCCAGGATCTGTTGGTGGAGCTATAGAAAAATAATTATATACTGTATGTATATTACAATATATACACACATTTATATATAGTATTTAGAAAAGAGGGCACTCATCAAAAGAGACTCCAAAATAATACTTATCTTATGGAAAATACATTTTGGCCCAGTACATTACGTCATATTCAATGAGAGGTTCAGGAACTGAGTTCCTGCTGAAAATAGCACTATATATATATCAGAGGCATCTTAAGAGAGGAGGGGGCCCGTGTGCACTCCCCGTGCGGGGCCCCCTCCTCTCTTCCCGGTGGCCGGCAGCCGGCTGACGCGGCTGGCCAGCCACCGGAGCATTAGTAGACTCCGGGCACTAGAGTGTGCCCGTAGTCTACAGCGCATGCGCAGAACGCCAGGAATATGGCCGCGGCGGCCATTTTCCGGTGTTCTGAGCCGCGTTGACACCCGCTGCGGGACCACGGACAGGTACGTTTAAAATAATATGGGTGCAGGGTGTGCAGTGCGGGACCTCCCTGGACCCATTACAGATACGCCACTGATATATACTGTGTATATATATATATATATATATATATATACACAGTCAGGTCCATAAATATTGGGACATTGACAGAATTTTCCTATTTTGGCCTCTATTCACCACCACAATGATTTTGAAATGAAACAAACAAGATGTGATTTAACTGCAGACTTTCAGATTTAATTTGAGGGTAATTACATCCAAATCAGGTGAACGGTGTAGGAATTACAACGGTTTCTATATGTGCCTCCCACTTTTTAAGGGGCCAAAAGGGGCACCTGCCTGCCCATACCACGTGTGCCGGGAGCCGTCCCCTGATGAAAGGACTCTGCAACATCAAAGCTGCAGACTTCAGCCTTGTGCCTCGGAAACCCCCGCCTGCCCGCGTGTGTTGACTGCCTGGCCGCCGTTCACCTGTGCCAGGTGCATGTCCCCCAGAGGGGGTTGGAAGTGTCAGGTAAGGGAGGGGGATGAGATAGTTAATGTAAGAAGTTGGAAGAGTCAGGTAATGGAGGGGATGGGAGGTATCAGTGGAGTGGAAATCAAGAGGGTGAGAGGAGCCAGATAATGGAGGCTGCCTGATCCGTCAGGTTTTGGAGGGAGATGAAAGGAGTCAGTTGGTGGAAGGGAATGAGAGGACCCAGATAATGGAAGAGATGGGAGGAGTTAGATAATGTATGGGATGAGAGGAGTCAGGTAATGGTGTTGGGAGGTAAGATGGTCGGAGGAATTAGATAATGTGTGGGGGTGAAAGAAGTCAGGTAGAGGAGGGGGATGAGCAGAGTCAGCTAATAGCACAAAGCCTCTGAACGCCCTCCCACATGTGTAGGATGCCCATCTGCCACTCGCCCATGTCAGGTGCTTGGTTCCTGTCCCCCGCCAGTAGGACTCTGTAGCATCCATTACGCTGCAGAGTCTGGAATTGTGACTCTGCCACCGCCCGGCCTCCAGTATGTGCTCGTCTCCCGCCAGATTTAGTCACAGCCAGACAGCCCCTCATACTGGCCGCCGCAGTGAGGGCGAGCGTGAAGCTGGCTTCGGGAGTTTTTCCTGTGGCCTGTGTATTTCTTTATTTTCCTTTGGGGGCAATTCAATTTAGCGCAATGTTGAATAGCGTCTGGAAGGTGTTCCCAGAGCTATTCAATTGACCACGCTGTTAGCTTGGCTAAAGGATTTATGCTCGCACCCTACTGAGCCTCCCCATTCATACTCCTGAGATTTGCTATAAAAATGATTAGAATACTACAAAGGAGATATTTATAACTCAGAAATATCTTCTTTATTTATTGTGATCATTTTTATAGTCACCAGCTGTCACGACCCTGTCTAGTTGTCACCTTTTTGCCTTGGGACTTACCCCTGTCAGCTTCCCCATGGAGCTGTGTGTGTAATTTGCCTGGAGGATTTGCTCTGATTATTGCACCTGGTCTCTCCTCTGTCTGTGAGCACTGCTAGCCCTGATTGGAATCACAGGTGTGGTTCTGATTCTCAGAACTGCAGAGATGAATACTTCCTCTGCATGTTGTGCCTTCCACCACTCAGAATGCTACTACCAGACCACCTGTCCGTATCCACCAATTGCTGCCAGACCCATGATATATATAACCTCTCCTGATAGCATTCTGGGCCTGAACATCTCGTCTTCCCGTGGTGTATGGTTCATGCATTCAAGTCTGTCCCTGAAACCTGCTACAGCAATCCCTGGTGCTATCCAGAAAACCTGTTTCAGCTGTACCTGGCAATCCAGTAAATCTGCTGGCAGCAACCCCCGGTGCTTCCAGAAAACCTGTTACAGCCAAACCTGGCAATCCAGTAAGCCTGCTGACAGCAATCTCTGGTGCATCCCGAAAATCTGCTACAGTAATACCTGGCATTCAGACGTCCTGTTACAGCATACCTGGCCTGTGCTCTGCTGTTAGTCTACTCCTGGTTGGTCCCTGGCACTCTGTAAACCTGCATTGTGTCATCCTGCCTTGCTTCCTGCTGTGGATCAACTCCTGTCCCTTTTACCTACCTACTCCCCTCCCTGAACCTGCAAATTCTCAAACCTACCCATTCCTTCCTGAAACCTGTTATTTCCAATTATCCAATCCAGCCTGCACCTGAGTTCTAGCCTTTGTCATAGTAATTCCAGATTACCCTGTTCAGCCCTCGGCTCAGCATTACCTGACTTCCCTTCAGCCATAGTCCACGTTGTTCCAGTCCAGAGTCAAGTTCTCAGTTCATCAGTTCAATTCAACAAGTCTTCCTGCCGGTTCCAGTCCGGTCCCTCCAGTTCCTGTCATTTATCATCAAAGGCAGTTTTCACTGCTACCCAAGTCTTGTAAATAGAGCTATTTACATTATCTGTGATTCCAGTCATGCCGGCCTCCGTTGAAACCCGATCACCACCTGAGACAGGTAACTCACAGACACCAATTGTGACACCAGCTTTGTGTAGCTCCCTGGGACTGCAGGGAGACGAGAAATGAGGCAGCAACAGCTCAGCCTCGCTTCTGTATAATCAGATACTGCTTGCAGAGCTGGGGGCAGGGCCACACCACGGGCAATAAGCTGCACAGAAAGAGAGCTAATAGAGGCATGCCTCTGTGTATGAGGCGGGAGTGCCTTGAGCACTGATGGACATTGTGTCGTGACCAGGAAGTGCACTGCAGTGTTTAAAAATCGGAGCTCAGTCAGCAGCAGCAAGAGAAGACAGTGATGCAGGTAGGAGAATTAGCTTAGTGTAGTGAGGGAGGAGTGACAGTGAGTAGGGGGTGAGACAGGCTCCCAGCACTCAGACCCATCTCCATGTGTGCCTCCCCAGCCATTGACCTAACCGCACAGCACTGATAGATAGATGTATATGGAATTGGTATGGCATACCGCCAGACCTAAGCCCGGTGGATGAAATACCGATGCCATAATTCCGGCAGATGAAGATCCCGACGGCGCCTGGTAAGTATCCTAACCCCCCCCCCCCTCTCCACCCCCTAACCCTTCCTTAGCGGTGCCTAACCTCCCACCCTAGTGCCTAACCCTAACCTCCCCCTCTAGTGGTGCCTAAACCTACCCCCTTCTCCGCACCCTACACCTAACCCTCCGGCAGGGGGACCTAACCCTATCTTCCCCCCGAGGGTGCCTGACCTTAACCCTTCCTTCCCCTAGCCTAATCCTAACGCTCCCAGGGGGGTGCCTAACCCTAAGTCCCACCGGGAGTCCCTAAACCTAACCCTCCCATGTGGCTAACAGGTCCCGACGCCTGGCTTACCTACGTTCGGTATGCCGGGCGTCGGGATTTCGGAGTGGGGCTGATGATAGGCGTCAGTATTTAGACGCCTATCATTAGTCCCATGATGGGATTTCACAGTCTACTGACTACATACCATGTATATACT
Source organism: Taudactylus pleione (assembly GCA_031769625.1). Taxonomy (NCBI): domain Eukaryota; kingdom Metazoa; phylum Chordata; class Amphibia; order Anura; family Myobatrachidae; genus Taudactylus; species Taudactylus pleione. The sequence continues at coordinate 12,060,684 of JAUIMM010000201.1, read as the reverse complement.
GTATATATAGAAAGATAATAAATATATATATATTTAGTCTCTCCAATGCATGTGTGGCACTCCAAGCAATAATCAACGCTCACTTGCGGCATAGGTAAAGTCAACATTTCAATGCCCGTTTATTCCGGCATTTTCATCAGGAGTGAGCGTTGATTACTGCTTTGAGTAATAAACAAGCATTGGTGCATTGGTGAGACTGTTCTATTTACAGTGAAGGTACCTAGCTAAGGAAAAGGCTTTACAAGGGAGTGCCAGGCTCATATATATATATATATATATAATCAATTAACTAGTTCAATACAGATGACTACAATCATAAATTAGTTGGGAAGTCCTGGAACAGAGAATTTTGTGCATCCTGGAATAGGCCATGTTAGGAGGTATGTATGTATGTATATCTCCTATCTGTCTATCTATATCTATCTGTATATCATACTTGCTCCGCCCCTAATGCCAGGAGGGGGCAGCCAGGTCGGCGTAGTGGTGGGTGGCAAGGCATAGGCAGGGCGTGGCCGAGGACAATACTGGCATTAAGAGTGGAGCGGGAGGGCGTGGCCACGTGATCACGTCACTACACAGAGTAGGCAAGTATGCTATTTATAGATTTACCATACTATGGGCCGGATTCAATTAGACGCAAAAAGCCGTAATCGGCGAAAAAGTTTTGCCTATTGCCGCTTTTCGCCTATTAGCGTCTTACCTCCAAATTCAATTCCAGGAAGTTTTCGCCTAAGCGGAAACTCAATGCACTGAAATAGGCGGAACAGTTTCTCCAATGAATGGCAGGCAGAAAAAAGTGCAAAATCTCTATTTTGGGGTGCAAATGTAGGGAAATGATTCAGAACCCTTTGGACATCCCTCCACCCCCCCCCCCCCTCCCCAGAACACCCCCAAAAAAGACATAATTTGTGGGGCGAAAATGAAAACAAAAGTGGAGGGACAAGGATAAAAACTAGCAAAATAGGTTTCTTGGGGGGCTGTATAGATAACGCAGGTGTTTTTAGGATTGCAGGTGCATGCAGCAGGTGGATTTTTCAAATTTTTTAAAAGTGCACTTTAGAGGCACAAAAATATTCTAGCACCCATTTGCAAGTACCCCAAATTTCACTGGACTATTTATTTTCACCAAAAAATACTGTTTTCTATCATTCTTCACCACTTTTACATAAAAGCATCTAGAAAGCTTTTAACAAAACTTAAGGGCACAAAGTACATTTATTAGGACTAATAGTACACATCTGTAATTATTTCCAGTGTCAGAGCGTCTTATTTTGGGGTACAGACTGATATCCCCATTCTATTCAGTACTTTTCGCCTATTTGCGTTTTCGCCTGTTCTGTAATTGAATAGGGCAAATCACCGGGAAGGCACATACTGCAATTTTGCGTCCCAAACAGGCGAATGCGGCAGAAAGTACAACAGGCGAAAAGTCACTGACTTTTCGCGGCTAATTGAATACGAGCCTATACATTTAAACCGGGTCACTCATGAATTACACATTTTCTGTGGCTGGCTGACTACAAGCCTGCATTTCACCTGATTTTCATCAGCCTAAGAACCTGTGTAATTCATAAGTGTCATGGTTTGAAAGGATGCATTCTAAGCATATCTGTACAGTATACCCTGTGTGTCAATATACACTGTGTGAGGGAGGGGGGGTGGCGTTGGACCCGGGCCCCCGCCGGGCCTCTAAGGAAGCCCGGGCCCGGGTAATTTGTACCCATTCCCCACCCCTCTCTGCACCCCTGCCTATGTGTTAACGCCTGTTAACATGTGTTAACACTAGTTAACACATTACTTTAACGGGCGTTAAAAAGGGGCTCTGATTGAATAACCCCAGGCGATGAACCCAGAGGCTATCACCCTTTTTCACAAACATTAAATGAATGGGTCTAATTGAATTCTCCTTTTTTTTTTCAAAATCTTTTTATTGGATTTTCAGATGAAAAATATAACGATACAGAATACAAGAAAAAGAAAGACATTCTAGTATTATAATATAGGCATTGTGTCTACCCATCGAACAGGTGTTTAGATTATGCAGTTATATATATCTTATCAGACAACAGGGTATTTAAGTTCCTCTCGTGATAAGTACAAGCTTGGGATGATGTAAATACATCCTGTCTAGTTGACATAAATCCAGAGAAACATAATAGCGGAAACAAACAAAAATGTCTAGCATCTGTAGATACAGTCAGGTGCATAAATATTGGGACATTGACAGAATTTTCATATTTTGGCCTCTATTCACCACCACAATGGCTTTGAAATGAAACAAACAAGATGTGCTTTAACTGCAGACTTTCAGATTTAATTTGAGGGTAATTACATCCAAATCAGGTGAACGGTGTAGGAATTACAACGGTTTCTATATGTGCCTCCCACTTTTTAAGGGGCCAAAAGTAATGGGACAAACTAAACAATCCTAAATCTAACTTTCACTTTTTAATACTTTGTTGCAAATACTTTGCAGGCAATTACAGCCTGAAGTCTGGAACGCATAGACATCACCAGACGCTGGGTTTCATCCCTGGTGATGCTCTGCCAGGCCTCTACTGCAAATGTCTTCAGTTCCTGCTTGTTCTTGGGGCATTTTCCCTTCAGTTTTGTCTTCATCAAGTGAAATGCATGCTCAATCGGATTCAGGTCAGGGGACTGACTTGGCCATTACATAACATTCCACTTTTTAGCCTTAAAAAACTCTTTGGTTGCTTTTGCAGTATGCTTCGGGTCATTGTCCATCTGCACTGTGAAGCGCCGTCCAATGAGTTCTGAAGCATTTGACTGAATATGAGCATATAATATTGCCCGAAACACTTCAGAATTCATTCTGCTGCTTTTGTCAGCAGTTACATCATCAATAAATACAAGGGAACCAGTTCCATTGGCAGCCATACATGCCCACTCCATGACACTACCACCACCATGTTTCAATGATGAGGTGGTATGTTTTGGATCATGAGCAGTTCCTTTCCTTCTCCATACTCTTCTCTTCCCATCACTCTGGTACAAGTTGATCTTTGTCTCATCTGTCCTTAGGATGTTGTTCCAGAACTGTAATGGCTTTTTTAGATGTTGTTTGGCAAACTCTAATCTGGTCTTCCTGTTTTTGTGGCTCACTAATGGTTTACATCTTCTGGTGAACCCTCTATATTCACTCTTGTGAAGTCTTCTCTTGATTGTTGACTTTGACACATATACACCTACCTCCTGGAGAGTGTTCTTGATTTGGCCAACTGTTGTGAATGGGTTTTTCTTCACCAGGGAAATAATTCTTCTGTCATCCACCACAGTTGTTTTCCGTGGTCTTCCGGGTCTTTTGGTGTTGCTGAGCTCTCTTGTGCGTTCTTTCTTTTTAAGAATGTTCCAAACAGTTGATTTGGCCACACCTGATTGTTTTGATTTTTCAGCCTAATGATGGCTTGCTTCACTGATAATGACAGCTCTTTGGATCTCATATTGAGAGTCGACAGCAACTGATTCCAAATGCAAATGTCACACCTAGAATCAACTCCAGACCTTTTACCTGCTTAATTTATAATGAAATAACGAGGGAATAGCCCACACCTGTCCATGAAATATCTTTTGAGTTGATAGTCCCATTACTTTTGGCCCCTTAAAAAGTGGGAGGCACATATAGAAATCTTTGTAATTCCTACACAGTTCACCTGATTTGGATGTAATTATCCTCAAATTAAATCTGAAAGTCTGCAGTTAAAGCACATCTTGTTTGTTTCATCTCAAAGCCATTGTGGTGGTGAATAGAGGCCAAAATATGAAAATTCTGTCAATGTCCCAATATTTATGCACCTGACTGTATATAGTATAAAATATATGGGGGGTGGGGGGAAGCAAAAACATAAATGGAGACAGAGGGGGAGGGGAGATACACAAAGGGTGAGAGGGACATAGGGATAGTCTGTAGACACTACAGTCACATCTATAGAAGAAAAATAACTTCTATGCCATGAGAAGAAAGAAAAATAAATAGAAGTAAATAAGTGACCGTAAATAAGTTAAGCATTCATCAACATTTGTCTGTGTAAGAACAGTTCTGTTGTTTGTTTGGGTGTTCTGATCCAATTTTTCAATATATTTACCCCATTTTCTGTAAAATGCCAATACTTTTGCTTCTATGTGTGGTTGTGTAGATTTCTGTCAAAATATAGTAACTGGATCAATTTCACCCTAACCTCTGCGAGGGAAGGGGAGGATCTAGAGACCCAATGTGTCAATAGAATTTTTTTTGATATTGTCATAAACCTGGTGAGAATTGGGATCAATGAAGATTGGGAAGATTTCAAATCCCAGTTAGAAAAATTTGCGCATAAACATGCTAGTGAGTCAGGGGATATACATTGATCTCAAATAAATTGTTTATATACATTATAACTTTGTTCCAAAAACGTTTAACCTTTCTATATTCCCAAATGCTGTGGACAAAGGAAGCATATACAGTGACACTTAGGTCACTCTCCTGTTACATCTGGATTAAAACGGGCATGCTACAAAGGCGATATATACCCCCTATGTATTGTACGTAAGATATGAGGGACTAAGAATTCTCATTGTAGAATCATAGTGCGATAATAGTTGGTTAGGGGAGGTAAGAGAAGGGATATCTTTCTGCCACTGCAGAACCATCCCAGTCTCATTGGATTCAGTGAGAAGCCCAATGAGAGGTAAGTATATATATTTGAGACGGAAGCTGACCGTTTCGCATAGACTGATGATTGATAAAATAATATCAGGAGAGGAAGAGGATGATCTAAAGTGTGTGGGATGAAGTGAGGAAAGATAGTGTCTTACTTGTAAGTACATGTAGAAGTGGGATTGAGGTGGATTATATTTTTCCTTAATATCAGCAAACAGATATAGTTTCCCTCCAGGATCAAATACCTTGGAGGAGTCGGTGAGGCCTTTCTGTCTCCAGATAAGAAAATTAATGTTGGTAAGGGATGGGAGAAAAGCAGGATTGCCCCATAAGGGAGTGCGGGGAGATAATGAGTTTCTCTGGAATTTTTGTTTAGTGATAGCCATGAGTAATAGATGTTATGGAATAGAGGATTGTGGAGTATATCTGTAGGAATATCAGAGGCCTTTGAGTGTAGTAAGGCTCCTGGGGAGAATGGAAAAAAGAGAGCTCTGTCCAACCTAGAGTCTGTGTATATATATATATATTTCTGTCTAGCAGCGAGTCTAAAATGTACCTAAAAAAGATAGAGAGTGAGTAATAGGCCATATCAGGAACTCCTGTACCTCATATCTTTCTTTCAGCTATAATTTTATTAAAGGCAATTTTAGTTTTTTTTGAGTTCCATATAAATTGTCATTTTCTTGCGCAAAAGAGCAACATCTTTTTTAGATAAGGATATTGGAAGCATTTGCATTAAATATAGTATTTTTGGAAAGATAAAGCTTTTGAGCACCGCCACCCTACCCAATATGGAGTGGGAGCGATTTCCAGTCCTCTAAGAGTTTTACAACGAGAGAATCATCTGGGTGATTCATAGTGCAGCTATTAAGAACCACGTGTATTAATATACGAACAGATAGACCCAATGTGGTCTACCAACAGTGAAGTATAAGTAATAAAAGTAGTAGCAAGAAATAGCAGAGTTATACAGTCAAATATTCAAAAAGAATTAGAAATATTGATATATAGAAATGGCCAGCCTGTAATAAGATCCATCAATGAACTTCAGCCATTGGGAAGTCACTTATATCGGCATTTGAAGCATGAGATTATTCTTCCAAGTATGCTTTAGCAGCAGCAGGAGTGGAAAAATCTTTGTGGGAGGATCCCTCATAAATACGGAGACGAGCCGGGTACAATAGACTGAACTTGCGGCCTTCCGAAATTAATTGTGAGCAAATAGGTGAAAATGCTTTTACGGGCCTTACTTAGCTCTACGGAGTAATCTTGAAAAATAAAGAGTTTGTGACCCTCCCAGGTCAAATCTTTCTTGCGTCAGGATGCTGACCAGAACGCCATCTTATGAAGATAATTAAGATATTTGAAAAGGGTGACTTGGGGACGCGGCTTGTTTGGTGAGGGTGGTGGTCCCACTCTGTGTACCCTCTCAATGACCAAGTCACTACATTCTTGCTCTATACCTAAGATGGCAGGTAGGGTATTACGGACGAAGTGGGCAAGAGAGGAACCTTTTACAGATTCAGGAAGGCCTACTAGCCTTATATTGTTCCTATGGGAATGGTTTGCTATGTCTAATTTGTTATGGATATGGTAGGTTTCAGAGGTGAGTTTCTAACAACTTGTTTAAGATCTGTTACCTCGTGGAATGCTGCACCTATTTGATTTTCAGTGTGAGAGTTTCTCTGCGATAGCTGCTGTATCTGCAGCATGATGTTCATGCACAGCCTGTGAGAGAAGGGGTGTCATGGTTGACTTAATCACCTCCACTATTTCCCCATAAGTGATAGTGGAGTCTGGTGGATGGCATGCCTGGGACAGTGGCATGACGTCTGTCTCACGAGCAGGTTTTTAGGGGTTGGAGAGGTAGGATCAGGGCTTCCGATCGGCGTCATGTTACTTGCTGCGCGGTGCTTCTCCTGGCACGCTGAGAGCTGGCCAGGCTGTGGGGCGCGGTGACAAACCGGTCCATGTGATCCTGTCACAGTGGGGGTGGGGGCAGCGGAGGAAGTGTGCGGCAGGTTGTGAAGGCAGATAGTGCCTTTAAAAGGTTCACCCCGGTGATCAGAGACGGAGCTCAGACTCGATGGATCCTCACACCATGACGCCGGAACCGGAACTGAATTCCCCTTCTTAATGGCTCTCGGTCACCGAGCTGTTCACCCTCTTAAGACCCCTGATAGTTCTCTCACTTTCTATAGTGGGCAGGTCACGGAAATCACTAAAGCCTTCTACAAAAATTTTATATTCTCAGCCAGAATTCATACCACCTGACCTCCTCACCCGTCCTCCACCAGACAATCCTACAATGCCTGTCTTTTATTGCTTTATTTTTAAAATGTCTCTGTTTTGGATGAACAACAATAAAATGTGATGAGAATTTGGACGATACGGAGTGTGTCCTGATATTATTGAGCAAAGATACACTCTACATGCCGAACTATCAACAGAAATCTGTGAGTGATATATGTGGGGGGCTTCCCCAAAAATCTTTATCCCTATGGTAGTGGTTGAAATATTTCCATTGTTATAAGAAGAAACATATGAACGTTTCTGTGAACTACTTATGAGTATTGAAGCAAAAAACAGGATTACACGATTATTTTTTTGTGTTTTCTCTTTCATATGTTTTATTGAAAGTATACCTTCAGTAAGAAGACTTAAAAAGGGTCACATTGGAATAGGTGAGTATTGTTCACCTTATTTTTTTTCTAAGTGCTATTGTACCCAGTTTGTTTTATCCTTTGTACAAGTGTCAGGAACCATATTGGAAAAAGCCAAGAGATTAGGGTGGCTAGGGAACAAGCAGGTGAGTGATGGTGCTAGATCTCCCTATTGCTGCCAAACCCAGGTTTGGCAAGATCTCCCCAGAGGCGCGGAGTCTAACTCACTTGGTGGCCTTCACCAGTGACCCCTCCAGTTGGGATATGGGTTTTGCTGCACCAAGTGAGCAGGTCGCGGCCCTCTGGACAGGTACCTGGGAGTGGCAGGAAGACCAAAACTATAAACTGAATACTTGAACATCGGAGATCAGCGTGAACTGAATACTTGAACACAGGAGATCGGCAACTGAACTGAATACTTGAATACAGGAGATCAGGGTATGAACTGAATACTTGAATACAGGAGATCAACAAATCAATTGAATACTTGAGCACAGGAAATCAGAGTATGAACTGAATACTTGAACACAGGAGATCAGAAATGAACTGAATACTTGAGCACAGGAGATCCAGGTGTTGACTTGCACAGAGAAACACAAAGAAATGTGGATACAGGCATGTACTGGGAATTACTAGAGATCCAGCTGAGAGCTAACTAGTAATTAGCATGAAAGCTGACACCACAGGAACACAGGGAGGCAGTTAGAGAGCTGAGCAGCACACTAAAAGACAATACAGGGATTTACAAGAAACATTGGAGTTCTGTGAGAGCTGAAGTAACACGCTGGGAATTAGCATGGGGGCTAATACAAGTAACACTGGTGGTCAGCGTGAGGGCTGAAACAACACACTGTAGATACTTTGTGGAAAATACCAGAGAGCATAACAATCACTGGAACAGCGAAGTTGAACAGCAGTTTCCTGTTCCTGCAGTCAGACTTAAATACCCCTGGGTAGCTGGTCATTGGATCAGAGCACTGATTCCCAACCTCAGTCCTCAAGGCACACTAACAGTTCTGGTTTTAGAGATATCCATGCTTCAGCACAGATGGTTAAATCAAAATAACTAAGGTAATAATTAAGTAACCTGTGCTCAACTATGGCTATCCTTAAAACCTGGACTGTTAGTGTGCCTTGAGGACCGTGGTTGGGAACCCCTGGATCAGAGGATCAGTTGAGTGACCACAGGACCAACATGGCTGTGCCCATGCCTGGCACCCCGGAAACCAGGATGCACGCATGGAAGCCCTAGCAGACCCCGGGGAGAATACTCAGCCATAACTCATCACTACACCTGGCGTCTGAACGCCTCAGAGCCCAAGGACGCCAGTTCAGCGGTGAGTAAAGGCCGATCCCAGGCCGCATCCTGACAACAAGATTAAGTAGAGTGTTTGTGTAACTCTTGACTTGGAGTACATAGGCTACATTAATAAGTGATCAACTTTTTGTGGTTTGAAATAAATGAGCTGTAGTGTATGTGAGATTGTGGTAAAAAATAAATGTTGGCACAAAGTACTTTGGTACATTAATTCAATTTTTTCACTTCATCTACAGCCTCTTGCTTGTCTGTTTTTAATTTTAAAAACTGGGACACAGGTTCTAACAAAAGGGCAGTAATTCCCATTCTCACAATCCTAGTAACTGTGGACAAAAAAGTTATCCTTCTCCACTGGACTACGAGCTCAACACCCCCACTTAATGAAGTCTTGTACTTGATAGACGTTCGACCCTGCCAAACATGTTATATAAAAGTGTTGAAAAGTTTAATAAATAACGGGAACTATACATTACTATACCCACAGCTTTAAAATATTTGAGTCAACAGACTGATTCTTACTCCACCACATAGAGAGGAACTTGTGACTCTGGCTCGGTCGATTTCCCTTGTCAAATTGTGGATTATAAAACCACTTTCTCTACTTAGTTATTTATTGTTTCCTGCCCCAATGCTCTATTAATACTTTGTAACTGCTTATCAGGTGCAAGCATGTTATAGGGTATTGTTTCAGCTGCCTAATCTCTATGATTATTTCAGTTTAGATATGCTCTTCTTATATCCTTAACTGCATCCTCCCCCTTCCGATTCCCTTTGTGTGCTCTCCCTTTGTCTTCACTTCCCTCCCTCATAATTATAGTTTGTCATATGTATATTAAACTGCTACCAGGTAGATGATTAAACCACTGTCTTAACAAAAATTAGCAGGTGTTCAAGTTAACCTGTTACTAGTCACTTGTCGCTTGAAGACCCTTATGTGTTAAATGTTCTTTACACACCTTTTATTCTAAGTATTATATACCTCATGTAATCCTTTGTATTTTCTTTATTGTGAAAACAACACAAATTATTAAAAAGAAAAAAAATAGAAGTGCAGACTAGATATATCATTCACTTTAGCTGGAGACAATGGGTTGCTTTGTTCTCTTGAGGCTCAAGAGATTGTACCAGACAGGTGAGTACAACTTGAATTATGTACTACTGGCAAGTCGGCAAGAGAACAGAAAAAATCAACTAAGCTGTAACAGTAATATCATGTGGGTGTGAAGTGTATAGTTCTAATGGCATCTTGATGTCCCAATTTTGGCGGGATTTTCCAGTATTTACAGTTTGATGTAATTTATAACATTATCTTGGCATTGTTAGTGACAAATACAGTATAAATAATACAATAAAAAGTTATGCAATGTTAGTAAAAAAAGACATGTCAAATAACAGATTAGAAATATTAACAAATTAATTTATTAAAAAATGCACACTTCAACACTGCAAAGGCTGCAGACCCAAACACTCTGCATTTGAAGATTTAAACTTTGTAAATACAAAATATAAAAGTAGTGCGAAAAGTACAAAAAGTCCATAAAAACAAATACAGTTCTCAAAAATAAAATTGGCCTTCGTGACATACAGTATTATTTTAAGCAATAGTTCACACAAAGCTAAAACAGACTCCGTAATAAATAGGCAACCTTATTTTGCATTCTAACAGTGCTGTTCAAGAACTGGTTTGCATAGCTGTATTATAAGTGCATATGTCCTATACTTGTGAACTCTAAGTCCACCAGGAGGCTGGGAAACCATGGAATCTACAGTACTGGCCACCAATAGTGGGCCACAAACTGAATAGTCTTGCTCTATGATATTCTATTTTCTTTGATAACATATTGATAAAACCAGTCTTAGGAAACTTGAAAGCTGAAAGACATGGCTCAACTATTCTAGTGCATCATAGATATAACCTTCTGGGGGGGGATTAAAAGTCCTACTTCCACCATTAGGGACGATCAGAGTGTGGCATTCAGGATATCACAACAATATTGCCCATGACCCAATCCTCCCAAGTTGGTTATTATTAACCCTGATGCTCCCCAAATTTATAATGGCAGTGCTCTCAAACATGATAGGCTATATTGGTACTGATATATCATGTTTGATAACCAGGAAATTCCTGCCCCTATCATCCATGAGATCTTACTCAAACTGACCAACTACAAATTTCCTCTTGGCCCACTTCTCTGAACCCACTTCTGCATAATACACAACTGAACTTCACACAGACGTTTTGCTAAGAAACTCCGTATACTGCATTAATCGGGAACATAAAATGGCAGCTTGCTTATGACGTCACCAGCTTCTGTCTGTATTCTGTCGTAGACCCACTTCCGGTTGCAGCGACACTCAGGTCCACACTTCTTGGAGCTGCACTTAGGACAGGGATAGAAACACCCGTAGCAGCTCTCCTCCAGGCAGTCACACAGATCCTGGTTGTTACACAGGAGCTTACCGTGCTTGTCATATTTCTTTAAAGAAACCCTGAGAAAGACATTACAGTTTGTATTACACTACATTATATAATACAGATCAGTCCACAAACCATATGCTCATTAATATAACAGAAAATATATATCATTACAGACAAGAGAGCATTTTAGTAGTTGCTTCTCCTACCCTAAAAATTCAAACATCAAAGAATTACCATGCACTAAAATATCTAATGCTAAAAGCTTAGTTCAGATATACTGTCTGAAGTACAGATGACTGAATCCGTAATTTAGAGACTGAATAGTTCAATTTAAAACAAAATTATTCTTTTTCATTTAGTAAGGCATGTTTTAGTAATGTTATTTTGGTCTATTGTTTGATGCTGTCTTTGAACTCTGTTTATGGAATTTGTACTTCAAAAATATATATATATATATTTATTTCTTTACTGAATCTTTATTTTTTTCAGAGTGATTTCAATGATTAAATAGTTTAAAATTCCTGAAATTCACAATCTCAAATTTTGTCCAATTGTATTGTTCAACCTCTATTTAAACCAACAGTTTTTTATTGTCAACTACTGTTGATCCGGAGTGTGTGAGAGTCATAGAAATCCAAATTAATGTACTTATAAATATCTAAAAAAAGGCAAATCTATATTGAGATATTTCATAGCCCTACATAACAAGGGTCCAATGTACCTGAAGCCGTTTCTGACCCCGTACACTCCCACTAGCTTACTTCCATCTGCAGATGAAGGACTAGCAGTAATAGTTAGAATCTCCCGTAATTCATTTGGGTGTAGAGCTTTTATCTTTGTGGCTCCAGCCAATGCTGAAAGACATGTTGTCCAGGAATGTGTAAATTACACAATTGCAGCTCCGAGCAGTGCCATAGCAGGGCAATTTCCTGCCCTGTGCCAGCCCAAGCCACGAACATGTGAGATCATGATGCTCCGGGCAGCTCTGTGGAAGCTCTACAGGATGCTTGGTGCTGTTCAAGGCACCCTGCAAGCCAAATGCAGGTGCCATGGAGCCATGAGTCACTGCTTGTCCAACCCTAGTCACTACCCTTGCTTCAACTCTCTGGAACTCACGTCCTCACACAGGTAAGAAAATGACAGTTGCTGCACCTCCATGTCAACGTATGGTACTCAGGGGGAAATTAGGGGCAACTTCTCCACTTTATCTCTCTTGAGGATTTGATACTCCTCCTTAGTTTAGGGATGCAGCAAAAAGAATCAAGTCTCTGAACGAGTGACATTATGTCCAGGGCTGCTGAGACATCAGATGGGAACCAATGCTAGAGAGGGCATGGACAAATGCCCCACTCAACATACAGTGCCCTGTGAAGTATATGCACACATCAAATTGGAATTGTTGCTCCAACTCTCAAACACACACCGGTCAGGCCCAGGTAATCTGTAACTGTCCCAACACCCTCTCGGCACTTTGAATATGACTGAGGGAGTTGGGGCCAATATGATGCGATTCCTTTAGAATCACATCACTTTGTCCCTGCCCCCTACCGATAGACCCGTGCTGCATTTTGCCATGAGGGGAGGTGCCTAATAACATGGTGCCTTGTCATGCCCCCAGCTACAGCCTGCAGATACTGCATGGTGAGTGTGGTTGGGAGAGAGAGAGTGTGTGTGTAATGTATGACACATACATATGTGTTATACATTTGTATAATTATATATTTGTGTGTTTATATATATATATATGTATATGTATGTATGTATGTATATATATATATATATATATATATATATAAAACACAAATAAAATATACCAGAGGGCGCTAGGTATAGGTCAATTCAATTATGGGAGTGATTCCATAAACACAATAAGTCCGAAGTTTGTAATTCTTCTCTTTGAAGTTTAGATTAATTCTTTACTCTTGTGTGAAAGTCCAAAGTGCAAGCTTCAAGTGTGACCATTAGATATCTGGAAAATATTTCCCCACATCAAATCACCCAGAAAAGCCAGAGGCCAATCAGTAATACAATTCTTTTGATTTTTATAAAAAAATCTTTATACACTGTTTAAAAGACTGCGCTTACAGCAGGGCTCGACAAATCCCGGGGGCCAGATCGCCATGGCTACCAGATTTTGCTGCCTGGCTACTAGATTTTCCAGTGAGGATGGAAGCAGATCCTCATCAGCTCCGGCGGAGATTCGTGCCTATAGTATTGTGGTGTTCATATCATTCACAGGAGTGACTGCTGTGCCTCTGTCCGTCATGGCCTGCACTGACCACTCCTCTCCATCCTGGCCTGCTCTGATCCTTGTTGTCAGTCCCAGTCTACGCTGATCCTCCTGTACGTCCCCGGCTGTCTACTGTATCTCCGGCTGCATAGAGCTCTCCGGTAGTAGGATCTATGCGTGGCCAGGGATTGCGGAGCGGCGGCTTCAGAGGGATAGTGGTGTGACCACGAGGGGATCTGTTGTACTTTCTGGAACCATTATTTTATGTGAAATGTCCGTTATTACTGGAGGGTGGAGCAGGGGAGCTGTGCAGAGCAGTGAGGGGTCTTCCATGTTACTGTATCCATTCAACTGTGACCATTTTGTGGACTAGTATAGTGTGTATAACAGTTGCATAACACACAGAGCTGTGCTCCTCACTCACTCCTGTAATTTTTTTGGGGGGACGGTGGTCTGGCTCCTACACTTTCATCCTGGCTCCTAGATTTTAGAAAAAATTGTCAAGCCCTGGCTTACAGTATAAAATAAGGTCAACATCCAATATCGCTGTACAGGGAGATGGTAGATAATCCCACCTACACCCTTTCAGGTTTGAGCTCAAACAACAGGGGCCCTCTCAGTATTGGATAGTGCACCTAAATTACCCTACGCTTTTCATCCGTTGGAATTGACTTCCTCAGGGGTACAATATCAATACACAAACACAGGGAATATATATACACGAGGGTGGTTCAAAAAGTAAGGTAACTAGACCTCTCATGTGTGTAATGTTTTCTATTTCATTCTAATTTTCCACCAGGCCAGAGTAGATAGACTACTGCTCCCCCTCACGGCCATTAGACTGCTCCTCATATCAGTCATACCAAGATCAGTTGTAAGATGGCGGGGCTAGTGATATTGCTGACGAACTCAACATCTCAGTGGGTACTGTGCACAACATAATTTGTGAGCAACCGACGGTGAAGTTTGTGTTCTGGCTTCAGGAGCTTGACACTGATTTCTTGCCATTCCAGGCACCCTGCTAGCCAGATGCACTGGTTGCGGGGCAGTGACGGAACCGTCCCCAGGGCTCTCCGCCCTGTGCAACGGCACCCACAGCACCACCATCCTGTTTCCTTGCAAGGAAAAAAAAAGCATCTTAAGTGAGCATTGTATAGTGTGTACCCATCTTAAAATAAGGACTAAGACTAAATTCAAATCCAACAATACTGAGTAGGGCTTGACACTCGTACATACAACAAAATGCTCCAGCAACCTCCAGTGTACTGTCAAGCCCTATATAGTCCCAGAAGTGTCCAGAAGCTCATAGCAGCTGGGCCCTATTGCTTCACCCAAGTTTTCTCTAGTGAAGTTCCTCATTACATCTTAGGGGCATCTGAGTAATTAAATGCTCCCACATTCCCAAGAACATACTGAGACTGAGTTCTGCAGTAGTGGTTAGATGGACATTCTTGTGATATTCCTGCTTCAGTCCTGTCTGATTTCCTTTGTTGTGTATGTCTGCTGTTTGTTTTCATTCAAGGATATTGAATTTCAACCTCTATACGCCCCTACCTATACCTTCTAAACCCTGCCTATAAACCTCTAAAATTGACGCTATTTTCGCACGCAATCATACAGTAAAATAAAGACTTTAGACCTCAAACATGTGTTCCAAAGCACAAAGTATTATTCAAGTAAAGTACAGTCAGTTACACGCTGTGATCTAAGTACAATTTACCGCAAAGAATTATACAGACCCAAGATACAGTCATACATACGCAAGCGCTCTGGGACCAGATTCCGGCATCAGCAAGAGACCTCTGTCAATCAGCAGAATAGACTAGAAACCCAGGGTCAGAGCACACATATTTATACCCCCCCCCCCCCCCAGAAATAGACAACACAATAGAGGAGTTTGTTGCTGATCCCATTGGTTCCCAGTGCGGGTGCATTTGTTACAGGGCATTTAACAGGTTGATTCAAATGGCCACAGTCCAGCCTCCAACAGCTGGTTGCCTTAGTTTCCCCACCTCATGCAAATCTACACTGTTTGTTTTACAAAGTACATTTTGGTTCTTTATGTCTTTACGGTCCATAAGTTGCGAACGCATATTCCGATCTTCACACCGATGATACCGGAAAGCTGTGGATAAAGTGCGGATCAGTATAATATCAAACACGGCTTACTTATCACGTATTAAACCTTCGATACCAAAATAGTCCCTATTTCACAGCATTTGTAATAAATGAGTAAAACGGATCTTTTACTTTATAGCTATGGAACCTTTTGTGTAAGTGTGCATTATGTAAGTATTAGGGATATGGGAAAAGACGCTAGGTAGGTTTATCTGATTTGGGGCAGATTTGCACGCATGCAGCTAATAAACAGCGTTCGCATGCAGGATATTGTGCATTCGCTACTGAGCGTCATGTTAGCAGAGCAACTGTGCGTAATGTGCGGTGTTTATGCATGAGATTCTATCTATGATGGACTTAACATATATATATATATATATATATATATATGTATATACATATACACAAATATCTCATTCCTTACTAACAGTTTCAAACTGCAATGCAAATGTGTTACGGGCAGTGAGCTTCACTTATCAAACAAGGTGGAGAACCCCAGCTGTGAAGCTGGGGCCATTCTGTCTGGGAGTGAGACTAAAACCTGTTTAGGATTCAGACAAATTCAATTGTGTAGATCAATGTCTGGGTTATATTACAATTGCCACAACTATACTTGTCTATATACAGGGATTCCCAATTTGTATGTAAAACACTCACAGTATTCTGGTGTATTGTCTATTCTATTTACTTTTCTCAGGAGGCTGTTTTTCTAGTTGTTTTTGGTAGATTATCAAAAACATTGCCATCTGTACTTAGCTCGTGAGTTGTAACTTAAAATGGCGCTGGTCGCAAAATGGCATCTTTTCTTATTTTTAAGATGGAGTCTAGCTGCCATTCGCAAGATGGCGTCGCGCATGCTAATTTTTACGCTGATTCCGTCTCAGCCACTAATCCAGCTTGGACACATTTAACATCTGATATTGGCCCCTGGCTGACTTACTACGTTTCAGTAAGATCCTTAGTTATATTACAGCCTTCGCTGGGCCATTGACCATGGTCTGTCAGACAATTCTCTTGGTTTCTATATCTTGCTCTGTCCATAAAATATAATCCCTATCTGCATAATATCTGCAACCTACCCATCCTGTCCACTTAGTTCCTGCCCTGGGATTCATTTCTCCACATTTACCGATTAGCGATCCACTTCATTTTTGGACAGAATGTTACCTCTGCTCTGAATGTACAACAGTACACAATAATAGTACTGGTCAAGATGCTGCAAAGGAATTCACTGTCCCATGCTGAGTGTGAATTACATAACCTATCTACAAATGCAGAAATAATTAGATCCTCATATTTCAGTGTATTTAACTTTTTTTCTGTAGCGCATTGTAAAGTGAAACTGAGTGACATCTTTCTGCTAATAGACAGAGGCTGTTACATGTGGACAGACAGACAGACAGAGAGACATCATGTAAGCACAATGGCTGCTGGTATAAAATGACACACAAGGCATAATAATGGCTAGCACATGGTGCTACATTCCTTACTTGCTGGTAGGGTAATATCCATTCATCTGAGACATGTAGGCCTTTTTCTTTTGTTTTCGAGTTTCCGGATTGAAATCTGCAACCTGGGGCCCAGGATTTTGAAAGGCTAAACACTTCAGCTGTCGCTCAATTTGCTGCCAGAACAACAATAGTAATAGTAAAATATTATCAACACCTAAAATATCCATTCTGTGAGGCATTAAAATACTTTAATATGCTATTAAAGGAGCAATGGTGGAGGTATCATGGAGTGGTCTGACAGTAAATGTATTAATCCTTAGTTAACTAGCAATACTGGTGGACCAGATCATACAGCCATCATTAGCAGGTATATATTGCCAAGGGATTTAATCATTGCCAGCTACTGTATATACTTCAATTGCCACTTAATTCTGAAAATTCCCTCACTGCAACTAACATATTCCAAAGAAATAGCCTACTTGACAAATCCTATAAAAAAATATGACAAAAAGAAGCTAAAGGACTACTGTTTTGGGGGTTTTGTTTTTTTGGCAGGTTATTTCACAAATCTTAAGACTAGTAATATAGCCCACATAATCTTGAATTATTTTACGAAGTAAGCCTGTATGAGATGTATCACCCATTTTGTTAAAAAGGCTTTCTTATCAGTTGACAGCCACCAATTGCATAGAAGCCTCTGTACAGTAAGTACCAGCAGTCTATTGCATATAGACCTTCGTAAATGGCATCCACCTATTCCATAGAAGGCTTCGTAAGTGCCAGCCACCTATTGCATAGAGGCTCCGTAAGTGCCAGCCACTTATTGCATAGAGGCTCCGTAAGTGCCAGCTACTTATTGCATAGAGGGCTCTACAAGTGCCAGCCACCTATTGCATATAGGCTCCATAAGTGCCAGCCACCTACTGCATAGAGGCTCCGTAAGTACCAGCTACTTATTGCATAGAAGGCTCTATAAGTACTAGCTACTTATTGCATAGAAGGCTCTATAAGTGGCAGTCACCTATTGCATAGATGGCTCTGTAAGTGCCAGGCACCTATTGCACAGAGATTCCTGCAGGTCAGCCACCTTTTCCACCTATATTCACACCTTCAAGTAATTTAGCTTAATTTAGTCTTGTTGTGGCTCCTGTGAGGAGCAAGATGCTTTTGTCAATGATGTCCATGGTAATTGCAAAAGCTGCTTACTATTGTCCTTTACAGGTATTATCCCTAAGCCTACGGTATTATTGGGCAGTACAGATAGTGTAATGGTTAGCATTACTGCTTCACAGCACTGAGGTCATGGGTTTGATTTCTACTACAGCTCTAATTGTGTGGAGTTTGTATATTCTCCCTGTGCTTACTATAATAACTACTCTCATTGCTTCTTATTGGGTGACCGCATAGTGCTTACATATATTCATCTAATTTACCATAAATTTGGCCCTGCGCTGTATCACATACTAGGCCTGATTCTGAGTTGGATGCAAAGTGGCTGATTTACTACCTTATGCTAATGTGAGTTTCCATAGGGCTAAAGCGAGGATCTGTAGGGCTAACACAAGGATCCGTGCGGCTTCAAGAAGGAAGCCGCTCTACCCATCATATTTCCATCCACAGCCCCATGCTAGGAGCAAGAGATACACCTTAAACAGGCTTCCCTTCTCCATACACATGACTCAGAATAGCACGGAACCCTAGCTACATGCCCACAACACTCCCATGATACTAGCACGAGACAGAACAGTTCTGTGAGATCAGATGGTCGCAGTTCCCGCCCAGAAATGACCATTGCACATAAAGAGAGAGCCGGCCAACATCTGTTCTACTCAGAATCAACCAGAGACGCAAAAATACGTGACTTAATTCTATGCATGTGCTGTATGCTAAAACTTGCTGCTTTCATTTGTGAAAAGAGCTTAGAAACAGAACAGCACCATTGTACGAGCCCCAACATCCAGGCATGTCGCTCTGCATGGTGTATTGAGGCTAGATGAGAAAGGACACATTTTTATATTCTTTTGACACAAATCCTGGTCTGGTTACTGTCTGTGCCTGGGGGAAATATCCTTGCCTCCCTGCTGTGGTGTGAAAGGGGGAAAGTGACTGGAGGAGAACCAGGGTCAGACCTGCTTCATGCTGATGCACTAAAAGAAGGTAACATCAAGGCCTGTCGTAATCCTGTTAACACACCATTGAATACAAATACATTTACTTGGGATACCAAATATGTGTCTATGCACCAGCAAAATGTTAGAATGTTGGCAGCTGTGGCAGTGACTTAAGACACTTGTTGTAATTGTGCTTCTTTGTTTGTTCTGATATTTCTCGAATATAAGTATATCTATGTAGCCATGGAGCTGCAGCGGCTGCAGACACTGCCTCCTAGTAGCTGCCACAGGTGCCAGCTTTGACGGGCTGAGATGAAAGGGCAAAGAGGATGTCATAAAGTAATCATATGACTTGACATGAGTGCAGGGTGACACAAACTCTCCCCATTTAAGCCACCCATGTAGACCAAACTAGATGGATCTGTGACAAATCCTAAACTTGTAGTTAGAACAATTGATCATATCACATGGGGCCCCATTTATTTTGTCAGCCAATGACCTCAGATCACAGGGCAACTACAGGAGCTTATATATGAGAAATCAAAAGCTGTAAGAGCAATACGTACATTGCTTGTGATATAGAGACATATTCATTAATGTGAACTACTGTTATGGTACAGCTAGGTGATGCCAAGTTTTATGCCCTGGAGCAACGTATCGTGTAATTAGTAAAGCTGCATACACACACAACGATTTTGTTACCAACGATTTTATGATCGATTTTAGGAACGATTTTCTGTCAGATTTTTTAAATTGTTTTGAACTATTTTTTTGAACTGCAAACGATTTTTACATATTCCCTTAATGAAAATCCTTGAGTTGGTCAGTCTGACTGAACTATAAACTACAAACGTGAACGCGCATGAACAATAATCGTTCATCGTTTTAATTCAGAAAGTGAACAAGTTTTTCAACGATTGAACGATAAATGATACCGTTAACGATAATCGTTCAAAAAATCGTTGTGTGTATGCACCTTAACAATTACGCAAATTAACCCATGAATTTACTAAATGAAACAACAAGAGATATGGTAAGAACTTACCTTTGTTATCTCTGTTTCTACGAAGTCCATAGGGTCCACAGGGTTGACCTTGGGGTATAGGTTGGGAACCAAATCCGGGCACCACGCAGTTAAAGCTTTTAGCTCCCAGGATGCACTTGGGTCCACTCTCCCTATAACCCCACCCCCCAGCCAGAGGCACCTCAGTTTGTAAGTAGCCAAAGGCCGGAGGAGGAGAGAAAAAGAGAGAGAAAACTGGAACACTCTAGAACCATACTCACAGAAAAGGAGATGGGAAACCGGTGACCAGTAACACAGCCCATATGAAGCCAGGTGCGTCAGGGTGGGCGCCCTGTGGACCCTATGGACTTCGTAGAAACAGAGATAACAAAGGTAAGTTCTTACCATATCTCTTGTTTTCTACTTCAGGGTCCATAGGGGGTCCACAGGGTTGACCTTGGGGATGTCCCAAAGCAGTTCAACCAAGGGTGGGGACGCTCCTGTGCTGAGAGGAGAATCCGTCGCCAAAAAGGAAGCATCCTGAGAGGCAAAGGAAACCAATGCCTAGAACCTTAAAAAGGTATGGACAGAAGACCACGTGGACACCTAGTAAGGCAAAACAGCCGAGGCGCCACAATGAGCCGCCCACGAGGGTTACATGGCCCGAGAAAAAACAAGCCTCAACGACAGAAATGCCTACCCATGGGTAGGCCCCTGAGGAAGACATACGAGGCCATCCAGCCAACATTTCATTATAGGCCGGCCATCGTTTCCTGTGAAAACCAGAAACCGCAGACCACCATTAAGGAGTCCGATTACCATAAGGAACTTGAACGGATCATATAAAGCCAAAGAGGCCAGACCACAGTCAATGAGGCCACACCAGCCGAGAAGACTGGGGACTGAATGGCCGTACCATAAGTTCCAGAATAATATGGAACCTAAAAACCACTCTAAGAAGAAATACAGGGCGAGAGCAACTCACACCCTGACATGATGCCCTCCAGAAGAGGGAGCCACATGAGAACGCTCCCAATTCAGACACTCTCCTGGTTGATTTAAACACCCTGAGAGAGAGAGAGCTTAAACAATAGACCATGTAATGACTATCACAACCAGCGGTTCCATTGACTGTCCCCGGAGGGAACAAAGAACCACTACTAACTCCCCAGGAGTCCCTAGGGAGGACAAGTGGAGGCATAATCCAGAAAACACTCCAAAGGATGAACTGGATACCAGAGCGGAGCAATTCCATATCTTAACCATACCGACAGTGTAGAGATCCGCACTGTCAGGAAGGCCAGGCCAAGGGTGAAACCCAAGTCAGCCGGAAGGAATGCCAGAATATCTGAAAATCCTGGACACCGGAGGATCGTATCAACAGGTACGATACCATAAGAATTATGTATGCCACAGTCCGTGGCAGATCCCAGCAAAGTCTGGCCTATCTGCTCTAAACATCTCAATGAAGACAGAGCCAGGGAAGCCCTAGGACCACAGTAGGGGCGCAGTCAAAGACAAACGATCCAGGTCCAGGGAAAAACAAGGACCCTGAGACAACAGGTCCAGATAGTGAAGCAGTAGGAACGGAGTATCGATGAGGAGACTCCGAAAATCTTAGTACCAGTGATGTCTGGGACGAACTGGAGCCCCCAGAAGGAAAGCCCCTCCGTCTCGAATTAAACTTCCGAAGACCTCGAGGAAGAAGGGAGACCGGAGGACACAGGTACACAAAGTGGAAGGACCACTTCACTGACAAAGAGTAACTGGAGGTAGCTTCAGTATTCCTGGAGCTGGACTGTAACACCGGTAATGTGTGATCAAGTCAGAAGGCCATGAGGATCAATCCCCTCAGGGAGGCCCCCTCTGCTCACCAGGAGTTGAAACCTCTCTTGGAGAAGAGACTAGTCCCCGGGATGCACGTCGCGACGGCTGAGGAAGCCCGCTTCCCAATGGAGAGC
This sequence comes from Taudactylus pleione, assembly GCA_031769625.1. Classification (NCBI taxonomy): domain Eukaryota; kingdom Metazoa; phylum Chordata; class Amphibia; order Anura; family Myobatrachidae; genus Taudactylus; species Taudactylus pleione. The sequence continues at coordinate 12,038,753 of JAUIMM010000201.1, read as the reverse complement.
TCCGGGAATAAACACGCAGAGTTGGCCAGGAGAAGACCCTTGGACTATGTCAGAATGGATGACATACCTGACATTGCCACCCAACTACCAGTGTTGCCTAGATGGAAGTCACTGTTGTGACACTGTCGGACTGAACCTATTCAGGTTTACCGGGACATATGGGTTAGGCCAGAGTGAAGGTCCAAGACAGCCTAAAGTATCAACAAGTTAAGTGGCAGGGCAGAAACGACAGACGTCCAACTGCCCCGAAACGAATGCGGACCAGACACTGTCTGTAGCAAAGAACACCCTGGACGAGATGGCCATAGCCACCCGGACAGAGACCAACTCACCTCCGGAGAAAGTATCATCGTTCGAACAGCGATCCGATGGGAAAAACTCGATCCATCTGGAGGGGAGTCAATTATGGCAAGGCCTGGAATGGTGATCTGAGCGGACAAACAAAACAAACATACAAATAACACATATATGTTTATGCTCTTTTGTTACTAATGAGAGTGGCATCTTGCTGGTATCTTATCAGCGTTGCTGTGGGTGGGAGTCCGTATGCCCGTTCCTCTCCTAACTGTCCCTTGCTATACCTCAGAATGTCCGGTGATAGCGGCGGTCTTCTCCCTTGCACGGGGTGCCTTCTCACTCCGGAACACGACTCTGCTTGCAGCGCTGTAAGTGCGGCCACGGCAGCCGGGTATCTGCAGGCTCTAGCGGTGAGGACTGTTCCACGTGACTCCAAACTCTCCTGCTCCAACGCGTTTCGGACCTCGCTGGGTCCTTTGTCAAGGATAGGGATTGGGCTGCTCATTGCCTCTATTTATACTGTTCTTTATTAAGTGCTAAGTTAAAACAGGAAGTCTGTACCTTGTGACTTCCTTCTTTTTTTGGTGGCAACCATGTGTTGTCAAATTTTTTTATTTTTTTTTTAAAATAAAATCCACTTTAAAATCCATATATTAGTCATTTGTATTTCTTGCCGGTTCGCCGCTCATTCTATAAATACTATGTGTGTGTAAAATTATTAAAAGGATATTGTCATGTATGAAGATCTATACTAGGAATTCTATGTCATTTTTAAAAATTTATAAAAAAGCTTTTAGTTCAATGTCTATATTCAACCCATATGGGTCCAAAGTTCTCAACATATAGATCCATTTTGTTTCAGTTTTTTTCAATAAAGTGATTATGTCCTCACCCCTCCAATTGGGGGTCACTTTTTGAATGCCCATAAATTTCAAGCCTTCTGGGTTTCTTCTATGATGTTGGTGGAAATGGGCTGATACACTGTGAGTCATTAATCCTTTCTTGATGTTATTGATGTGTTCGTAAATTCGTGTTTTGATTTTTCTCTTTGTTTGTCCCACATACTGTATGCCGCATGGACATTCCAGTAAGTATATGGCACCCTCTGTTTCACAGGAAATTGCATTCAGAATTTTGTGTTGTTTCTTTGTTGTTTTTGAAGTAAATTCCAGAATAGGTTTTGTACCTGTTGTTTGATTTCTACAACCTACACATTTTGTGCAATAGTAGAATCCATTTTTTTCTTTATTCAAAGTGTTTGTAGGTAGAAAACTTCTGGTCAGTTGTTGTTTTAGATTTTTTGCTTTGGTATATATTATTTTTGTTTTTTCCGGAAGTATTTTCTTCACCTCTTCGTCCAGAAGTAAAATATTCCAGTGTTTATGCAAAATCTTTTCAAAGATTGTGTGATTACTGTTATATTGTGTGATGAATGATAATGGTCCGTAATCTTCTTGTTTCTTTGGTTTGTACTTTATTAGATCTTTTCTATTGAGTTTGGACACTTTGTTGATTTCAGATTCCAGATATTCTTCTTTATACCCTTTTTGAACAAAATTACTCTTCATTTCTGTACTTTGTTGTATAAAGGTTGTGTCTTCCGTACAGTTTCTTCTAAGACGGCGAAATTGCCCCCCCGGAATGTTATTAATCCACTTCTTGTGGTGGTTGCTTTGGGCTGGTAGAATGTTATTTCCATTTACCTCTTTCAAATGGTTTCTTGTTTGTAGGTGGTCGTTTTTGACAAAAATTTCTAGATCTAAAAAGATAACCAGTTCTTTGCTGTGGGTCGATGTGAATTCTAGGTTAAGGGTATTGGTGTTCATCATTTTGAAGAATTCCGTTAGTTCTTCCTCCGTCCCGTCCCATATGAAAAAAAGGTCGTCTATGTATCTTCGCCATATTTTTATCTTGTCTAGAAACGGGTTGTTCTGCCATATATGCCTGTCCTCCCACCAAGCTACAAATAAATTGGCATAGCTTGGTGCGAATGATGTGCCCATGGCGGTACCTTTCACTTGCAGGAAGTAGGTGTCCTCATACCAAAAATAATTTTTTGTTAATATGAAATCTATATTGTCCATAATGAAGTAAATTTGTCTGTTTGAAATTTGTGTTAGTGTTGATAAATAGTGCCGGGTTGCGTTGCATCCATCTTTATGATTGATGACTGTATATAGAGATTTAATGTCGCTCGTGCATAATATGTAATTGTTTTTCCATTCTATGGTGTCTAATATCTGGAGCATATGCATCGTATCTTTAAGGAAACTCCTCTGTTGTGATACTAAAGGTTGTAAGTAGTGGTCCACATACTTAGATAGATTTGCCGTCAATGATCCAATACCCGACACTATAGGTCTTCCCGGTGGTTTTTCTAAGCATTTATGAATCTTTGGTAAGTGGTAAAAGGTCGGAATCCTGGGGTATTCTATACTGATGAAGTCGTATTCTTTTTTTGTTATGATGTCCAATTGTAGGCCTTCATCCAATTGTGATTGTAGGATATCTTTGAATTCCTTTGTGGGTTTTTTTTGAAGTTTAATGTAGGTATTTGTATCTGAGAGGAGGTTGGTAGCTTCTTCTTTATACTTTTCCACATCCATAATGACCACACCTCCTCCCTTGTCTGCCGGTTTTATCACAATTGAACTATCTTCTTTTAATTCTTTCAGACTTTGTATTTCTTCTCTTGTGAAATTGTATGATATTCTTTGTTTGTCCGGTAAGTTAGTAATCTCCTCTTCTATCAGTCGTTGAAAAGTGGTTATATGGGGGCCCTTCATATGTGCCGGAAAGAATGTTGATTGGGGTCTATAATCTGTGTGTAGATACTCCCTTGTTTGTGGTATAGCCTCTCTTGTAGGAGCATCTTTCAGAAAATATTTCTTCAGACATAATTTTCTAATGAATTTTTGTGTATCAATGAATAGGTGGAATTTGTTGCTGCTTGACTGAGGTGCAAATTTAAGGCCTTTTTTGAGGACATTAGCTTGGTCTGTTGTTAGTTGTTTGTTACTTAGATTAAAGATGCTTTCTTTGATATTTGCTTCACCACTCCTTATTGTTTTCGAGTACTTCTTTCCTCCTCTTGTGCCTCATTTTCTTTTGTTGAAATGTTTCTTCTCTTTCTGTACTGTGTTGGTATATGGTCTGGCGGTTTTCCTGATCCCCAGCTGATGTCTAAAAAAGTTTCATCATCGTCACTTTCCAAATCTTCTGTGTAGTTTCTTTTTAATGTTCTCTTTTTTAGTGTTTGGTCTTTCTTATCTTCTATAGTCTGTAATAATGTACGGTAGTTGTTGTGTTCTTCTTGTTTTGCATCTAGTGTCCCCTTCTGGTGGGAATCTCTTATTATTTTATATGGATTTGGTTCATTGTAGGTGAAATTTCTCCAGTTGTAGGGTTGATAATTCCTCTTGATTCTTGGTGTTTGTGGTATATGTTTAAGTAGCGGTTCTTTTTTCTTGTAATTGGCTTGAATTTTTGTTTTTTGTACAATTCCATGAGTTTTCTTTTTTTCTTCACCTATTTTCTGATCTCTTCTTTCATTGATTGTTCTAGTGTATGTATCTTTTTCCTCTAAATCTCTCAAAAATTTTCTTTTTTTCTGTTGGATTATGTTCTCCTCTAGTTTTTCAATTTTATTCTTCGTCATTTCTGTCAATTTTCTGTAATCTTCCATGTTCTGAAGTGGTTCGAACTTTTTTTCCACTTTTTCTATTTGTTCATTTATATTTCCTAATGAAAATTGTCGATCTGCAATTATAAGCTTGATGAGATCTTGTGAGCATTTATCTAAAATACCGTTCCATTGTTTATAGAAATCAATTTTGCATGGTTCAAACGTGGGGTTTTTTGATATTCTGAGTCCCCTGGGAATCAGACCCTGTTCCACATATTTGGAAAGGGTTGTGATCTCCCACCACTGTCTCGTCTCCTGTGTATAATATTTTTCCAATTTCAGAAATTGATTGCAGAAGGGACAGTTAGGAGAGGAACGGGCATATGGACTCCCACCCACAGCAACGCTGATAAGATACCAGCAAGCTGCCACTCTCATTAGTAACAAAAGAGCATAAACATATATGTGTTATTTGTATGTTTGTTTTGTTTGTCCGCTCAGCTCACCACAAGCGCTTAAACACTTTTTGCACTATTACTATTTTAATTTTAAGCAGCTAATTAGTCAAGCGCATACACTCCATTTCTTCCAGTTACATATTTATATTGAGTGTTATTGCAGCTATGACATACACCTCACGCCATATTACACACAACTCAAAAAGAAACAAACTAGAAGAAATTTTTTCAACATCGATTATTATCGAACCAGAAATAGAAGAAGAACGATTCTGCAATCAATTTCTGAAATTGGAAAAGTATTATACACAGGAGACGAGACAGTGGTGGGAGATCACAACCCTTTCCAAATATGTGGAACAGGGTCTGATTCCCAGGGGACTCAGAATATCAAAAAAAACCACGTTTGAACCATGCAAAATTGATTTCTATAAACAATGGAACGGTATTTTAGATAAATGCTCACAAGATCTCATCAAGCTTATAATTGCAGATCGACAATTTTCATTAGGAAATATAAATGAACAAATAGAAAAAGTGGAAAAAAAGTTCGAACCACTTCAGAACATGGAAGATTACAGAAAATTTACAGAAATGACGAAGAATAAAATTGAAAAACTAGAGGAGAACATAATCCAACAGAAAAAAAGAAAATTTTTGAGAGATTTAGAGGAAAAAGATACATACACTAGAACAATCAATGAAAGAAGAGATCAGAAAATAGGTGAAGAAAAAAAGAAAACTCATGGAATTGTACAAAAAACAAAAATTCAAGCAATGAACCAAATCCATATAAAATAATAAGAGATTCCTACCAGAAGGGGACACTAGATGCAAAACAAGAAGAACACAACAACTACCGTACATTATTACAGACTATAGAAGATAAGAAAGACCAAACACTAAAAAAGAGAACATTAAAAAGAAACTACACAGAAGATTTGGAAAGTGACGATGATGAAACTTTTTTAGACATCAGCTGGGGATCAGGAAAACCGCCAGACCATATACCAACACAGTACAGAAAGAGAAGAAACATTTCAACAAAAGAAAATGAGGCACAAGAGGAGGAAAGAAGTACTCGAAAACAATAAGGAGTGGTGAAGCAAATATCAAAGAAAGCATCTTTAATCTAAGTAACAAACAACTAACAACAGACCAAGCTAATGTCCTCAAAAAAGGCCTTAAATTTGCACCTCAGTCAAGCAGCAACAAATTCCACCTATTCATTGATACACAAAAATTCATTAGAAAATTATGTCTGAAGAAATATTTTCTGAAAGATGCTCCTACAAGAGAGGCTATACCACAAACAAGGGAGTATCTACACACAGATTATAGACCCCAATCAACATTCTTTCCGGCACATATGAAGGGCCCCCATATAACCACTTTTCAACGACTGATAGAAGAGGAGATTACTAACTTACCGGACAAACAAAGAATATCATACAATTTCACAAGAGAAGAAATACAAAGTCTGAAAGAATTAAAAGAAGATAGTTCAATTGTGATAAAACCGGCAGACAAGGGAGGAGGTGTGGTCATTATGGATGTGGAAAAGTATAAAGAAGAAGCTACCAACCTCCTCTCAGATACAAATACCTACATTAAACTTCAAAAAAAACCCACAAAGGAATTCAAAGATATCCTACAATCACAATTGGATGAAGGCCTACAATTGGACATCATAACAAAAAAAGAATACGACTTCATCAGTATAGAATACCCCAGGATTCCGACCTTTTACCACTTACCAAAGATTCATAAATGCTTAGAAAAACCACCGGGAAGACCTATAGTGTCGGGTATTGGATCATTGACGGCAAATCTATCTAAGTATGTGGACCACTACTTACAACCTTTAGTATCACAACAGAGGAGTTTCCTTAAAGATACGATGCATATGCTCCAGATATTAGACACCATAGAATGGAAAAACAATTACATATTATGCACGAGCGACATTAAATCTCTATATACAGTCATCAATCATAAAGATGGATGCAACGCAACCCGGCACTATTTATCAACACTAACACAAATTTCAAACAGACAAATTTACTTCATTATGGACAATATAGATTTCATATTAACAAAAAATTATTTTTGGTATGAGGACACCTACTTCCTGCAAGTGAAAGGTACCGCCATGGGCACATCATTCGCACCAAGCTATGCCAATTTATTTGTAGCTTGGTGGGAGGACAGGCATATATGGCAGAACAACCCGTTTCTAGACAAGATAAAAATATGGCGAAGATACATAGACGACCTTTTTTTCATATGGGACGGGACGGAGGAAGAACTAACGGAATTCTTCAAAATGATGAACACCAATACCCTTAACCTAGAATTCACATCGACCCACAGCAAAGAACTGGTTATCTTTTTAGATCTAGAAATTTTTGTCAAAAACGACCACCTACAAACAAGAAACCATTTGAAAGAGGTAAATGGAAATAACATTCTACCAGCCCAAAGCAACCACCACAAGAAGTGGATTAATAACATTCCGGGGGGGCAATTTCGCCGTCTTAGAAGAAACTGTACGGAAGACACAACCTTTATACAACAAAGTACAGAAATGAAGAGTAATTTTGTTCAAAAAGGGTATAAAGAAGAATATCTGGAATCTGAAATCAACAAAGTGTCCAAACTCAATAGAAAAGATCTAATAAAGTACAAACCAAAGAAACAAGAAGATTACGGACCATTATCATTCATCACACAATATAACAGTAATCACACAATCTTTGAAAAGATTTTGCATAAACACTGGAATATTTTACTTCTGGACGAAGAGGTGAAGAAAATACTTCCGGAAAAAACAAAAATAATATATACCAAAGCAAAAAATCTAAAACAACAACTGACCAGAAGTTTTCTACCTACAAACACTTTGAATAAAGGAAATAAAGAAAAAAATGGATTCTACTATTGCACAAAATGTGTAGGTTGTAGAAATCAAACAACAGGTACAAAACCTATTCTGGAATTTACTTCAAAAACAACAAAGAAACAACACAAAATTCTGAATGCAATTTCCTGTGAAACAGAGGGTGCCATATACTTACTGGAATGTCCATGCGGCATACAGTATGTGGGACAAACAAAGAGAAAAATCAAAACACGAATTTACGAACACATCAATAACATCAAGAAAGGATTAATGACTCACAGTGTATCAGCCCATTTCCACCAACATCATAGAAGAAACCCAGAAGGCTTGAAATTTATGGGCATTCAAAAAGTGACCCCCAATTGGAGGGGTGAGGACATAATCACTTTATTGAAAAAAACTGAAACAAAATGGATCTATATGTTGAGAACTTTGGACCCATATGGGTTGAATATAGACATTGAACTAAAAGCTTTTTTATAAATTTTTAAAAATGACATAGAATTCCTAGTATAGATCTTCATACATGACAATATCCTTTTAATAATTTTACACACACATAGTATTTATAGAATGAGCGGCGAACCGGCAAGAAATACAAATGACTAATATATGGATTTTAAAGTGGATTTTATTTTAAAAAAAAAATAAAAAATTTGACAACACATGTTTGCCACCAAAAAAAGAAGGAAGTCACAAGGTACAGACTTCCTGTTTTAACTTAGCACTTAATAAAGAACAGTATAAATAGAGGCAATGAGCAGCCCAATCCCTATCCTTGACAAAGGACCCAGCGAGGTCCGAAACGCGTTGGAGCAGGAGAGTTTGGAGTCACGTGGAACAGTCCTCACCGCTAGAGCCTGCAGATACCCGGCTGCCGTGGCCGCACTTACAGCGCTGCAAGCAGAGTCGTGTTCCGGAGTGAGAAGGCACCCCGTGCAAGGGAGAAGACCGCCGCTATCACCGGACATTCTGAGGTATAGTAAGGGACAGTTAGGAGAGGAACGGGCATACGGACTCCCACCCACAGCAACGCTGATAAGATACCAGCAAGCTGCCACTCTCATTAGTAACAAAAGAGCATAAACATATATGTGTTATTTGTATGTTTGTTTTGTTTGTCCGCTCAGATCACCACAAGCGCTTAAACACTTTTTGCACTATTACTATTTTAATTTTAAGCAGCTAATTAGTCAAGCGCATACACTCCATTTCTTCCAAGGCCTGGAATGGAACTGAGCACATTCCACCCTACCAAAAGGTAGACACTCTGGTAGACCGCGCATCACAAAGAGTAATGACATATGTCGAATGCGTAGATATCCGCACACTCCAAGTTGAAGAGTGGAGATCTTGTCTTACGCCAGAAAAATTCTCAGAGTCTGAGAATCCAGCAGTGCTCCCAGATGAAGAAAACCCTGTGAGGGATGTAGGGAGGACTTTTTCTCCGTTGACTAATTATCTGTGCCGAGAAGAAGCCACGGTTATCCTGACCTGGCGGTAAAGTACCTTGGTGATCCTGCTAAAAGCAGGAGACCGTCCAGAGAAAGGAGCATTCGGATACCCTGAACAGGTGAACTGTCAGAAAATCCATAAGGCTGGTAAACCCCGGTGGAGTTGAGGACAGTCCCAAAAAGGCAGAGCCCGAAACTTACAAGTGTTGCTGTGGCACAGCAAACCTGAACCCATGCTGATGAGAGGGCGCAGTACGTACCCATAGGTACGTATCCTGAATACTCAGATATACCCTAAAATCCCCAGGTTCCAAACGTCGGATGGTGGAGCATGGACGATTCCACCTGAGTCCAGGCACCGTTGGAATCTGATTCAGGGATTTGAGACAGAGTATAGGCAAATGAGGACCAGTCGGTCACCGCCCCAGAAAGAAAGTAGAACAACCAGTCCCTCACTGAGATAGTGAGGTTGGCCGAAATTGCTCTGCTTACCACAAAGACTGTATAGCTTTCTGGGATTGTAAGGCCCTGATCAGGTCTGAAGAAGGGCCCGTGTAACAATGCCTGTGAGGAGGCTGCCTGAGCAATGAGGGGCCGTTGAGAATCGGTACCTCACTCTGGAAATTCCCCAGATGTAGACCTGTCCCGTCAGGCTGAGGGTATATCCTCAGGTGTAGAAACAGGGTCATCCGGAAGTCCAGGACTGCTCGGTACTGGATATGGTGGCCCCCATGGAGGCCGACAGCCTAGGAAAAAACAGGCCTTTAGGCTGACCCTGAGGACAAAAAGACTTAACAGAGTTAGTCCGAATGTAGTGGGAGTAGCTAAAGACGGTATCTCCCCATTAGTGATACTGCCAATGATGCAACGATCTTGTCAAGGTCAGGACCAAACAAGATCTTCCCCATGGAAGGAGTGTGCACCTCTGCTTTCCCATAACGCAGCCATAAGGTACTGCGGCGGATACAGACGCCGCCGAAACCCTGAAAGTTAGAAGACCGGCATCCCATGAGGTAATCCCACATATGACCACTGCATATTTTATGTGAGCGGCAAAAGATATTTGAACCTCAGACGTGTTGGAGGGGAAAAACGTCACAAAAGCATCACCATGCGATGGCCATGGTAGGACGGGCAACAGGCCCTGAAAACGAGTACATTGATTTCAGGCAAAGTTACCACCTACGGATCCGTAAAATCCGTCCAGGCCGGGATGGGAGGCGTATTAATGCCTGTAACCCGATGATTAACATACAAATCCATCCCAGAAGGGGATTTCCATTACTTGTGAGGACCCTCAGGGAATGGGAAACAGGAGGCCTTTGTGACTCCTCGTATCTGGCGACAGCCAGACTCCCGCTATGAGATCCACCCGCTGGGCAGAAAACGGGAGATGTATGATACAGGTGCAGGATCGACATTCTCTATATCCAGAATGAACCTGGCTACAGCCCCAAAGCAGGGATAATAATACTTGAAATCGGCTCCCCCCATGTGAGAGGGAAAGAGCCGAATATACCATCCAGTTCACGGCAGAGCCACTGGTCAGTAACCACAGGGCGTATATCACGCCAATTAGTATTTCGTATAAAACGACATCCACCAGGGTGGCCGTTGTGGTAATCCCTGCAAGGGGAATGACAGACCGATGTGGTATCGGAGGTAATTCATGTACTGTGAAAAACCCCGGCGGGGAGCGACAGTCTGTTGCACAGGGGTAAATTGCAAGAAATTGCGAGATACCCCGAGTTCAAAAGGGCAGTATGGTGAAGTAACTCCAAGCGAGTGACGACAATGGGGCCCGCCCGGCCATCCTCAAAGGAGAGGATCCAGAGAAATAAACCGCCCTTTAAGGGGGTCGTGCAAGGGACCCCGCACCAGATGGTGCCGCATACATAAACCTTTCTGAGTTAAAATCCTCCGCACTAATTCCTGCAGGCTATGACTTGCAGGATAGCAATAATGGGTGCAGTATCGTGTGCAATCTCCTGGTCAGATATATCTGACTATCTTGACGGAAATATTAAGCAGCGCCATACCGGTCCTGACTGACGCTAAGATTAGCTGCAGGGACCCATTATCAGCGTATGCAACTCACAGTTCCATCTAAAATATGGCAACGTGCAGCACGCAACAGTATGTGACAAACCTCACAGATATTAACAAATATATATATATGTGAGGTCTCAGAACCACCCCAGGTACACCTGTATTAGGGCAGATAAAGAAAAGGGATAGATATACACTGACAGGTGAGAGAAAAAGCAGACAGTCAGCACTAGCATAAGTCACATACAATGCAGAAAAATATATATACATACATAAGCATGACATATAATATACTGCACAATGTCGCTACATTCAACTGCCCAGATTCAGTGTCTGGGAAGGCTATAGCGCTATGTACACTCACCCAAAATGGCCAGGTACGCAGGGGGACTGGGCTCACTGACATCCTAAGAGTTCTGCAGCACCACAGAGAGAAAATGGCCACTGGAGACCTCAGAAGAAGCGTGGCCCGCGGAGGAAGCAGCTCAGCGACGCCAGTCTGTATTATTGAAAGGCGCGCTGAGCTGAGGGGAGGAGCCGCTAGACAGGGAAGGCTTCCTCCCCTGGCTAGCAATTAACCCCCCGGGATGCCGGCTGCCGCTGCCGCTATAATCCCTGGTGGGCTGTGGACACGCGGGGTATGCCTCCATGGAGGGGGAGCCCGCCGCCACCGCTAGCGCCTCCGGTCTGTCCCCAGAGACCGGAGGCATAAGGCTGCATATTCACACGTGGATCACCGCAAGCGGTGACCACGCGACTTACCTGTCCCCGTCGATCCGGCAGCAGCCCAGGGATTCCTCCAGAGCCCGGCTAGTACAGACTCTGGGGTCCCGCTGCGATCCCCAGATCTGTACTGGCGTCGCAGCGCCGGCAGGGTGTAGGAGCGGCAGCTCAGACGTCCATTGGACAGTCTGATGCTGCCGCTCTGAAGAGTAGTAAAAAATAATAAAATAAAACTCTTTTAAGCTTAGGGGCTGCTAAGCAGCCCCCCTGCAGTAACGGTGACCCAACTCCGGCCGGGCACCAACTTAAACTGAGGTGCCTCTGGCTGGGGGGTGGGGTTATAGGGAGAGTGGACCCAAGTGCATCCTGGGAGCTAAAAGCTTTAACTGCGTGGTGCCCGGATTTGGTTCCCAACCTATACCCCAAGGTCAACCCTGTGGACCCCCTATGGACCCTGAAGTAGAAAATGGGGTGTGCTGTAAACCCCTTAATTGTGCTTATATGGATGTTGTGACCTATGTTAGTGGTGTTCTAGATACACGTCCAACAAAGTCTGGATTTATTTATGCTTTTGCAAAGTTTAAAATTATACTGTTATGAATTTAAAGTCTTACCAGCAGCTTCTGGACTCCGGGATAGTCATCCTTAGTGGCGTCTGTCTCCGTCCCCTCCTCATTTCTCACATTGTTCAATTTTTCACTCATCTAGAAATGTGTGAGATTGAAAGAAATGGTTTATAAAACCCAACCCTATGTGATATCTGTTACTTTGTTTCCTCTTTGTGAATAATATAAATACATACCAAAGTGTGATTTTCAAAAAACAAAGAAAAAGCAAGGATTCCTGTCTGGTGCATTTTGGGGATCATAATAGTTTAAATTTATTTCTCTGATTGCATAATAAAATATAGCTTTTATTTTTATTATTTAAAAGGTAATATTTGGTCCAAGATAGTAGAAGGCGAAATGTTTAAAATAAATAGAGTAAGATATACGTGATATATATATATCTATGTACAGTATATATATGTATTTAGAAAAGAAAAGTGATTAAAATACCACCTGTCGTCGGTCTGTTGTACGCAAATTTGTATGGCCGGGATTCATATATAATGCACTAATCTTCTTTCATTTTCTATCTTGTAGTTCATTAGTACATTTTATTATCATAGGGAATATACTTCCCAATGCTGTCTGAGTCAATATTGTATCTCACAGTTTTAGATAAAGTGCCCGTTCTCTATTTGCTATTTATTGACACAATTCTCTTTCAAATAGACAAGATTTTACGTTTGTGTTAGTTGGTATAGACCACAAGAAGTTTGATTAGTTATCGGTTCAATACCTGTCTGTTCTGAGACCTTCTCTTTATACTCAATACACAGACTTGTCTTATAATAAACCAGTGTATTTACACCGGGACAACAGTGTTACAAATGCATCTCTATTTGTGTTCACTTAAGTATGTATGTGTTTATTTATAGATTTTAGCCACCTTCAAAAATGACTGTTTATTGTAATCAGTTTGATTGTGTCAACATTGGAGCAATAATTCTGCAATTATGTTTCTACTTATGTTGATTCATGCATGCGCTGATTCTGGATGCAGATAATTGTCTCCCTTTAGAAGTTACTGTATATTCACATAGATAATTAGCAATTCTTTGTCCTCAGAATCTGCTTTCAGATGTCACATTACACTGTGAGTAACTTATACAGTCATGTGTACCCGCTAACTTTCCCTCATTCCTGCTTTAATTACTCTGCTTTGATAAAGCCGCTTACTGGCGAAACGCGCGTCCGCACCTCACACTGCTGCCGGTCTCAACAGCACAATTGTATGCTGAATACGCACAATATATGTTTATTATTTAGTCCGAATGTATTGATACTGTCTGGGTGACCATGTGTACATACGCTAAGCGGAGTAATTAAAGCCGGAATGAGGGAAAGTTAGCGGGTACACATGGCTGTATAAGTTACTCACAGTGTAATATGACATCTGAAAGCAGATTCTGAGGACTAATAATTGCTAATTCTCTATGTGAATATACAGTAACTTCTAAAGGGAGACAATTATCTGCATCCAGAATCAGTGCATGCATGAATCAACATAATTGCAGAATGATTGCTCCAATGTTGACACAATCAAACTGATTACAATAAACAGTCATTTTTGAAGGTGGCTAAAATCTATAAATAAACACATACATACTTAAGTGAACACAAATAGAGATGCATTTGTAACACTGTTGTTCCAGTGTAAATACACTGGTTTATTATAAGACAAGTCTGTGTATTGAGTATAAAGAGAAGGTCTCAGAACAGACAGGTATTGAACCGATAACTAATCAAACTTCTTGTGGTCTATACCAACTAACACAAACGTAAAATCTTGTCTATTTGAAAGAGAATTGTGTCAATAAATAGCAAATAGAGAACGGGCACTTTATCTAAAACTGTGAGATACAATATTGACTCAGACAGCATTGGGAAGTATATTCCCTATGATAATAAAATGTACTAATGAACTACAAGATAGAAAATTAAAGAAGATTAGTGCATTATATATGAATGCCGGCCATACAAATTTGCGTACAACAGACCGACGACAGGTGGTATTTTAATCACTTTTCTTTCTAAATACATATATATTATTATTATTATTATCAGTTATTTATATAGCGCAAACATATTCCGCAGCGCTTTACAGAGAATATCTTTCCATTCACATCTGTCCCTGCCCCAGTGGAGCTTACAATCTATATTTTCTACCACATGCTCACAAACATACACATATATATATATATATATATATATACATAGATATATATATCACGTATATCTTACTCTATTTATTACTCTATTTATTTTAAACATTTTGCCTTCTACTATTAAATAATAATAATAAAAGCTATATTTTATTATGCAATCAGAGAACTAAATGTAAACTATTATGATCCCCAAAGTGCACCAGACAGGAGTCCTTGCTTTTTCTTTGTTTTTTGATAGTTTATTTTAAGGTTGTCAGGTAGCACCTTCATATAAAACCACATAATTGATTGAGAAAATATTTATAGAGTTTCTGGGGGTATTAGAGAATAATTACTAACTTATCTCTGTAATATTTAAACCAATAGATATATATTGGTGCGAGATCATATTTTGTGTGTGTCAAAGTGTGATTTTGTTTATGCTACTGTACAGTATATATTTTTAAAACTAACGTATCCAATTTTACTTAATTTGAAACTATCATAACCAATCAAATTGTGTTTCCTCTAAATATCTATTTTATCCAGTGTTATACTATGTGCCTTTCTTTACAATTTCAGAGCATCTATTATCGCTGCCTGTAGGAATCCAATTTATCTCCACAAGGCTGTAACTAGAATTTCAGTGACTGGGGTGAGAAAGTAAACTGATCCCTTCTAGCCCTCAACTGTAAACAAATTAACCTTAAAAATGTATTTCTCTCTACATCCCTTCGATATATTTTGAATGCAGCATCAACATCATTCAGATTACGATGAACACCTGTTGTTATTATTAATATTATTATTATTAGAGATGTGCGGGTTCGGTTTTACTCGGATATGTTCGGATCTCAAAAACGGCATCTTATTGGCTATCGGCTATCGTGTTTTGGATAGCCAAACTAATCCGAACTTGCGATAATTTTGTCAAAAAGAACCGAGTAAAACTGAACCCGTACATCTCTAATTATTATTATTATTATTATTACTATTATTATTATTATTATTAACAGACAAGTTGAAAAATTCAGAATTTACATATACATAATTACCGGCCGCATGTTATAGAATTATGTTGAGAAAACCAAAGGAGAGAGGGCCCTGCTCGTGATTTTTTACATTCTAGAATGGATGTAGGTTGAAACAAAGAGGGACATACATGGGGAGCGCATGGAAAAGGTGGAAAACAAACAAAAATAGTAACTGCCACCTGCTGTATTCTGCTTGCATTATGACGAGTATTCACTCTGGACACAAAGTGCCAGCATAGGTTGAAAATGGGGGGGGGGGGAATTGCGTGGGGTTCCCCCTATTTTTCAATAACCAGCACCAAGCTGAACTAGCCAGGGTGGAGGTATAACACTATAGAATAGAGATATACAGCGTGGGGTCCGCCTGCCGTACCGTTAACCAGGCCCAAAATGGTCAGCCCAAGGCTGGAACCCTTCAGAATGTCAGAACCCCCCCAAAAAATGGAGTCTCCCTTCCGAAGGGACAACCAGCTATCCCCAGCACCACCGGTGGCAGTGGGTGCAGGGTTAATGGTAAGGACCTGCTGGCGCTTGGAGAAATTATTAAAATAAACACAAGACACACATTGAACACTGAATACATTTATTAAAATAACACTCCAGCACATATTATTTACAAAACACAGGGATAGAAATTAATGGGGAAATGCTTATTGGCTGAGAGCAGACACTGCCATAGCAACCATTTACACACTCTCAGCCAATTAATGATATGCCAGCACCTCACAGCCACCAACATCACCAATTTTCATTTGCATCCCATAGATGTGCATAGGAAAAAGCTGGGCTACCGTAGCAAAGATGGCCTACCATAACTCTCCAGATGTCCCCATCCAAACATCAGAGTGATATCAATTTCCCCCTAAACATTCTTGGCACATATAGAGAATTAGTATCTTTATCCATTTTATAAAGTAAGCAGAGCAATTAATAATATTGGGGCTGATTCTTATGCTGCCCATCCACTAGGCAATTCATTTGAGCGATTGAACGATAACGACATCGTTATTGTTCAATCGTTCAATTAATTGTTTGAAGATCGTTCACTAAAATGTCTAAAACGACCAGCGATGCGTGTACCCACTGGTTGGTAAAAGACATCTATCATCGTGCAAACATGCTGGACAACCTGATGATAATGTCAGGTTCAGCATGCTTGCAGATGATTGATGTGCCTACACTGAACGACTGCTCATTACAGACTGACAAACGACTGCACGATTACAATGTCGTAATCGTGCAGTCGTTTTCAGTTCGTGTAGTGGATGGGCAGCATTAGTCGGAGGCATCTGTAGCCGCTTTTCCGTATGGCGGTGGCAGTATACTTACCAGCTTATGCTAATGCATAAATCCACCAAACATCCATCTGAATGTGGAATACCATCCCACCATTATTTTTATGTGCAGCCGCAATAGTCATCATTAGTACCTAGACATGAACCCACTTCATGCTGGGACCATGTGGGTACATGCCTGATTTGGCACATGCGCACTCCCCAAAATCTGTATATGGATGCTGAAATCCAAAAGATGCATCTGCAAACCCACTTGTGTCTGACTCAGAATCATCAGACCCCTAGTCTCACTACGTATAGCCATATACACATTCTATACTTCTAAGATTGCTCCTACATGAACATGTAGATATATTTTACAACCAGTAGATGCCGCCATTGTTCCTTAAATGATACTGCTATCATTCTATACCAGGCTTCTATCCGTTACATGTTTTCCTATTTGCCATAGTGAGGATTACTGCAACAGGAAAAGACATTCATTCTGCCAGTAAGACAGGGGTGGACAAAATAATATAGCATTCAGGAGCCAAGCAGAGTATTATGAGCAGTAAGTGAAATTGTTCATTTATTGGCATAAACAGAAATTACTTAGGTTAGGCACCAGAGATACCATATTTAGGTGCATTGGAAACTTACGGGTAAACTCAATAAGACGCCCCCCTTATATAGCCGCAGCTGTGATTAATACAGGCCTAACTGAAGTGACCCTTAAGGGTTTTATCCATCCCTTCAGTAAGAATAACACGTCAAACATATGCACAATGGTAGCTGAACAAAGCACTATATGGTAGGTTATCCTTATTTACTAATTCAAGAGAGAAGCCAGGCTTTTACTTTGAAACATTACAGATACACTTCAAATGCCTCCTATGTGAGCCATTGTTTTTCTTTAATTAATTTAAATTTACTGAACAACAGCACTATTAAGGGACATTTACAGCAAGAGATATTAAGAGATTTTACAGTCCCCACCAGTAAGAGCCGCCACCTGCAGGAACTGCCCAGCAGTGGTAGTGACTTCCCATTGCAACGGCTCCCTGATATTCACAGGCAAACAGGCAGTCCCAGGGCGAAAGCTGAGCGCACTTCCCATGGGAAGCCACTCCCTTGCTAGGACGGCAGCCCTTACCAGGTTCTAGGGGCTGCACCAGCCGACACAGGGCCTGATTCTGACCCGCTCGCGAGCACTGAGCGCTCACAAGCGGGTCAATGGTGCCCAAGTACGCATGCGCACGGCGGAGGCGGCTCCATCGTGCGCATGCGTGAGACCCGAATAACGACGGCCAAGCCGTCGTTAAGGGTCTCGCACCAAAGGGGGTGTGCTGTCGATGGTGATTGACAGCACGCCCCCTTTGGTGGGCGTGCCGGTTGCGTTGCTGCCCAGACGGAGGCCTTCCCATGGGAATGCCAACCGTCTGTGTCCGGCCCCACTGACATCACTAGTGATGTCAGTGGGAGTGCTTTTGGCTCTGATAGAGCCAAAAGCACTCCAGGGCTTGCGGCAACGAGACCCTACTGCAAGGGTCTCGTCACAAGCCTGATGGTCGCGATGGTCTTGACCATCGCGACCATCATTTTGGCCGCTCGCTATGGCTGTGGGTAGTCACCCACAGCTATGCGAGCGGCCAGGAGGCCGCTCCAAAAAGGAGAAGGGACGGCCCTGGTTCAGAGAGAGCGCTCTGTCAGAGCGTCCGGCTCTGAATCAGGGCCAGTCCCTAGAAACCGTCCAGTTTGCTAATGTGTCGCATGTGCGGGTTTGTAATACTGTGCATGTGCAATTACAGACACCCCCCACCCCAGATCAGACAGGAAAGGAGCCGCCGCTGATCCAGTGGTATTTATTGTTAATAAAACACTTTCTAAAGCTTTTCTTTAGTTTAACTGTAGTTAACTATGTGATAATTACTTTTAATTATTCTTTTCACTGTGATATTATGCAGCAAAATTAGCTATAACTATATATCACATGGGTGTCATATGCAGATTACTTGGAAAGGAAGGAAATGTCGACACAGATTAGCAGAACTATTTACTCAGAGAATCACAAGACGCAATTGTGCCCTCCCCTGGGCTTTACACCCTAATTATCCCTACCCGCAGGGGAGCTAAGGATGAAGTGCAGTGGGTTGTACATGTATTATATAAAATATACAGTCCAGTTCTATTTGGCATCATATGACTTTGGTGCACTATTGTGTGGTATAATGTGGATAGGTTTGTACAGTAAGGTGACAAATTTGCGTGGATTAATGGGCGACATGATGATATGGCATAGTGTAGCTCCTTCTAGGGGGTATATTTACCAAAGTGCAGGTTTTTAGAAGTGGAGTTGTTGCCCATAGCAACCAATCAGATTCTACTATATAATTTACCTAGTACCTTCTAGATGATAATAGCTAGACTCAGATTGGTTGCTATGAGCAACAACTCCACTTCTAAAAACCCACACTTTAGTAAATATATTATTATTATTATTATTACATTTTATTTATAGGGCGCCACAAGAGGTCCGCAGTGCCATACATACAGTAAAGGGTACACAGAACATTACATTACATTACAGTAACCAACTTATAAACAGAGCACAAGTAACAATTAACAACACAATTCTCCATACACAATACAGCTGGGAAGGTGAAGGCTGTCAAAGAAGTGCTAGAGAAGAGGGCTGTGAGACAGTGGAGAGGAGGACCCTGCTCCTAGAAGCTTACAATCTAGGGGAGACGGACAGATGACATGAGGCATGAGTGTGAATAGGGGGACCTGAGTGCAGGAAGTAAGTGAGGTGGAGATGGCTGAGGCGGGAGGGACAGAGGCTTGGTGACACACTTATGTGGTGGAAGGGTATGCTTTGATGAACAGGTGGGTTTTCAGTGCACGTATGAAGCTCTGCAAGGTCAGGGAGAGCCTAATCGAGCGTGGGAGCTCATTCCAGTGAAGAGGGGCTGCACGAGCAAAATCTTGGACACGAGCATGAGATGAAGTAACCATGGTGGAGGAGAGATAACAGTCATTGGCAGACCGGAGTGAGTGGGAGGCAGTATGTAAGATGAGGTTGGAGATGTAGGGAGCAGTAGAGTTAGAGAGGGCCTTATATGTGAAGGTGAGGAGTTTGAAGAGGATTCTGTAGGGGAATGGGAGCCAGTGCAGGTTTTGGCAGAGGGGAGCAGCAGAAGTTGAACAGCGGGAGAGGAAGATAAGTCTAGCTGCCGCATTGAGAACAGACTGGAGGGGAGCAAGATGGCAAAGTGGAAGGCCAGTAAGGAGAAGGTTGCAGTAGTCAAGCCGAGAAATGATTAGTGAATGAATAATCAGTTTGGTAGCATTCTGGGAGAGGAAAGGCCTAATACGAGCGATGTTGCATAGCTGGAGCCGACAGGATTGAGCCAGTGATTGAATGTGGGGTGTGAAGGAGAGGGTGGAGTCAAGGGTGACACCCAAGCAGCGAAGTTGGGGGACAGAGGAGATGATTGTGTTGTCAACAGTGATAGCGAGATTGGTTGGAGTGGAGACTCTATTAGGGGGAAAGATGATGAGTTCGGTTTTGTCCATGTTGAGCTTCACAGAGCGCTCGGACATCCAGGAAGAGATGGTGGAGAGGCAGCTGGATACCTGAGAGAGGACAGAAGGGGAGAGTTCAGGAGAGAAGAGGTATAGTTGCATGTCATCGGCATAGAGGTGGTATTTGAGGCCAAATGAGCTGATGAGTTCTCCTAGTTTAAAAGTGTACAGGAAGAAGAGCAGTGGGCCCAGGACAGAACCCTGTGGGACACCAACGGGAAGGGTGGAAGGGGGGAGATGGGGCCAGAGGCAGACACAGAAAAGGAGCGGTTGGTGAGGTAAGAAGTGAACCAGGCATGGACGGTGTTAGAGATGCCAAGTTCTGAAGGGTGCGAAGGAGGAGAGTATGATCCATGGTGTCAAAGGCTGCAGAGAGGTTCAGGAGGATGAGCAGAGAGAAGTGGCCCCTGGATTTGGCTGCAAGCAGGTCATTGGTGACTTTGGCCAGGGCAGTTTCAGTGGAGTGACGTTGGTGAAAGCCAGATTGGAGAGGATCAAGGATGGAGTTGTCAGAGAGATAGCTGGTGATGCGGCTGTAGACAAGCCGCTCAAGTAGTTTGGAGGCAAAAGGGAGAAGAGAAGTGGGGCGGTAAATGGCAGGTGAGGACGGGTCGAGGTTGGTTTTTTTAAGAATAGGTGTGACAAGAGCATGTTTGAATGATGAGGGAAAGATGCCGATGGGGAGAGATATGTTGAAAAGGTGAGCAAGATGGGAGCAGGCAGTGGAGGAGAGGAAGCGTAGAAGGCGAGAAGTTAGGGGGTCAAGGGGGCAGGTGGAAGGGGGAGAGGACGAGATGAGGGAGTGGACCTCATCACCCATGGTGGGGCTGAAGGAGCACAAGATGGGGTGGCCGGGAGGTGCGGATGGTGGGAGAGGTGGGTTTGCAGCAGGGAAACTGGATGATATACTGTGACGAATTGCCTCAATTTTGGAAGAGAAGGAGGCAAAGTCAAATGCAGTGAGGGAGGATGGAAGGGGTGGAGGTGGAGGGCGGAGGAGAGTGTTGAAAGTACCAAGGAGGCAGTGGGGATTGGAGGACTGAGGGGAGATGAGCAACTGGAAGGATTGCTTGACGAGGGAGAGGGCCGAGCTGTAGGAAGAGAGGACAAATTTGAAGTGAAGGAAGTCCGCCAAAGAGCGAGATTTCATCCAGAGGCGCTCGGCTGTGCGCAAACATTTTTGGAGAAACCGGGTCAGTTTGGAGTGCCAGGGCTGGGGTTTGGACTGACGGAGGGGGACAGAGGAGGAGGGGGCAACGGAGTCAAGTGCAGAGGGTGATGTTGTAGAAGGAGGCTGGCTGGATAGGGAAGGACATGGTTGATAGAGGAGAAAGAAGAGTATCAAGTGAGGAAGACAGGACAGCAGGGTCGAGAGACTCAAGATTGCATCTGGTGATGGTGGCTTTGGGTGAGGGGAGGAGTGGAGGACTTGAGAGAGTGAAGGTGGTCAGAGAGGGGGAAGGGAGAGTTGGAGAAGTCAGAGAGAGCACACAGATGGGTGAAGACAAGGTCAAGGAAGTGGCCCGAGACAGTGGGTCCCTAGATCTCCGAGTGCACAAACTAATTAAGAAGTGAACCAGGCATGGACGGTGTTAGAGATGCCAAGGTCTGAAGGGTGCGAAGGAGGAGAGTATGATCCACGGTGTCAAAGGCTGCAGAGAGGTCCAGGAGGATGAGCAGAGAGAAGTGGCCCCTGGATTTGGCTGCAAGCAGGTCATTGGTGACTTTGGCCAGGGCAGTTTCAGTGGAGCTTCAGTGGAGCTGCATATGCTAATGGGCATTTCTCAAGAGATGGGTGCAATCCCTATGTTTTCGCATATAGACAATATTTTTTGTACTGCGCATGTGTCCTAGTTGCACTGTATGTGCTGCAATGGTCTTGCGGTTGCATAGAGGAATTATTCACAAACTGATTGACAGTCTGGGACCATTTGTGGGTGGTAAAGGGGGTGGGGGCGACTCAAAGGTAGGCGAATGGTGACCGTTATGGGGGAGTGTCACAGCCTGCGTCTACATTCCTGTAAGCAGTTGTTAAGGCTCCGGTGTCTTAGTTCCATCTCCCATTCTGCGCGACCATAGGGTTACTCAAAAGCATGTGCAGCCGATGGTTGCATTCATGTACACAAGTGACGGATCTGCAATGCCGCCATTGGGCATCTCAATAGAAATACCGGCGGCTGCGACATTTGCATATTTATAAACAGCCGCTGTGTAGAAAGGGCCTGATTCAGATGTAGATGCTAATGCTCGTTCAGTAAGATCGCACCCCAGGCTGCGGCATGATTGACATGCTCTGCCATGTGGGGCAGGGTAGGAGTGGTGACGACCAGTGTCCCAGAAAATGAGAGCGTGTCTGCCCCATTTTGTGGCCATGGCAAGGTCAGTGGCTGCGTCCTTGAATGCAGCTTCACTGGCTCCGGCACCGTAACCTAGGGGTTACTCAGATGACCAATGTTCACACAGTTGATGGCTGTGTCTCCGGGCGCAGCATCGGATCAGAGAAGCCAGCAGTGTAGTAGTAATAGTAATATTACAGAAGACACCTCCTGCGGCTTTTGCATATTGTAGCACATCCGCTGCCTACAAAGACGCAGCAGCTGTGGTACAGCGTAGAATGGTATTGCCAGGGTTAGTTGTTTTGACATCCATTTAGAATTTCTGGAAGGCTGAATTGGATGGGCAATATTTTTTTAATGTTTGGGATGTAAAAAGCAAATATATAAAATTGATGTTCTGGGTAGTGAGGTTCAGAATAAAAGATCCCATACATGTGCACATACAGCATATGCTATACAATTGTAGTGGGCTATAGTGCAATCTAAGTTACAAATGGGATAGCATTGAAGTCCTGATTCCTTTACTTTCCATAGACATATCTCATAGCGCTATGGCTGTAATCTCTGTAAGGAGTAGACAGCTGGAGTAGCAGCAGGGGTGGTCTTCAGCACAGGATACCCGCAAATATTCAGTATCACCTGTATGTATGAAGGAGGGATCACAGCAGATATCCCTGATGTGGTGACTCCAGTTCCGACAGAAGATGCAGCCCACATAGGGTTCTATGCGGGTCATTCAGACCCGTTCGCTCGCAAAGGACGCTCGCAAACGGGTCGATGTTGCCCCACTGCACACGACGGAGGGAGCTCCAAAGGGGGCGTGCTGTCGATGTTGATTGACAGCACGCCCCCTTTGGTGGGCATGCCGGGGGCGTGCCTGCCAGACGGAGGTGTTCCCATGGGAACGTCTACCGTCTGAAGCCGGCCCCACTGACATCACTAATGATGTCAGTGGGAGTGATTTTGGCTCTGATAGAGCCAAAATCATTCCAGGGCTTGCGGCAGTGAGACCCTACCGCAGGGTCTCCGTCGCAAGCCCGATGGTCGCGATGGTCAAGACCATCGCGACCATCATCATGGACGATCGCTATAGCTGTGGGTGGTAACCCACAGCTATGCGAGCGTCCATGAGGACGCTCCAAAAAAAGGTAGGAGGGCCCTGATTCAGAGCGTGCGCTCTGGTCAGAGCGTTCAGCTCTGAATCAGGCCCTATGTCAGATTCACCAAGCTCTGGAATGGTTCCATTCTGGAGTGGCGCCCGACAGCTGGCGTTAACCGCTGTAGCCTATGGGCTCCACTTATCAAAATGTCCCGGAAAAACTTCCTTGTAATGGCCGCCGCATATGCGTGTTCAGCGGACTGTGCATGTGAAATAGCTCTCTGGGGTCCCAATACAGTAATGAAGTGACCACTACTGCAATCACTTCACTACTAACACATCACAGGGACGGGTTCCTCCCTGCATGTGTTTTATGATACATTCTGGCTGTAAATAATTACTTATTAACGCGAATAGCAGCGATAACAAAGTACATATTGGTTCTAAGACCCAATAATTGATAAAAATGACCCCAACTGTTTCTAGCTACACTTGATATGACAGTAACACCCCTTTCAGACATATGACCCGGGAAATTTCCTGCTCAGACCCGGGAATTTCTCCTGTGCAAATTCCCAGGTATTTGGTTGAGACCCCCCTTTCACACTACAGCGTCTACCCGGGAAATTCCCAGGTAGACCCCTTTCAGACATAAGCTGGGTTTTTTAGTTTTTAATATTACCTGCCTCTCCTCTGCCCTTCCTAGCCTATCCCCTCTCCGGCTGCTGCTGATGTCATCATCATGCAGCAGGCAGTCGACCAATCACTACAGACATTTTATTTCATTATTAAATTATTTAAATGTGCCCTGGTGGTCCAGCGGGAGTGCGGGCAGCCTGCTGTGGCAGAGACCCGCAGGTGCGTGTCCCCGCCATCCGGCGCTGGTGAGCAGCAACACTGAGCGTCCTAATGGTCCTCTGCACTGCCAACTCAAAGCAGCAGTGCTGAACATCTGCACTGCCAACTCAAAGCAGCAGCATTGGGCGTCCTATAGGACGCTCTGCGCTGCCAAATCAATGTAAAAGCTGCTTTGTGCAGCCCGGGTAGCACCATTCAGACATAAGCAGGATAATTTCCCGGGAAATTCCCTGGTCCACTGAAGGGTCGGCTACCCGGGAACGTGCTCCCGGGTAGGTACCTTTCAGACATACAGTACGCGGCAACCCTGGAATTTTGCTGAGGCAGGCCAAATTCCCGGGATTCTCGGCATGTCTGAAAGGGGTATAAGTGATCAGAGTGAGTACATCACTGGGGGCCACACTGAGGGCCGAGTTCAGAGATGGACACAATGTTGTTGGAAGCAGTGGAGCCACTGAGCATGCCCCAAAGCATGGCGATGAATTAGCGATAGCAGTCACACGGAGGATTTATTGGCAAAGTGAGAAACAGGTAGTCAGCGTTTGGGGAGGTAATGGGGGTGGTTAGAAAAACGCAGACGTGTCGGTACCTTTTTCAGGTCGTACACTAAATAATTTGCAGCTGGAGAGGCGCTCATTCTCAGACAACATAGGCTTACTCAGAAGTACGAGGCGCGACCGATATTTCCGCTTTTGTACGTAAGTGGCGGATGTGGGACGTGGGGTGGCTCAGTGCACAAGATATCAGTATATTAAGTATAGTCATTAATATATTTTCACAAGTCCGCTGCACTATGAGATTTGCATCCATCCCTGAATCAGACTCTGAGAACAGGCACCAACTCCGCAGCTGACATTATCCCAGCAGTATTTAGTAAGAGGACATGACAAGTGGATAATATAAACTGCAATGGGGGAAGTCCCTGCACAGTGCTAGTAGTGTATAACACATCCATACACGTGCAATAGCAGGGAGTGACTATGGATTGAGCAAGGACAAGAGTTATATCTAAATAAATGAAAAGTGCAGCAGCAAGTAGCACTGCAGCAGGTCTCGCTGCACCTTCCTATTTAATACTGCGACTCTATCATACATGCCTCGTGCTCCTGATCTGCTCTGTGCCTCAGCCTCTGCCTGCGTGTACTATCTATCCGATTCCTCTAGTCCTCTGCCT
Organism: Taudactylus pleione; assembly: GCA_031769625.1. NCBI lineage: Eukaryota > Metazoa > Chordata > Amphibia > Anura > Myobatrachidae > Taudactylus > Taudactylus pleione. The sequence continues at coordinate 12,013,133 of JAUIMM010000201.1, read as the reverse complement.
AGCCCTGTGTATGCGGCGTGCACTGCAGTGCTGAGCTCTGCTCTGCGGTCCCACATTTCCTTCCCACACGGAAGGCTGCGCTGTCCCCTCATTTACTGTATCTGCTACCGTAAAATACCTAGTGTAGACTCATTTGTTAGAACACAAAACAGTGTGGTATACGGACAAGGGGCCGTCAGTATAGAATAGCGCCCCTCTTATACTAACTACGCCTGTGATCAGAGCTGTCGCTATTCCTGCTGCCTGCATTTGTTTGTTTGTTCCCTGCGGCCGCACCTGGTGACATGAAGTGTGCTGCATCCTTAGGAGGCAGCTGGTGACATGAAGTGTGCTGCATCCTTAGGAGGCAGCTGGTGACATGAAGTGTGCTGCATCCTTAGGAGGCAGCTGGTGACATGAAGTGTGCTGCATCCTTAGGAGGCAGCTGGTGACATGAAGTGTGCTGCATCCTTAGGAGGCAGCTGGTGACATGAAGTGTGCTGCATCCTTAGGAGGCAGCTGGTGACATGAAGTGTGCTGCATCCTTAGGAGGCAGCTGGTGACATGAAGTGTGCTGCATCCTTAGGAGGCAGCTGGTGACATGAAGTGTGCTGCGTCCTTAGGAGGCAGCTGGTGACATGAAGTGCTGCATCGTTAGGAGGCAGCTGGTGACATGAAGTGTGCTGCGTCCTTAGGAGGCAGCTGGTGACATGAAGTGTGCTGCATCCTTAGGAGGCAGCTGGTGACATGAAGTGTGCTGCGTCCTTAGGAGGCAGCTGGTGACATGAAGTGTGCTGCGTCCTTAGGAGGCAGCTGGTGACATGAAGTGTGCTGCGTCCTTAGGAGGCAGCTGGTGACATGAAGTGTGCTGCATCGTTAGGAGGCAGCTGGTGACATGAAGTGTGCTGCATCCTTAGGAGGCAGCTGGTGACATGAAGTGTGCTGCATCCTTAGGAGGCAGCTGGTGACATGAAGTGTGCTGCATCCTTAGGAGGCAGCTGGTGACATGAAGTGTGCTGCATCCTTAGGAGGCAGCTGGTGACATGAAGTGTGCTGCATCCTTAGGAGGCAGCTGGTGACATGAAGTGTGCTGCATCGTTAGGAGGAAGCTGGTGACATGAAGTGTGCTGCATCCTTAGGAGGCAGCTGGTGACATGAAGTGTGCTGCGTCCTTAGGAGGCAGCTGGTGACATGAAGTGTGCTGCATCGTTAGGAGGCAGCTGGTGACATGAAGTGTGCTGCATCCTTAGGAGGCAGCTGGTGACATGAAGTGTGCTGCATCCTTAGGAGGCAGCTGGTGACATGAAGTGTGCTGCATCCTTAGGAGGCAGCTGGTGACATGAAGTGTGCTGCATCCTTAGGAGGCAGCTGGTGACATGAAGTGTGCTGCATCCTTAGGAGGCAGCTGGTGACATGAAGTGTGCTGCATCGTTAGGAGGCAGCTGGTGACATGAAGTGTGCTGCATCCTTAGGAGGCAGCTGGTGACATGAAGTGTGCTGCATCGTTAGGAGGCAGCTGGTGACATGAAGTGTGCTGCATCCTTAGGAGGCAGCTGGTGACATGAAGTGTGCTGAATCGTTAGGAGGCAGCTGGTGACATGAAGTGTGCTGCATCCTTAGGAGGCAGCTGGTGACATGAAGTGTGCTGCATCCTTAGGAGGCAGCTGGTGACATGAAGTGTGCTGCATCCTTAGGAGGCAGCTGGTGACATGAAGTGTGCTGCATCGTTAGGAGGCAGCTGGTGACATGAAGTGTGCTGCATCCTTAGGAGGCAGCTGGTGACATGAAGTGTGCTGCATCATTAGGAGGCAGCTGGTGACATGAAGTGTGCTGCATCATTAGGAGGCAGGTGGCTGGCATGCAGGGCAGTGACTTCTTGCAGCAGGGTTGACTACAGTATGTGATTCCAAAAATATATTTTCTAGGTAATTCTTTGTGAAGTGACCCTTCATAGCATAAATACCCTCCTAGGCAACATGTGAGCGAAGACACTATAATCCTCTGGATGAGTAACTGTTCCTTAATGATAACTTTGGGCCTGATTCACCACCGATCGCAACTGCGATTACGCACGCAATCGGCCGATTGTTGCGTTCTGCGTATGCATTGCAGTGTGCAAAGAATTGACTACGCAGACCCATCGCAGAGTGATTGACAGGAAGTACCGTTTGGGGGTGGTGACGGGGGTGGTTGGCGAAACGCAGGTGTGTCAGTGTGTTTGAACGCCGTTGCAGGGGTGAACATAAATTATTAGCCATTGCGATGGCATACGCAGCTTGGGCTTTCACTGCGTGCGATGAGGTTAGCAATTTCTGAGTAAGGTCTGACCTTGTGCAAGTGTGGTACCCGATGTTACTGCTGGTTTTGCAGACTTGCTAAGTATTACCGATGTGTTTAAGGTAAAGGGGCGACCTTATGTTAAGACTGCGTGCGTAATTGCTATTGCGATCACAATAGCGATTCTTACTGAATCAGGCCCTTTGTAGCCAGTGACCATAAAGCTGCAGGTTGGCCCATGAGGGAGCTATCAGCTCTTCTCAGCTACTGTTCATAGATACATGAACCTTCCTTCAGCTGCTCCAATATAATGTTACTGTTACTGGGCTTATTACTATACATGTCACTTTTGTGTGTTTGAATGGGTTAATAATTGAGCCTACTATTGGTATTTCCCGTAGAAATGCAACTGGAACATGCTAAATGCATTCCTGATCTCCATACCTCCCATAAAGTCAGTAATTCACAAAAAAATACCAAATTAATATTGTCACATAAAATAAAATGTTGTTTTTCTTTAGTTACAAAAATAGGTGTACTTATGTGTTTAATTCAGATAGAACCCCTGGTTCACCGAGCTTCTCTCATTGGAGAATGCACTTAGGCCCACTTATCCATGTGCTTACTTGGACCATTGCCTTTTTGCGAAAGCTGGCAGGTGACACCACAAATAAGCATTTGTGCTACAGGTCTGTATGTTGGTAAATGAGCATTTGTGCTACAGGTCTGTATGTTGGTAAATGAGCATTTGTGCTACAGGTCTGTATGTTGGTAAATGAGCACTTATGCTACAGGTCTGTATGTTGGTAAATGAGCATTTGTGCTATGGGTCTGTATGTTGGTAAATGAGCACTTATGCTACAGGTCTGTATGTTGGTAAATGAGCATTTGTGCTATGGGTCTGTATGTTGGTAAATAAGCATTTGTGCTACAGGTCTGTATGTTGGTAAATGAGCACTTATGCTACAGGTCTGTATGTTGGTAAATGAGCATTTGTGCTATGGGTCTGTATGTTGGTAAATGAGCACTTATGCTACAGGTCTGTATGTTGGTAAATGAGCATTTGTGCTATGGGTCTGTATGTTGGTAAATAAGCATTTGTGCTACAGGTCTGTATTTTTGCAAATGAGCTTTTGTGCTATGGGTTTGTACTTTTGTAAATGTGCTTTTGTGCTACAGGTCTGTACATTGGTAAATGGCCATTTGTGCTATGGGTTTGTACTTTTGCAAATGAGCATATGTGCTACAGATCTGTACGTTGGTAAATTAGCATTTGTGCTACGGGTTTGTACTTTTATAAATGAGCATATGTGCTATAGCTCTGTTCATTGGTAAATGAGCATTTGTGCTACAGGTTTGTACTTTTATAATTGAGCATTTGTGCTACGTGTTTGTACTGTTGTAAATGAGCATAGGTGCTACAGCTCTGTACGTTGGTAAATGAGCATTTGTGCTACGGTTTTGTACTTTTATAAATGAGCATATGTGCTATAGCTCTGTTCATTGGTAAATGAGCATTTGTGCTACAGGTTTGTACTTTTATAATTGAGCATTTGTGCTACGGGTTTGTACTTTTGTAAATGAGCATTTGTGCTATGGGTTTGTACTTTTGCAAATGAGCATATGTGCTATAGCTCTGTTCATTGGTAAATGAGCATTTGTGCTACAGGTTTGTACTTTTATAATTGAGCATTTGTGCTACGGGTTTGTACTTTTGTAAATGAGCATAGGTGCTACAGCTCTGTACATTGGTAAATGAGCATTTGTGCTACGGTTTTGTACTTTTATAAATGAGCATATGTGCTATAGCTCTGTACATTGGTAAATGAGCATTTGTGCTACGGGTTTGTACTTTTTTAATTGAGCGTTTGTGCTACCAGTTGGTACTTTTGTAAATGAGTCTTGTAATTTTTACAAAAAATACCTCTGGCCTTGCACATCCATTACTCCACACCATGGGTCTGATTCAGAGATGGACGCAGAAGTGTCTGCATTTATTGGCAGTCTTCCATCTGCAATTTTATGCAAATGCCACTACAAAGCCTTTTCCTGCTGTACATCCCTTGTTTATGACTGTGCAAGGACTAGGACTGAGAGGCCCACTCTCAGTATCCGTATATGCTGTAATCCCGTATGGTGCATCTTTAGATGCCACCATCGGTTGCACCTTCCAACTTCCACCTACCCTACCGAGTATGGCCTACAAAGCGTACGATTGTGCAACACTCCCATAACCATATCTGTGCGTCTGTTCAGTCACTGCCCAGGAACGCCCAGCACTTTTCCAAGGCATCTCTAATACCGTGCGTCTCATTCATAAAAAAGCGCCACCATGCATACACTCTGTGTAACACATGCACTGTCTGAGTTTTGAAGGGTTTTTGCACACGCACAGTAGCAAAAAAAATCGCTCAACTCTACCATCATCAGTTTTGCGTATGACTCGGAGGGCTAGATTCAGAGATAGACGCAATGTCACTGTATATGCACCAAAGCCGCACTGCGCATGCACAGTGATGTATTGGCGATGGCGGTTGCAGTGAGTATTTATTCGCTAAGTGATAGGTAGTCAGTATTTGTGGGTGGTAGTGATTAAATAAATGCTGTCTTGTTGGGATCTTATTCTCGGCTTGCTCTAGTGAGCATCTTTGAATCTTTCGCAGCTGCAGAGGCCGTGGTGTCTATGGGATAGCAGCTCAGTCTGGGACAGCGTAGGCTTACTCAGAAGTTGTGCGACCGATGTTCCAACTTTTGTACGTAAGTGGTGGATGCGAGACGTGGTGGGGGTCTCTGTGCACAAGATCATCATTAGCATATTTTCACAAGTCTGCTGCGTACGGAATCGCAGTAACTACAGCATTAGCTCTGAATCAGGCCAAATATGTAAAGAAGAATAACTACACATATCGCCCAATGCAATTCTTTGTTTTGTGTGCATGACAAGAGAATGGGATTATCCACACAGAGGACTGAGGGCCTGATTCAGCAATAAATGCAAGTGTGCACACACACTCTGCCGCTGTGAATATATGCTAATCAATGCATATGCACGGCAACCGCAGCATAAGATGCAGACGCTCAGCACTACACAATCCCGCCCACTTCCCTTTACTCAAAGTCTGAGTAGTCCGCAAGACAGGTGAAACATCGAGAACCATCGGAACCATACACATAATAGAGGTTGACCTGATCTCGTGCAGAATTTTGTCCACGTCATGCATGCATCAGGTCGTCTGGCTGCGTATGCCACCGCACTGCCTTAATTATGCACGCCTCTATAATGGCGTCCCAACGCACAGGCACCCCTGGTCACCACAAACAAACGGCACTTCCTGTCAATCAATATCACAAGGGTCTGCGTACACACTGCGTGTAACCTGCGTACCATCCGCTCACACTGGTTAGTTCGCGCACTGCGATGCATGCACAGTGCGAAAACATCAGCCGGTTGCGTGCAAATTCTCATCTGCGTTCCTTGCTGAATCAGCCCCTGAGTGTAGTAGTGAGCCCACTGATAACGGTACTATAATAATCACTACTACTGGTGATGTGTAAGAATTGTAATCAGAATTAGTGAAGTGAATAAGATAAGAGTTTCACTTTTAATATTATAAGTCATATTTTGCTACATAATAAAATAATGACGATCCATCAATGAACAATATTTCTTGCTTCTGCAATTATATTTTATTTTACTATATAACTTACTGCTTTAATGCTTATGAATTAAAACAAAGTTTATTCCAAATGCTGGGCATGACATATCACTAAGCTACTGCCTAAGGAGCAGATCAGGTTCTCCTTTGTGGGGGAACATACTCATCCAGGGTACCCACAATATCCAGGGTACCCACAATATACTCATCCAGGGTACCCACGACATACTCATCCAGGGTACCCACAATGCACGGAGAGGACTAAAGGATTTTAAAAACACGGGTGTGGGAGCATCAGGCGTTAGTATAATATTGTACTAATCTAGAGTGATCTTTTAAGCCAGGGATGGGGAACCTCCTGCCCGGGGGCCGTATTAGGCCCCTGGAATCATTTGGTCTGGCCCTCAGAGCTTTATTCTGCTAGACTCATCTGGCTATCAGGGTGCATAGAATGGCACCCTGCAGCCAGAATCTATGCAGCAGTGCCGCCTGGAGCGTTCTTGATGCTTCAGATAGTCACACTGCTGCCCTTACAGCTCCCTGGAGCATCCTCAGGATGCTCTGGGCATTGCTGTAATCACCAGCTATTGTGGCCCCGCCCCTCTGTGACGTCACATGGTGGGAGCGTGGCCTGCACCAGGCCCGCAAATAATGTTATATATATCAAAATGGCCCTCGGCAGAAAAAAAGGTTCCCCACCCCTGTTTTAAGCCAATAGAGGCTCTCACATTATTATGGCACAATTAAGTAGTTTTTCCATCTATTAAATCTATAACACGGGAGATATATGTGATTTATTAAACTTTCACTCCCTACCACCATCCCATTATTTGGGACTATTTTATAAGCATAGCTTTTCAGAGCTTGTCTCTGTTAGCAAATGCCAATAGCTGGAAAATCCTCTTGTGAGCGCTAGACCGAGGAGGATCTTTTGATCACTCTCAGGTAATTGGGAGCTCTGCCGACCTCCCTTATCTCAAAGACGGCTGTGCATGCACTGCTACAAAAATTAACTCAACAATCCAAAGCCAGCAGTATAGTGATAGCAAAAGCTATTGCTATACTGTAATTGATTGCCTGATAACGTCATACATGTATAAATGCATTGGCTTATCTATAATGAGTTCAGGGTGTGCAGTGCATACAGGCCCCTGGATCCAGGGAGGGCCAAACACTGCACACCCTGCACCCATATAATTCTATGTACCTCTCCGGAGTTCTGGGTCTGCCATTTTTCCGGAGATTTGTGCATGCACAGTAAAGAAGTTTCCGGGAACATAGCCCGGACGCCATGTTCCCAGAGACCTGCACATGCTCAGTAGTCTCTGACATAAAGCTACTACGCTGTTGGAGAGGAGGGGGCCCACACGGAGGCTGCACACGGCCCCCCTCCTTTCTTAAACAGCTCCTGCACAAATATGCATTACCAACTGACAATGAAACATCCTAACCTTACAAATCTGATGCATTTTAATCAGGTTTGATTAACATCATCGGTGAGTTTATACCTTTACTTATATCCCTTAGTGTGATTTTCTGCTGAACAAAAAAGAGGGAAAAATCAAACTATTTACCTGTCTTTCATGGGTTACAAGCACACATAGTTTAATTGCTGCTATAGCACTTTCCCTCAGACACAACCAGAGCCGGGGGAATTGCACTCATTTACACAGACAGTTTAATCTGCCCTAGAGAAATCTGTCAATGTTACTATCCAACTGGGAGTACTGTATGATTATAATGTGCTAGATAATGCTAAACCTTAAGACCAGCTGATTATGAGTAAAAAAAAAATTGCATTCCAAAAGATTGAATATATTTTTATAAATAGAATCAGCATGTCTATTAATGTACACCCATGTTTCTAACTCTTGTTCACTTGTGATTTTATTTTACTGCAACTTAATGGTGTGTTGTGCACATATGCTAGTGTAGGGACTTGCAGAAAATTGGGGTCCCTTAACGACGGGTTGCAATCTTAAATGTTGTGATCTATATATGCACAAGATACCTATGCTTTTATTTGCCAGACCGGGGGTGTATCTAGGGGTTCCAAGCGCCCATGGCAAAGTGATGGCGCCCCTCCCCATATATTTTCTGTATAAATACACACTCTGTACTTAAAACCTCTCCCTAGGCAGCCCCCATGTCTCACCCGCCAGTTACAGTAACACTACACCCTGTCACATACTCAGCCTGTCACCTGTAACACTATACCCTGTCACACACTCACACTACACCCTGTCACATACTCACACTCACCCTGTCACCTGTAATACTACACCCTGTCACCTGTAGCACTATACCCTGTCACACACTCACACTACACCCTGTCACATACTCACATTCACCCTGTCACCTGTAATACTACACCCTGTCACACACTCACACTACACCCTGTCACATACTCACACTCAGCCTGTCACCTATAACACTACACCCTGTCACATACTTACACTCAGCCTGTCACCTGTAACACTATACCCTGTCACACACTCACACTCAGCCTGTCACCTGTAACACTACACCCTGTCACATACTCACACTCAGCCTGTCACCTGTAAACTACACCCTGTCACATACTCACACTCAGCCTGTCACCTGTAACACTACACCCTGTCACATACTCACACTCAGCCTGTCACACACTCACACTACACCCTGTCACATACTCACACTCAGCCTGTCACAGACCTCTGGGGTCCCGGCCCGGGTGTCCCCCTCCCACATCCTCTACTCCCCGGTGCCCGGCGGCATGTGTGACGGAGAGTCAGCCGCGGGCCCGGGTGTCCCGCTGTCAGCCCGTACAGGAGCAGCCGGCAGGTACCCTCCCACATCCGGTGTCCGGCGGCATGTGGGAGCCAGGAGGATCCGAGGACAGGGAGTAGGAGGCTGGGGAGGACGGGCGGGGAGGTGCTGGGACGGGTGAGGAGATGGTGCCAAGAAGTAGGGAGTGGGTGACTCCCTCTCACTCACCAGCGGCTGCCAGGCCCTGGACGGACAGGAGCATGATAAATATATACTACACAGTATGACATACCTTGGGATTCCCTGGCAGTCCTGTCTTTATTCTACCCCCTGATCATGGGAGGCACTGCCGGACGACACCCCCCCTCGGCCGGTGCCCCTGGCGAGTGCCATCCTGGCCAGTGGGTAGATACGCCCCTGTGCCAGACACAGATTTGCAGCATATTATGTTAGCGCCAACAGCAAAAGTCTTTCTGTTTTGTATACATATACTATGGCATTAATACTGCCAAGTAGCCGGCACCATGTATAATATGGGTAAAGCCAAGCACCGGCATATTTCTTTTCTGTTTTGTTATTTTATATATAATATAATAATACTTTGAGACAGCACTGGGCTTAGGGACATACATGCTCCACCAGGCCCATATTTAGACTTAACGCAGCTTTGGACATAGTGAGGCTGATACAGGGTGAGCACTACACCAGTTGGCATGGCGTATTTTGAGCAATTGCCCTTTGAGGCATTTTGGACGCACCAAGCCTTACCGAGTGGCGAGGCGGTGCAGGGGGTCTGAAAGGGTATTCTAACATAGGCAAAGTTCAGTAAGGGGGTATTTACAGAAATCCGTCTTATGCATGTCAGCAATTATGCCCAAATACGCCAATTAAGATCTTTGTCTTTTGCACCGAGTATAGAGCAGATGCAGACATACTCTGATGATGATGACTTGCCACACTCTAGGGGCCTGATTCCCAGTTGCATGGAAGACGGTTGCAGATGCAGCCACATTGTGTGCTTTGAAATAAAAGTGGACCCCCCTCTTGATTGCAGAACATTTGTGAACACACCTCCCTTATCCATCTATTGGTACAAGTAGCCATCATCACTATCACCGTACATTTGATGTAAGAGATGTATCTGCAATCAGATGGATCTCTGCGTACAGTCACCCCCGAAGAGCACACAATTCCTACACGCCTTTAAAACATTTATCTACATGTGTAAGCCCAGTCGCCGTGAAGGTACACCCATTCTGCCGCAAGTGGAGATGTAGCTGACATGCACACAAGTCTGAATCGCCCATAGCTGATCAAAGTTACATATGCATGGCTACGGCGCTTACACAGCGTGAAAAACCGATGATCCATCCGCAAAATGGACTTGTGTGCAACTCAGAATCAGCTCTTAGGGGCGTATAACCATTTTGCTACCAACTCTGCACCAGTCACAATGGGCCTAATTCTGAGAAGCGTGCCAATGCCATGTTTACAGAGATGAGAGATTATTTGCTGCTGTGCTTACGTCTAAGTCAATAAAAAGACGCACTGCCCATACGTCCCGCGTCCCGCGGTGTGTATGCACAGAGGTGCAGTTGCATTTGAAACTCTCCGTATCAGAAATGTATTGGAAATGTCAAATGTGCTCAGTGTTCCTGGGCAGTGACAGGGAGGTGGCTAAGTGCACGCACCGAGATGGTCTGTCTTATGGGCATATTGTGGGAGTGGTGCAATTTAGGGCTGGTGCAATTTCAGATGGTGACGTATAATGACGCACTAATCGGTATTACAGCATGCACAGGCGCTAAAAGTGGGCGTCTCAGATCGCGGACATTCGTCCGCACAGATGTACACAAGGGGAGGAGTTTGAATGCCATTGCATAAACTCGCAGACGGGTGAAACCAATACACGATGCTGCATTTGCTTTTGCGGACAACTCAAAAGAAAGTTAAAGGGTTAAAGGGAAAAATATTCACGCACCAGGCAACATGTACTGTTAACTTGGGGAAAAAAGTCAGAACATTTCAGTATATCAAGTTGCATTCACATATATAAAACATTATTTTCAGTATATTTTGCTATCTTCCGTCTAGTCTGCTTATTTTCAGCACCATAAACCTGTTTCCATCTCTCATCTACCTTAGTTTGCAGAATAGTAAAAACTTTCTCTCATCTTCCAAGAAATGCAGAATTCATGGTTCTTGCATTAAAGATAATATTTGCTTCTGAAACATCTGTCACTATTTTTCCCGGTGGTAATTATATGGGCTGGTTCTTGCAGGGTACCTGGAGAATACCAAGCAGAGAATGCCTTTGAAGCAACACTGGAGAATTTAGCTGATGAAAAATATGCATTCTTCATATAGACAATACCGTTTTATTAATGCTGATGTAAAAAAAAGTTGGCCAAACTTTTAGAACGTTGGCGAATTATTCAAAACTGTTTACTCATTACACCTGTTATATTTTGATGAGAGATTCTGAAATGTCTAATGTTAGGTCAAACTGTCTCTGGTTTTAACTAGCGGCTCTTAAGCTTGGTACACACTAGACGATTTTTTTAACGATTTGTTTTACAATAGATCGGAACGACAAATCGTTCAAATCACCCAGTGTGTACGCACTATGGACCTCAATCAGAGCCGCTCGCAAAATGCGAGTGCTCGCTCTGAATGAGGGAGGCCGCATCTAAAAAAGGATCCACAGCCTTAACGAGCGACCAGGATGGTGGTCGCGATGGTCAAGACCATTGCGACCATCGGGGCTTGCGACGAGACCCTTGTGGTAGGGTCTCGTCTGCTGCAAGCCCCAGAGAGCTTTCGGCTCTAATAGAGCCGGAAGCTCTCCTACTGACATCACTGGTGATGTCAGTGGGGCCGCCCACAAACAGCAAGCGTTCACTTGGGAACACCTCCGTTTGTGAAACCCCCCCCCCTGCCATGCCTACAAAACGGGGCGATCTGTCAATTAACATCGACAGCCGCCCCTTTTGTAGTGAGCCCCGGAGCGAGAGAATTTCTCTCTCGCTCCGGGGCTTGCGCACGTGCAGTGTGGCCGCTGCACGTGCGCACAGCCAAACTTCGACCTGCTTGCGAGCGCTCAGGCGCTTGCGAGCGGGTCAGAATGAGACCCAATGCACGCTCCCATGGGGTCTTCCATTGCATCTTCAGATCTGCCGTACATGCTGCTCAATCTGATGTGACTGACAACCCCATGCATTTGATTCGGCAGGGGAACGACATATAGTGCGGTCATTCTTTCGCATCTGCCATCGGCTGGCAACACAGGTCATCTAGTGTGTACCCAGCTTTTGAGTTTCCTTTCAGTATGCATGGAAAAAATAACCATATGCAATACTTTTCATCAATTGTTAATAGAATGTAAAGGTTGGACATGTGCACTAGTTGCTAACAATTATAAATCAGTCACTAAAATATATATATATATACATATATATATATATATATATATATATAAATTAGTTATATATATATATATATATATATATATATATATATATATATATATATATATTTATATATATATATAAGAAAATGCATCCTGGTCTCAATATACATATTTTAACTTGCAAATATTAGCAGACTAAACAGTGCTAGTACTTAAATGGAACATGACTTACATTACCTTTAAATTCCTTTCGTCTTCACAATCACCTGCAACAATAGCCAGGGACAGTCCTACCCATAGATAGGGTGGAGTCAGTGATGTCTCTGTTTATTTAGCTACGCTCAGAGCATCGGTCTCTGGAGTATACCTTCATTTACCTTTACTGACAGATGTCTCCGCCAATTAGTCCTACAATGCATCCCAACCTCTTCTAGTAAACACAATATAGTGTTTAAATGTGCAATGTTCATCCTTTTAAGTCAGGGATGGGCATTTAGCAGCCCTACAGCTGTTGTTGAAATACAAATACCAGCATGCCTTGCAAAAGTTTTAGCATTCCCAAATGCTAGGGGGCCGCTAATTGCCCACCCCTATTTTAAGTACATTATCAGTGAAATTTCATTGCACTGTACAAGTCTTAGTAAATTAGCTTTGCTGTGTCACAGAACTAACAATGGAGGGAATTCAGCTTGGCACGTTGTGGAGCCAGGTGATGCTCGGCTGTGCATATCAGCCAATTACAGTAGTGCCGTCATTACAAGTTTTACTTGTGATGCTGGCAAGACACAGTGTACCATTCTGGAACACTATGTCATCGGCGTGTCTATAATGGATACACCTATACATTATACATACCTCTCCAGAGCCTGGAGCTGCAGAAATCAACATGAATAGACTGTACAGAAACTGCACACGGACCCCCTCACACCTGTATCGTGTCGATGATGGGAATGTAATTCCCCCCATTGAGTTGCACGCATGTCCATTTTGCTCATGGATACGTTTTTAGCTCTGTAGCCACTGTACTCAATTGCACTAGTGAGTCCTGGATGACAGGAAATGCTGGCACTTTTGGATCTTCAAGTGCCAGAATGCCCTGGCAGCCATGGTTATGCTGGAACTTGTAGTAATACACAGCATCGTGGGGATTTTCTGCACCCTGTACCGACCACACCCCCCTGGGCTCATGACGTCATGCGGAGGGGGCATGGTCGCAGCTGGGAATTACAGCACTGACCAGAGTGTTGATATTAACAATTTTGTGGTCACCCACCACTGTTTGTCCCTCAGATTTTGCTGATTTATTTTTCTCATTTATTTTTATAACAGCCATTGCAAGGTCCGTTCTCATGATCATCTTTTATCAGCTAGGAGTTGGCACCACATAAGTGGTGAACAGTACAGAAAAAAAACATGTCACACATCCGTTTCAGACTTGCGTCCATCTTTACATACTGTTTGCCCAATTGCTTCATTACGATTCATTTCTTGCTGACTTTTCATTAATATCTTTGATATAAACGCTATTGTCTTGATAAATGTGTGACAACACCACAAAGCGGCATATCACCAAATCCAGGCCCAACCCACATTCCACACCCACAACGAACTATAAATCCAGCTAACCTCATAAACATTGCGTGCCTCCCTTCACCATCCAAGTCACTAAAATGTGCCCTATGGAATGCACGCTCTGTCTGCAATAAGCTAACATCCATCCACGACCTCTTTATTTCAACCAACCTCAACCTTCTGGCAATAACAGAAACATGGCTTACACAATCAGACACTGTCTCCCCTGCTGCACTTTCACATGGCAACCTACACTTCTCACATACCTCCAGGCCTGGTAATTGTAAAGGAGGTGGGGTAGGAATATTACTCTCCCAATCTTTCACATACACAATTCTCCCACAGGTACCTTCACTCACATTTACATCATTTGAAGTACATTCTATCAGGACTTTCACCCCTTTCTCTCTGCGAGTTGCTGTTATCTATCGCCCACCTGGGCCACCTCAACAATTTCTAGGAACACTTTTCTGCCTGGCTCCCTCACTTTCTATCCTCAGACATCTCCACCATCGTTATGGGTGATTTCAATATCCCCATTGACAGTCCACAATCTCCTCATGCCTCCAAACTACTCTCTTTAACATCCTCTCTTGGCCTCTCCCAATGGACTGACTCCTCTACTCATCAAGAGGGCCACTGTCTTGATCTTGTATTCACCAGACTATGCTCAGTTTCTGATTTCACTAATGCTCCTTTCCCTCTCTCAGATCACAACCTTATCACCTGCACACTCTCCTCCATTACATCAATATCATTGAAATCAACCAAACCTAAACCTAAAACCCGTAGAAATATTAATGCCATTAACCTTCAACAACTATCTACCTCTCTACAACAACAACTTTCACCAATTTCTACATTCACTTCTCCTGAGACTGCTGCATCACACCTAAACCAGATTCTAGAAAAAGCCCTCAATGAAGTAACTCCAGCTACCCATCACACACCCCATAGAGTTAGACGTCAACCGTGGCATTCTAGCTTAACAAGACATCTACAAAAACTCTCACGTAAAGTTGAACGTCAGTGGCAAAAGTCTCATACTCCAAGTGACTTCCTCACATATAAGACTATCTACAACTCTTATCGTACTGCTCTGGACACTGCCAAACAAAATATTTCCAATCTCTAATCTCTGCTCAAGCTTCTAACCCCAAGCGACTTTTTAATACATTTAAACTGCTTCTTACCCCTCCATCACCCATACCACCTGCTACTATCTGTGCACAAGATTTTGCTTCCTATTTTAGGGACAAGATTGATAAGATCTGAAATGAAATGGTAGACTCTTCCTCAGCTAGTGACCTGCTCAATTCCCTACCTGAACCCTCTGGCACATTCTCTTCATTTGATCTCACAAACGAAGATGAAGTATCTACACTCTTCTCATCCTCCTACTCTATTACCTCTCCTCTAGATCCTATACCCTCACAAATCAGTAAAGCTCTGTCTCCTGTGCTTATCCCAACCCTAACTAAAATCTGTAATCTCTCTCTTTCTACTGGCAACTTTCCATCACTGTTCAAGCACGCAGTGATTACTCCCATTCTGAAAAAACAAAATTCTTCTAGATCTCTCTGCTGCTTTTGACACTGTTGACCACTCTCTTCTCATACAAACACTGCAATCCCTAGGTCTTAAGGACACAGCTCTTTCTTGGTTTTCTTCCTACCTATCTGATCGGTCTTTTACTGTTCGTTTTTTTGATTCTGCCTCCTCTTCACTACCTCTATCAGTTGGAGTACCGCAAGGCTCTGTCTTAGGTCCTTTACTATTCTCAATCTATACCACATCTCTTGGCAAACTAATCCGCTCTTTTGGATTTCAGTACCATCTGTATGCGGATGATAGTCAAATCTACCTATCCTCTCCAGATTTATCTCCATCTGTATCGGTCCGTGTCACTGAATGTCTTTGTGCCATTTCATCTTGGATGTCATCTCGCCACCTGAAACTTAATATTTCTAAAACAGAATTAATTATATTTCCACCGGCCAATAACAGTTACCAACCTGATCTCTCTATCACTGTTGATACCTCGACCATCCACCCTGCCCCACAAGCTCGCTGCCTTGGTGTCATCCTTGACTCTGAACTGTCCTTTGTTCCTCATATTCAATCTGTCTCAAAATCATGTTACATACATTTAAAAAACATATCCAAAATTCGACCATATCTCATACAAGACACTGCAAAAACTCTAATCCATGCACTTATTATTTCCCGCATTGACTATTGCAATAGCCTCCTTACTGGTCTTCCCAAAAACAGGCTATCACCATTACAATCCATTATGAATGCAGCTGCAAGGCTTATCTTCCTTGCAAAATGTTCTTCTTCTGCTGTCCCGCTCTGTCAGTCCCTCCATTGGTTGCCGATTTTCTACCGTATTCAATACAAAATACTTTCACTTACACATAAGGCTATTAACCAAACCACACCAACATACATCTCTTCAGTCATCTCAAAATATCTCCCAACCCGACCTCTCCGCTCAGCACAAGATCTGCGTCTCTCATCCCCATGCATTACTTGCTCCCATTCACGGTTATAGGACTTTCTTTGCGCTGCACCCACTCTATGGAATAACCTACCTCGCACAATAAGACTTTCTTCTAGTCTCCAATCCTTCAAGCGTTCCCTGAGAACTCACCTCTTCAGGCAAGCTTATCAGATTCCAGAACCTACCACATAACCTTCATAGCTTCCATATCTAATTACATCCTCTTTTACAGTCCACACACAGGGGGTCATTCAGACCCGGTCGTTAGCGCCGATGCGCTCGGACCGGGTCGATGGCCCCCCACAGAGCATGCGCACGACGGCGCCGGCGATGTTGATTGACAGCTCGCCCCGTTTGGAAGGCGGGCCGGGGGGGTGGCAGCCCAAAAGGGGGCATTCCCATGTGAACGCCTACCGTTTGGGGGCGGCCCAACTGACATCACTAGTGATGTCAGTGGAGAGCTTCCGGCTCAGACAGAGCCGAAAGCTCTCCGGGGCTTACGACAAGGGAGACCCTACCCTAGGGTCTCGTCGTAAGCCCCGTTGGTCGCGATGGTCTTGACCATCGCGACCATCACCTTAGGCGGTCGTAAGGCTGTGGGTGTTAACCCACAGCCTTACCACCGCAAAGGAGGACGTCTTGAAAATTGAAGAGGTCCTCCCCTCATTCAGACCGACCGCACGCTCTGTGCGCCCGGCTCTGAATGAGGTCCACAATCTCACACATCGTCTTTCTCTCACATCCTCATGACATTTGGTCGATATTCCTGTGTGACTGGAATATGCAGCCAACCAAGAAACTGTGCATTCTGGCTGGACCAAAATGCAATATATAGCACCTATCCTTGTGTATCAATGCCTATTTCCCTATAGATTGTAAGCTTGCGAGCAGGGCCTTCCTACCTATATATCTGTTTGTTATTACCCAGTTTTGTTCTGTTAATGTTCCAATTGTAAAGCGCAACGGAATATGCTGCGCTATATAAGAAACTGTTAATAAATAAATAAATAAATATTATCTGCAGCAATCTGCACAATGTAAAAAGGTACTTTGAGAAGTGTAAGAAATTTGAAGTAAATGGATCTACGAAAGAACATTATGGGGTACATTTACTCAGGACCGTATTAAGGGACACAAACCGACATGCCCTCATTTTGTAAAACGGTCCTCATGGCCACCCCCTCCCCACCCCCAAACAACCACAGCTTGTCAGTCAGGCTGCAGATTACAAGGCACTACGTGCGATGACGCAGGCCCCTTTCTGCACATGCACAGAGCATATCCTGCGTATATATGTGCAGTCTTCTCACCATCCTAGTTGTACCAAAACCATCGGGTTTTCATACAACTATGAATCAGGCCCTTGTTTGCAAGTTGAGTGACAGGTAGTCAGCATTTCGGGGAAGTAATGGGGGAGGTGGAGGGGTTAGAAAAACGCGTGTGTCAGGACTCAGGACTGTTTTCTGGGCGTGCTCTAGTGAGCCTCTGCAAATTTGTTTGCAGCTGGAGAGGCCCCAGAGTCCTAGGAGAGCTGCTTTGTCTGCCGGCCTGATTCAGAGATGGACGCAAATGCAAAAATATGCAATTGTCTTAGCTGCTGTCTTCTCCCATATCCGGCATCTACAGGGCCGGCTCCAGGGGTCAGAGCACCCTGTGCCGGCCCATCACATGGTGCCCTGTCTTCACCGTGTGTGACCGAATTTGGGGGCGTGGCCTAATTATCGTAGGCCACACCCCCTATGTGACGTTATTTGGAGGCGTGCCCGCATGGCACGCCTCCAAATAACGTCAGGCTGGGGGTAAAGCCTAGCAATCCGTCACTGGCTGGGCTTCCCCCAGCCCTCTTCCGTCAGTGAATGGAAGCCGCGCATGCGCGCGGCATCCATTCACACTCCGGGGGTCCTCAACCTCACAACCCTAAAAATGGTTTAGACACACCTTTTTTTCTAGCCACCCCCCCCACTATCTCCCCAAAATGCTGACTACTTGTCACTTACTTTGCGAATAAATCCTCTCTGTGACTGCCACCGCTAATCCATCACCGCACGCGCAGTGCGAATTTGACGCATGCGCAGTGGCAAAAAATTGCTCCACTTCAAGCACAAAATAGAAATTGTGTTAATCTCTGAATAAAAGGCCTGATTCAGAGATGGACTCTATGCAACTGCGAAAATATGCTAGTTTCCAAAGCTTACTAAAGCATAGGGGTACCAGTGCTGCCTTCTCATATCCATCCAACATCATGCACCTGCATAAACATCGGTACCATCTGAAGTCTGACCTGTCTCAAACACAGTGTCTCCTGACCTGCAGAGAGCTCTCATGTCGTGTAGGAGATCTCGATTCCCAGATTCGGACTCGAAAATAGTCATGCTGGGTACACATTAGCCGATGTTTACCCAGTACGATATCGTAGGCGGCGGGTCCCGGAATCGGCGAGTGTGTATGGGAGCGACAGCGGGGGCCATGCTACATTCGGCAGCATGGCCAGGAGCCTGTAACGGCAGCGACATAGCGCGTACACACCACCCGTTGTGGACGATATCGTCTAGTGTGCACCCAACTTCAGAATCGGCGGGTTGGGATTGCTAATGTTGAATTTGCATCGGCAGAATGGGGAATCTCCGCTTAGATGTATGACATGCATTGCTCAGAAGTTCGATGTGCGACCAATGTTTTCAATGTTTTCTCCTTTGTATGTAAGTGGCCGATGGAAGGTGGGCATCTCAGTGCACCAGAAAACAGCATATTTTCGCAAGTCTACTGTGTATGGCAGGGATGGGGAACCTCAGGCCCGGGGGCAGTATAAGGCCCGCGGAATCATTTGGTCTGGCTCTCTGAGCTTTTTTCTGCTAGCATATTCTGGCTAGTAGGGTGCCTACGAATGGCACCCTGCAGCCAGAATCTATGCAGCAGTGCCACCAGGAGCGTCCTTAGACAGTCATACCGCTGCCCTTCCAGCTCCCCGGAGCATCCCCAGGGTGCTCCGGACATTGCTGTAATCACCGGCATTGTGGCCCCGCCCCATGTGACATCACACAGAGGGGGCGTGGTCTGCACCAGGCCCATGATTAATGCATACCTCCCAACATGACCCTCTCCAGGAGGAACACAATGCTCTGGTCCTGGACTTCCCTGGTAAGAGGTGGGGCTGCAGCGCAGTTCTAAAGTCAAATAGGGGAGCCACACCAACTGTCATTTCAACCGCTGCCAAACATCACTGGCTGGGACTCACTGGCAGTTGGTGTGACTCCCCTATTTGAATTTTGTACTGTGCTGCAGCCCCACCTCTGGAGCCGCCACCAATCATAAATTAGCAGGGAAGTCCTGGACCAGAGCATTGTGTCCCTCCTGGAGAGGGTCATGTTGGGAGGTATGATAATGTTATATATATCAAAATGGCCCTCGGCAGAAAAAAGGTTCCCCACCCCTGGTGTATGGAATCACAGTCACAAGAAGATATGCACCATCTCTGTATCAGTCCCAGTATCACCAGTAAAGGCCTGGTTACTCAGTTGCTCTATCACATTTTTTTTATCACTGTACCTGCAGGACACTGCTACCCTGGGGTGTAGAGGCAGCCATCTTAGGAGCAGGTCTCAACTTCAAACTGTAACTGAATCTTACAGCAACTGTCAGTTTTTATTTTGTGCCCAGAGGGATACCATCTGCTATGCTGCTCTTGCAGCTATATTTTTATTCATGTTTATTGAAATTAGTTTTTAATATAATAATTTTGTACAGAAATGTATCTTAAAACTTCCTAGTAACAGTTAGGAACGCTATTTATTTATAGCCAGTTATATAGCGCATACATATTCCGCAGTGCTTTACAGAGGTTATTTGGCCAATCACAACAGTTTCTGCTCCAGTGGTTCTCACAACCTATGGGCCTATGGCCTGATTAGCTTGGATCGCAACTGCGGTTACGCATGCAATCTGACAATTGTTGTGTTCTGCGCATGCGTATGTATCTCAGGATCGGGACTGCGATCGCAGACCCATTGCAGAGTGATTGACAGGAAGTACCATTTGGGGGTGGTGACAGGGGGGGACAATTGTTGTGTTCTGCGCATGCGTATGTATCTCAGGATCGGGACTGCGATCGCAGACCCATTGCAGAGTGATTGACAGGAAGTACCATTTGGGGGTGGTGACAGGGGGGGTGGTCAGTAAAAAACGCAGGCGTGCCAGTGCGTTTGAACACCATTGCACGGGCATGCATAAATTAGGCACTGCGATGCCATACTCAGCTCGAGTACTCAGTGCATGCGATGAGGTTAGCAATTCCTGAGTAAGGTCAGAGCTTGTGTAAGTGTGCGTGAGGCTGCGATGGTACTCGATGTTACCGATGGTTTCGCAGTCTTGCTTAGTTTTAGGGATGTGTGTAAGGTAATGTGGGCGTGCTTATGTAGTGGTGCGATGGCATAATGACCACAATGGGTTAGCATATCATCGCAGCGAGACTGTGTGCGTAATTGCAGTTACAATCCTTGCTGAATCAGGCCTATAGTTCAGAGATGTACAGAACTCCAGTGTTCACGTGCATCTCGTATGGTCTGAGATCTTCACATGCACAGAAGCAGTACTGCGAATGTGTAGATCTTGTCATGTGCAGGGCCGGATTAAGGTCTGTGGGGGCCCCTGGGCAACAATCTTGTTGTGGCCCCTATATACCACTGTTTCTTGTCACCCTAGGAACATTTATTTCTTGCTATGCACCTAAAAGCCCCCCCCGTAGTAATGCCCCTCTTGCAATGGCCACTGTAGTAGTGCCCCTTATGCAATGTCCCCAGTAGCAGTGCCCCCTGTAATAGTCGCCCCATGCAGTGCCCCCTGTAGTAGTCCCCCTTATGCAGTGTCCCCAGTAGTGCCCCCCCTATACAGTTCCCCCAGTAGTGCTCCTTATATAGTGCCCACAGTAGCAGTCACCCCTAAGCACTGCCCCTTATATAGTGCCCCAGTAGTGGTCCCACTATACTGTGTCCCCAGTAGTGCCCCTTATATAGTGCCCCCAGTTGTGGTCCCCCCTATGCAGTGCCTCTTATATAATGCCCCCAGTAGTAGTCCCCCCTATGAAGTGCCTCTTATATAATGCCCCCAGTAGTAGTCCCCCCTCCTATGCAGTGCCCCTTATATAGTGCCCCCAGTAGTGGTCCCCCCTATGCAGTGCTTCCAGTAGTGCCCCTTATACAGTGCCCCCAGTAGTAGTCCTCCTATGCAGTGCCCCAGTAGTAGTCCCCCTATGCAGTGCCCCCAGTAGTGGTCCCCCCTATGCAGTGCTCCCAGTAGTGCCCCTTATACAGTGCCCCCAGTAGTAGTCCTCCCTATGCAGTGCCCCAGTAGTAGTCCCCCCTATGCAGTGCCCGAAGTAGTGGTCCCCCCTATGCTGTGCCCCCAGTAGCGCACATTATATTGTGCCCCCAGAAATAGTCCCCCCATGCAGTGGCCCCAGTATTTCCCCTTATATAGTACCCCCAGTAGTACTTCCCCCTATGCAGTACCCCCCTATGCAGTGCCAGTGCCCCCAGTAGTAGCCCCCCTATGCAGTGCCAGTGGGCCCCCTATGAAGTGCCAGTGCCCCCCTTACATATACAGAGAAATAAAAAAAAACAACACTTATCTGAATCCTCGCTCCTGCCATGACTGCTGTTATCCGCTCCTCCGGCCGGCTCTGTGGGAGAGATGTCATGAGGAGATACGTCATGATATCTCTCCCATCACACACTGCGGGAGCCGGAAGGCGGAGCTCATGAGTAAGCTCCAGCCTGGCTCCCTCCGTGGGTGCAGCAGCCAATGAGAGTCTGTGTGACTCTCATTGGCTGCCAAAACAAACACACTGCCTCTGGGTTTCGGCGTTGGTGTGTTTGTAGTAACAACAAACACACCACCGCCGGCACCCGGCAGCAGTGTGTTTGTAGATGTCCGCACTGCACTCAATTTGTGTGGGGGCCCTCTCTGTGTGAGAGCCCCGAGACGACCGCCCCGGTCGCACTGCCCATAATCCGGCCCTGGTCATGTGACATTGCTTGCAGTGTCCTGGATGCCTCAGCCTGATTGACAGACTGTAGGCATTGCAGAGTGGAGATGGGGGTCTTTCCCAAAATGGAGCCGTGCTGCCCCTGTTTTGTGGGAGTACCGAGGACAGTGAATGCATCTTCCAGAGCAGATTTACTGTAAGGTAAGGCAGCCATTTTGAGTAGACGATGCTGGTCGCGATGCACATAGTCGTGATGTAGATCCAACGATGCGTCTTTGGACTCACCCATCAAATCTGCAATGCCAACAGTAGGCATCTTTTTACAATAGACGCCTCCTGCAGCATTAGCATAAAAAGTGCCATGTTAACATAGAAATCTAACATGTTGGACATTCTCGATTCCCCAATTTCAACCCGAAAATGGCCGGAATCGGTGAGTTGGCATTTTAAACATGTTGAATTTTCCTGAACGCCGATTAGCGTTTTTGAATGTGGATTGGTTTTGGCAGAACGGCAAATCGGGACGCATTAGAGAAGTCAATGTTTTCATAGTCAAACACAGGGAAGGAACGGGGGGTTCCAGTTGCCCATAAACCCCCTCCAGGCCAGTGGCTGAAATCATAAGTACAATTGCTATATTGTATATAATATGCTTTCACTAGAGCTGCGGCCACAACATGCAGTATAAGGAAGCACCAGACCAGACTATGAGGTCTATTTACTAAGCCTTCGATGGAGATAAAGTCGACGGAGATATGGTGCCAAACAACCAGCTACTAACTGTCATTTTTCAAGCACAGCCTGTGACATGGCAGTTAGGAGCTGATTGGCTGGTACATTATCTCATTTCACTTTATCTCCATCCAAGGCTTAGTAAATAGACCCCTATAGCTTGTTACATGCTCATTATGCCCCCTCCATGGGTTGGCCACACTATAAAATGAAGCATATGGAAACCCCCTCTAGAAATTCTGCATTTGCCCCTGGTTATGGTGCTAGACTGGGAGATGTGTAGCATCCTTCTGTCCTCCTTAGCGGATATTTCCTGACAAGATCCGCCATTTCACTTCAGGCAGTATTAGACGTGGTGCTCTCACACTGAGCTTCAGGGCATTGGGAACCTGTCTGTCATATCTCACTATTCAGCTATTTAACAGGGTTTACTTTTACTATTGCTGACTGGACTCTGGTTCTGATTCATGGTTGGACGCAATGGTAATATTATTGCAAATGAGCGATGTTATTTCAATTGCGCATGCGCCAGAGTCGCACCACGCATGTGCCGCGTTGGTCTTGCGACAGCAGTCACAGAGATGATTTAGTCGCGAAGTGATTGACAGTCAAGGACCGTTTGTGGGTGTTAACAGGATGGCAAATCAGAACAGACATGTTGCAACCTTTTGGGGTGAGCCACAGTATGTGATCCTGTACGCAGCTGTTAAGGCTCTGGCGTCTTACTTCTGCCGGCCATTCTGTACGGCCATAGGTTTACTCAGAAGTTCAATGATCAACTGATAAGCCTACGATGGTTGCGTCTTTGTACGCTAGCGGAGGACTTGAAACCTCACCTGTGGGCGTCTAATACAAATCCCAGCAGCTGTGACATTTGCATATTTTCGCACAGCCACTGCATACAGGATCCCAGCAGTGACAGCATTTGTGTTCATCTCTGAAGCAAGTCCTCTGTGTACTGTATATGTACCCTTTTTATGTAAATTATCTGTTACTATATCAGCTGTTGTTTGGCAAAATAATAATAGTAATTATCAGACAGCAACCCCCTCGTCACCGCACAAGAATGCCTATAGGAATTACATGGATCTACAAGCAGCGTCCCCCGGCAGTAACCATTGGGATGCATGGTTGAGCAGTGCATACAAGTGCAATGCTGATCACAGATTCCTGATTATCGGGAGGACCCATACTGGGCATGTGCAGAACTGGTCCTGCGTGAGACAGGCAGTGGCGTTTATGGGGTGGGATCGCGATGGTGATGCCAGGTGGCGACCTCGGTCACAGTCCTGGGATCGCAGATGCAGCAGGAGGTGTCAGACACTTTGCATTTTAGCAAACACGGATTGCAAAGCTGCTTGTGTGCGACTTTACAATTCCATCCTTTGCTGAATCAGGCCCATTGTCCTTGTCAATGTCCCGTACCCAACCCATTCACTCTTATGTCTGCAACTGATATATCTCTGTGTTCTACCTCACACTATTGGCCTGATTAAGAACAATGCCGATGTTCACGTAGTCGAGTGATATTTTGCAACTGCGCATGGGAGAAAATTTGGGAAAACTCCTACAAGGCTTGTGTTAGGATGCTCCGGGCATTGTTGTAATCATCAGCGATTGGGGCCCCACCCCATGTGATGTCACACAGAGGGGGTGGGGCCTGCATCGGGCCCACATATATCAAAATGGCTCTAGGCAGAAAAAAGGTTCCCCACCCCTGCTCTAAATCATGCAAGCGTCCAGGTTCTGTGATGTTTCATTACCAAAGTGAATCAGCACTGTCTGGGGACGGGGTTGATGAGGTCCGGGAAGACTTTGAAGGTGAGTATGTGTCAAAATTGGGAGTATGTTAAGTAGGGGGTTGACAACCTGATAATCAGTATTTGACTGGTCCTTCATTTTCATGACCCTGCTCATTTTGAGGGTTTATCTTCTTCAAAAAAATGAAACAAATAGTACAATTCCCAAAGAATTTTGCATCTCACATCATATTTATAGAATGCAGGGAAAAGGCTGTCAGATTCTTCCAAGTCTTCCCTCTTAGACTTTTCCCAAAGAGGATTTGGCAACATGAGAGACTCCACCCTGTGCTGACCCGTCCATAGTGCTCTTATCTAAATCCACTAATATCACCCCATTTTCAGCACAGTTGTTTCAAAGGATGGGGAAAACAGGAGGAGAAAGAGTATGGTCAAATCTATTTTAGTGTAGCATCAGGGGCTATCAGTGCTAGTTGCCGCCTGGAAATGTACAGTGGTGGAAAAGTTGACAGAACAGTTGATTGAAGATTTACAATCTAGAGTTCCAAGGGCAGAGTTATTACATTTACGAGATCAGATTGCAAAGATGCTCTGCCTTATTTGGGAAAGGCTGATATTTATACAGCACTTAGGGGGAGATGTATCAAGCGTTTCAACTACAGTATCTGGATTACTGTCCTTTTTATAAGAAGGCTTGGATGGCAGACTGTGTTTGCATTCCCTTGAGATTCAGGTTTCAGCACTTTCAGTGTTCTTCCAACACAGATTGGCCAATATTCTTGAAGTGACAACCTTTCTTCAGGCTGTATAGCCTCCACATAATCCCCCAATTTTAGAAAAAACTTCCATTAGAGACTCTGGACAAGGTGGGTTTCAAAGTATTCACATGGAAGGGGTCTTTTTGGTGAGCATTGCCTCTGCTCACAGTATTTCAGAAATTGTCTTTGTCATATGGGTCCCAATATTTAATTTTTCAGAAGGATAGGTATGTCCTATGTACTAGGTCTTCTTTCCTTCCTTAATTGATCTTGCTTCCGTATAATCCAGGATATTCCTAAACTACCACAGTATACAGATTTTACTAATGAAGTTGTTTCTTCATTGTTACATGAGGTTAAAGATCTCTGAACTTATGTAGATAGATCTGTGTTCCGGAGTATTGTGCAATGCTTTTAAGAGAGGTTGGCTGGACTATTAGCAGTTCTTGGCCAGGTGGATCACAGTTACAGTTCATCAGGAAGTCTTGGTTCCTGATTGCCTGGTCACTCATTCAACTCATTTGTGGGATCCTCCTGGGCTGTCCAGCTTGCGGCTTGAGAGGTGTGACTGTTTGGAGCAGCTACCTAGTTCATACCTTTGTAAAGTTTTGTAGCTTCAGTGTCTTTGTGGATAAAGATGCAAAAATTCTGCGCACAAATACTTCTCAAAGCCTCCTCCTAGTGGCTTTGAGAAGTCCCCCAGGGTAGCATCTGAAGCACAGAAAATTTAAAAATATGCGTGTATAGTAACAACTGTTTGATTAGGATAGTATAAAAAATAAGGTTTTATTGGAAGAAGAATGTATTACTTTATTGTGAGAAACCACCATGCTTGTGTGCATGAATTTCAATGTTTTCAAGCCATACACACATGTAGAGCTGGAGAGATGCAGGGGAGCTGGAGATATGCAAGGGGCTGGAGCTGGAGAGATGCAAGGGGGCAGGAAAGATGCAGGGAGCTAGGGTTGGAGAGGCACCAGGGGAGAGGTAAGGCTGGAGAGACGCAGGAACCTGGAGAGATGCAGGGGGCTGGAGCTGGAGAGACTCAGGCAGGGGCGGTTGGGCTGCCGGGAAAGCAGTCCTATAAACCCCTCTGCTGGGCTAGCCAACACTATTCCACTGTGGAACACAAACCGGAAGCCCCAGGCTCCACCATAACTGTAGTGTCCCCTCCCTCAGCCTCCACTGCACCCCATCATCCCCCCGTCTCTGGAATGGTCAGGCTGTCCCCTGGGACTGTGTGAGGCAAGGTGGACCATGCAGGGACAAGAGGGGTGTGTGCAGTTGTATAGCTGGGAAGGTGTAGCAGAACATGGGTGGCAGGAGCTTTCCCATCACACTGACTCTTTATGCGCAAACTGTGTGAGGCTGTTGTCAGCGCTTAGAGAGGGACGGTGGCCTGGAGTATCTGCGAAGAGGAGGTAACCCTTGAGTGGAGGTGATTCTTGTTCAGCTTACTTCTTCCCAGCGTGTGTCTTCCACTCCGATCCTGCCCACTTATTCCCACCACTACTCCCACCCTGTCCCCTGTTCCACACTACTACTTCAATCCTGGCCCTGCTTTCCACTATTACTCCATCCTGCCCCCTGCTTCGAACCATTACTACTCACAGCCTGCCCTAGCCGCAGAGTGTATGGATCTCATGCTCTGGTGGAGGTGATTGGCTATCCAGCCCTACCCCCCAGCCAGGGACATACAGTATCCATCAGGCCAGTGACATACGCTACCACCAAGTTAATGGCTCTTTTGTACATATATACAGTATATATATATATATATATATATATATATATATATATATATATATGAAAAAGGATGCGCCTAATAGTGCATTCATTTTATACTGTTTTTGCGGAAGCGTATGAATAATATCTGTCATCCAGCTGTGGTGCTCCACAGGAAAATCACCATCACTTAGAACCTTATACAGAGTCTTCTTAGCCACAGACGATCGCAAGCAACCATACTAGAACAATTGAAGTACCTCCATAGTGCAGTATGTATATCTAACAAATGGGTACATTCATTTACACAATACAAGCTACAGACAGGTAACACAGTATTAAAAATAAAATGGTGCTAATCTTTTGGAGGAAAAATCAGTCCAATTATGTTCCAAAGTGAGTAATTCCAGTGGAGGGTAGTGGAGGTGGGTGGTACCAATGCATTTCACCTTCTCACAGGCTTCATCAGGGGTCCCAAAGGTGAAACGAATTGGAACCGCCCACCTCCATTGCCATCCTCCCAACATTACTAACTTTGGAACATAATAGGACTAATTTTGTTACTTTCCACCTCTTTTTCTAGAAATTGTGCGGACTCACTCACAGGACGGAGCTGCCACCCCATAATACAGAAGGGTCTAGTCCGACTGAACCATGGAGGATTAAAAGGTTCAGCATTGACTATCACTGAACATTTCGTCATATGCTGAAACTTTGCGTAATCTACAGTACATTGGATCTGGCCCTGAGATGCTTCAAGAGGAGTAGTGTACTGTATTTTTCTTTACATTTTGTATCTTAGTTGCATTGCAGACGTAGCAAAAAGCCAGTCACAATGTGCTAGAGACACTAGGCTGTGACTTTAACCGCAGATTAATTGGTTTTACACACTTTCAAAGTAGCAGATGGAGCACAATGGAACGTGACATGAGGAAAAGCCACAGCCGCGGCATTGGATTTGCACACAGATGTACAAATGTTGCACATCCCACTGATCAGTGAGCCTGATTCAGAGAAGTACACAGCTGATATTTACACAGTTGAAGGATTAATGGTAAACTGCACATGTGACTAAGTGGCACTGCGCATGTGTCAACGTACATTACCGTAGTCGCTCGCAGCGACTTTTTACTCGCAGTCTGATTGACAGGGAGAGTTTGTGGGAGGTAACCGGGAGTGTCAGCCAAGAATGCAGGTGTATCACAACCATTTTCAGGGTATGTCACAGCCTACGTCTGTGATCCCGCTCTCACTAAAAGTTTTTCCAGCGTCTCCGTTCCAGCGCCCATTCTGAGTAGACATAGGGTTACTCAGAACTGCGATAATTGAATGATCTATGAGCGATGATGCGTTTCTATACACAGATGCTTGGATTTGCACAGCCGCAGGTGGGCGTTTCAATATATTCCACCGCGCCTGCGACTTTTGCACATTTTCTCCCAGCGGCTGCCTACTGGATTACAGCTGTGATGGTATAAGCCTATATCTCTACATCAGGCCCAGTCTACGCTAGCAATAGCGTTCTGTCACTCCCAATTGTTTTATTGATGCGTGGACCTGGCGCACTAAGAGGGGGCTACTTGGCACAACTGAAGCCACAGCAAAAAAAAGACACATCTGTGGTATTAAATAAATCAATATTTAGTTCTAGTAGACCATCTTGACACAGCTATTTAATAAGCACTAAGAGGTTAATGTTTATTTCATATTTATCATTGTAAAGTACTGTATTGTACTGTTTTTAATTTACTTAATACTACCTATGATTGGGTTTCTAATATTTGGCAGCACATAAAGAAACATTATAATTACAACACCTGAAAAAAATGTAAGCTAATAGAAAAATAAAAAATCTCTTTCAAATAGAAGAAAGTATAGTCTATTCAAAGTTACATGGAATTAACCCATGGGAAAGCGTCATACTGCTAACAGCTGGAAATCTTATTAAATAAACAACTTTGAGAAAATACATTGACCTCTTACATGAGATGTCGTATTGTGAAAACATCTTTGTTGTTCCAAAATAACCCTTAGCTCCATTCACATGGATAGGCCTTTTCATAAATAGGCTATTAAAATTTGCAGTGCATTTTACTGGAAACTAGGCAGCACTTTCTCTGTAAAAACTTTATATAATGCACATCATTAGTTTATTGGGTCACTCCCCCTCCCCACAGACACTGAATGATATCTTTGTTCTGAAAAGTGACATATTTTGAATCCCTGTAACTGCTACATAACAATTAATTAGTTGATTTGTGATATAGGTGTATGACGCTAGAATTCTCCATTTCTATGGAAGGAAAACTAGTGTGACTGGTATGTATAGTAGTATTATATAGGGATGCAGAATGAAATGAAACCCCAAAAATGAAAAAATGGGATTAGACCCAAAAATCTAAATGCACTGTGCTAATAATCATGACATAAATCTAATAGAAAGGTTTACCCTTTGCTAAATGTTGATTAATTGTTGCAATATTTTTATGTTTAGTTTGGAGTCCATTCCTTAACCAGTTGCCTGGTGTGGTCGCATCACATGCAACCAGGCCAAGCTGGCCTTTCACTGGCACGGTCGCGACGACTGCATAGGTAATCTCCCCCTGCCAGCCGGGGTACAAAAGGGCAAAACCACTCGCGGTTGCAGGAAGACAGCCCGTGGCTGCCTGCTCTTCTTGCAGGACTGTGATGCCACGCAAGAAGTGTAGTCAAATGTTTTATATATATTTTTTTTAAATATAGAATATTTTATGGTGTGTGTCTGTCTATCCATTTATCTATTGTCTATCTATCTATCTATCTATCTATCTATCTATCTATCTATCTATCTATCTATCTATCTATCTTTATAATATTAAACAGTAAACATTTTTAACTGTATAAAATTGTGGAATTTTAAAATGATAACATTATATAAATAATAGCTATTTAACCACAGTTCACTATAATTTAATTAACAAAACGACATATTTGTTAATAAAAAAGGTTACTGAATTAGGTTTGAATTAGGGGTGAGCGGGTTCGGATTTCTGAAATCCGAACCCCCCCGAGCCCCCCCGATCCGAGTCCGATCCGAGTCAGGCTCGACTTTTCCCGCCTGACTCGGATCTGAAATCGAGGCAAAACGTCATCATCCCGCCTTCCGAGTCTCGCGGGTTTTGGATCCTATATAAGGTACCCGCGTCGGCGCCATTTTCTCACTCGGCTGTGGACAGTGAAGAGGGAGGGTGGGAGTTAGGGCTGTCTAGTGTAGTGTAGTGTAGTGCTGCTGTTGTCCACTACTTCAAAGTCCATAGGGGCTGGCTGTGTTGTGCTGTGCTGCTGTTGTTAATAGGGGCTGTGTCCACTACTTCAAAGTCCATAGGGGCTGGCTGGACTGTGTTGTGCAGTCAGTTCTCCATAGGGGCTGTGTCCACTCCAAAGTCCTGTGCAGTGTCCCAGTCCTAAAGGAGTGCTGTAGTGTTGTCCAGGGGGTGCTCTGTCCATCAGGGGTGCTCCCCCCAAGTGCTAAAAAAATAATATATTTTCTGTGTTTGTGAATTGTGTGCGCAGTAGCCGCACGTGCATCAACAAAGTAGTGCCAAGCGTGCGCCTGTGTCATAAGTAAAGGGCCGGCTGGCTTGACCGTTAAAGGGTGCTGTAACCCCCGAAAGTACACTCCAGTCCAAACCAAAAAAAAATTATTTTCTGTGTTTGTGAATTGTGTGCGCAGTAGCCGCACGTGCATCAACAAAGTAGTGCCAAGCGTGCGCCTGTGTCATAAGTAAAGGGCCGGCTGGCTTGACCGTTAAGGGTGCTGTAACCCCCGAAAGTACACTCCAGTCCAAACCAAAAAAAAAATTATTTTCTGTGTTTGTGAATTGTGTGCGCAGTAGCCGCACGTGCATCAACAAAGTAGTGCCAAGCGTGCGCCTGTGTCATAAGTAAAGGGCCGACTGGCTTGACCGTTAAGGGTGTTGTAACCCCCGAAAGTACACTCCAGTCCAAACCAAAAAAAAAATTATTTTCTGTGTTTGTGAATTGTGTGCGCAGTAGCCGCACGTGCATCAACAAAGTAGTGCCAAGCGTGCACCTGTGTCATAAGTAAAGGGCCGGCTGGCTTGACCGTTAAGGGTGCTGTAACCCCCGAAAGTACACTCCAGTCCAAACCAAAAAAAAAATTATTTTCTGTGTTTGTGAATTGTGTGCGCAGTAGCCGCACGTGCATCAACAAAGTAGTGCCAAGCGTGCGCCTGTGTCATAAGTAAAGGGCCGGCTGGCTTGACCGTTAAGGGTGCTGTAACCCCCGAAAGTACACTCCAGTCCAAACCAAAAAAAAATTATTTTCTGTGTTTGTGAATTGTGTGCGCAGTAGCCGCACGTGCATCAACAAAGTAGTGCCAAGCGTGCGCCTGTGTCATAAGTAAAGGGCCGGCTGGCTTGACCGTTAAGGGTGCTGTAACCCCCGAAAGTACACTCCAGTCCAAACCAAAAAAAAAATTATTTTCTGTGTTTGTGAATTGTGTGCGCAGTAGCCGCACGTGCATCAACAAAGTAGTGCCAAGCGTGCACCTGTGTCATAAGTAAAGGGCCGGCTGGCTTGACCGTTAAGGGTGCTGTAACCCCCGAAAGTACACTCCAGTCCAAACCAAAAAAAAAATTATTTTCTGTGTTTGTGAATTGTGTGCGCAGTAGCCGCACGTGCATCAACAAAGTAGTGCCAAGCGTGCGCCTGTGTCATAAGTAAAGGGCCGGCTGGCTTGACCGTTAAAGGGTGCTGTAACCCCCAAAGTACACTCCAGTCCAAACCAAAAAAAAAATTATTTTCTGTGTTTGTGAATTGTGTGCGCAGTAGCCGCACGTGCATCAACAAAGTAGTGCCAAGCGTGCGCCTGTGTCATAAGTAAAGGGCCGGCTGGCTTGACCGTTAAAGGGTGCTGTAACCCCCGAAAGTACACTCCAGTCCAAACCAAAAAAAAATTATTTTCTGTGTTTGTGAATTGTGTGCGCAGTAGCCGCACGTGCATCAACAAAGTAGTGCCAAGCGTGCGCCTGTGTCATAAGTAAAGGGCCGGCTGGCTTGACCGTTAAGGGTGCTGTAACCCCCGAAAGTACACTCCAGTCCAAACCAAAAAAAAAATTATTTTCTGTGTTTGTGAATTGTGTGCGCAGTAGCCGCACGTGCATCAACAAAGTAGTGCCAAGCGTGCGCCTGTGTCATAAGTAAAGGGCCGGCTGGCTTGACCGTTAAAGGGTGCTGTAACCCCCGAAAGTACACTCCAGTCCAAACCAAAAAAAAATTATTTTCTGTGTTTGTGAATTGTGTGCGCAGTAGCCGCACGTGCATCAACAAAGTAGTGCCAAGCGTGCGCCTGTGTCATAAGTAAAGGGCCGGCTGGCTTGACCGTTAAAGGGTGCTGTAACCCACAAAGTACACTCCAGTCCAAACCCAAAAAAAAATTATTTTCTGTGTTTAGCCGCACGTATATATCAAATCGATATAACATAAATGGAGGACCAAACTTTCTCCGATAAAAATAAAATAGAGAAAGATCAAGAACCACTTCCTCCTAGTGCTGAAGCTGCTGCCACTAGTCATGACATAGACGATAACATGCCATCAACGTCGTCTGCCAAGGCCGATGCCCAATGTCATAGTAGAGGGCACATACAATCCCAAATGGCAAAGTTCAGGAAAATGACCTTGAAAAAGACATTTAAATCAGCAGAAGAGAAACGTAAACTTGCCAATATGTCATTTACGACACGGAGTGGCAAGGAACGGCTAAGATCAATCCCTAGTATGTTCATGACTAGTGGTTCAGCTTCACATGACGATGGAAGCCCTCCTCCCACTAAAAAAATCAAAAGAGTTAAGCTGGCAAAAGCACAGCGAAGAACTGTGCTTTCTAAGAAGATATCACAAATCCCCAAGGAGAGTCCAAGTGTGGCTGCCGCTGCTGCTGTTGCTGCTGCTGGGAGTCGTTCATCATCCCAGAGAGGAAGTAGGAACACCACTACTTTTACTAAACAATTGACCCTCCAACAGTCCTTAGCGAGGAGGATGAAGTACGACAGCAGTCATCCTGAAGCAAAACGTATAACTGAGGCCTTGACTGCTATGTTGGTGTTAGACGTGCGTCCGGTATCCGCCATTAGTGCAGTGGGATTTAGACAATTGATGGAGGTAGTGTGTCCCCGGTTCCAAATCCCGTCTAGATTCCACTTCACTAGGCAGGCGATACCGAGACTGTACAGAAACGTCAGAAAAAGTGTCCTCAGTGTCCTGAAAAATGCCGTTGTACACAATGTCCACTTAACCACGGACATGTGGACAAGTGGAACAGGGCAGACTAAGGACTATATGACTGTGACAGCCCACTGGGTAGATGTATCACCTTACGCAGCAACAGCAGCAGCGTCACCAGTAGCAGCATCTCAGAAATGCCAGCTCGTTACAAGGCAGGCTACGCTGTGTATCACCGGTTTCAGTAAGAGGCACACCGCCGACAACCTCTTAGAGAAACTGAGGGAAATCATCGCCCAGTGGCTTACCCCACTTAGACTCTCCTGGGGATTTGTGATATCTGACAACGCCACCAATATTGTGCGGGCATTACATCTGGGCAAATTCCAGCACGTCCCATGTTTTGCTCACACAATAAACTTGGTGGTGCAGAATTTTCTGAAAAGCGACAGGGGCGTGCAGGAGACGCTTTGGGTGGCCCGAAAAATTTCTGGCCACTTTCGCCATTCAGCGACTGCGTGCCGAAGACTGGAGCGCCAGCAAACACTCTTGAACCTGCCCCGCCATCACCTGAAGCAAGAGGTTGTGACGCGGTGGAACTCAACCCTCTATATGCTTCAGAGGATGGAGGAGCAGCAAAAGGCCATACAAGCCTATACATCCACCTATGACATAGGCAAAGGAGGGGGTATGCACCTGACTCAAGCGCAGTGGAGAATGATTTCCGTGTTGTGCAAGGTTCTCCAGCCCTTCGAACTTGCCACACGTGAAGTCAGTTCAGACACAGCCAGCTTGAGTCAGGTCATTCCCCTCATCAGGCTTTTGCAGAAGCAGCTGGAGAAAGTGAAGGAGGAGCTAAGACGGAGCGATTCCGCTCGGCATGTGGGACTTGTGGATGAAGCCCTTCATTCGCTTTGCCAGGATTCCAGGGTGGTCAATCTGTTGAAATCAGACCACTACGTTTTGGCCACCGTGCTCGATCCTAGGTTTAAAGCCTATGTGGTGTCTCTCTTTCCGGCCGACACAAGCCTGCAGAGGTGCAAAGACCTGCTGGTGAACACACTGTCAGCTGAAGCGGAACGTAACACGTCAACGGCTCCTTCTTCATTTTCTCCTGCAACTGGGGCTGCCAGGAAAAAACTTAGGTATCCTAAGCAACCCGCTGGCGGTGATGCAGGGCAGGCAGGACCAAGTTTGGACATCTGGTCCAGACTGAAGGACCTGGCAACAATTTCTGACATGTCTACTGTCACTGCATATGATACTGTCACCATTGACAGAATGGTGGAGGATTACATCGGTGACAGCATCCAAGTAGGCATGGCAGACAGTCCATACCTGTACTGGCAGGAAAAAGAGTCAATTTGGAGGCCCCTGTACAAACTGGCTCTATTTTACCTGAGTTGCCCCCCCTCCAGTGTGTACTCCGAAAGAGTGTTTAGTGCAGCCGGGAACCTTGTCAGCGAAAGGCGTAGGAGGTTGCTTCCACAGAATGTGGAGAAGATGATGTTCATCAAAATGAATTATCAGCTCTTCCAGGGAGACCAGCCTCCAGAAGGTACAGAGGGACCTGTGGTGGTGGATTCAAGTGGGGACGAGTTAATACTTTGTGAGGATGAGGATGTACACACTGAAGAGGGTGAGGAATCGGTGGATGAGGAGGATGAGGATGACATCTTGCCTCCATAGAGCCAGTTTGTGCAGGGACACATTAATTGCCAGCTTGTTTTGTGGGGGCCCAAACGAACCAATCATTTCAGCCACAGTTGTGTGGCAGACCCTGGCGCTGAAATGATTGGTTTGTTAAAGTGTGCATGTCCTGTTTATACAACATAAGGGTGGGTGGGAGGGCCCAAGGACAATTCCATCTTGCACCTCTTTTTTTTCTTTGCATTATGTACAGTTTGGGGCCTAGTTTTTCAAACTGCCATCCTGTCTGCCACTGCAGTTTCACGCCTAGATGGGTCACGTGTTTGTGCCGCCCACTCGTGTCGCTTAGCATAGTCATCCAGCTACCTCGGTGCAACGTTTTGGACATAAAAACACTATTGTGAGGTGTGAGGTGTTCAGAATAGACTGGAAATGAGTGGAAATTAAGGTTATTGAGGTTAATAATAGCATAGGAGCAGAAAAACCTACAAATTCTGTGATTTTAGCTGTTTTTATGCTTTTTTAAAAAAAAATACAGATCCAAAACACAAAACCCAGAACCCAAAACACGGAAGGGTGGTTTTGGCAAAACCAATCCAGATCCAAAACACGAAGAAAGATCCAGATCCAAAACCAAAACACAAAACACGAAAAGTGGCCGGTGCACACCCCTAGTTTGAATAGGTTTTATTTACATAACTTGATTTAAAAAAAAAAAAAGACAATTTTGGGGCCATTGTTATTTTTTTGAGCCAGTTAAGTGGCTAAAATGATCACATCTGTCCCGGTGTCACTGACCCAGTGAAAACCAAATGTATCAAAGTATTATTGAGCATGCTTAGTGGCTAAGGACCAGATTTAGAGTTGTATGCTGTATACACAGCAGCTGCGTCCTGCGTCTTTGGAGGCAGCTGCTGTGGGTAAATATGCTAATGCTGCAGGAGGCGTCCGAGGATCGTCTGCAAAAACATCGGCCATCCGATTAACCATCAGATTATGCAGGATGGTTGGTGTTTCACTCTGCTGGGGCCAGGAAATTTTCTTCGAAAGACGCAGACACGGGCTTGGCTCGTCTTTAAAACACCCCCGTTATTAAGAACGCTGGCCATCACTGCTCCTTCCCCGCATCCAAACAGCCGCAGGTCAATCATGCTGCGGCTTAGGGGGGCTACGGGAGCCGCTGCAGTCAGCGATCAGCACATGTGCAGTACAGATCCTGCGCATGCGCTAGTCTTTAAACAGCGGAGTTTACGTACAACTCTTAATCAGGCCTTAAGTGACCTCTGGCCCTCATTCAGAGCCGCTCGTAAGCGGCCGTACGCTCGAAGTCATCTGATGTTGTAAAACCACGCATGCGTCGGTGTAACAGTGCGCATGTGCGTACGGCTGATTGCGATAATTTTTTCAGTCGTTCGTCGAATAGCGAACAGGAAGTGACATGTCAGATGTGATTGTCAGAACTGTCCGTTTTGGGGCGGTGACGGGGTGGAGATGGGAAAACGCAGGTGTGTCGAGGCGTTTTTTGGGCGTACATAAATTATCTGATGCGAACGGCCAATGTGAACGGAACAAGTGTTACGTCACTGTTTGATCCACTTTCCATTAAAACTGCTCGCTCAGCTTGTGGTCTCCCGCAATGACGATGGTCTCTTCGTCCTTCCCGAGGCACATCGATGGTATTCCGATTTATCAATTGAGGCCACAAAAACAATCAGTTTTGAATTGCAAATATGCTTGTAAGGTGTTTAGCAAATAGCCTTTTTTTTGTAGCAAAAAACCGTACGCAGGTGAACTACTCAGCTGCTAATTTCTGGGTTAGACAATCAATTAGCTTACAAATTTATTTTAAATTTGCGTGTTTTTTCCCAATTTGAGTTTTCCTTTTTTTAGGGCAACAATATTGTACGCATGTTTGTTTTTTTTCTTCATTTTTTAGGGGCCAAGAAAACAATCGTCCTTTGGGTTTTTGCTAAGTGTTAATTAAAACTCATAAATTGTTTTTAACCCTTGGTTTTTTTAATCAAAAATAATGTTTAGTTTTCCGTTGTATTGTTTGTAATTTTGTTTGCGGGATTACCTTTTAACCAGTTTTTGAATAAATTAACAATAGAATAGTTCAGATTTTCAACAGTATTTAATTTTTTGTTGTTGTTTTTTTTGAACATTTTGTAGGAAATAATAAAAACTTGATAACTTAAAAACAAATAACAAATGATTTTAGAAACACACAAACAAAATAAGTGGCATTTGAAATCCACAAACAAACCAAATTATTAAAAAATTCACAAGAAAGGAGAGGGAGGTTTTGGGCATTAAGGAATATGGGGCAAACACAGAGAAGGATTGTGGGAAAATTAGCTAGTGCTGTCATCGCCTTTTGGCCCGTTTGGCTGGGGTAGGGAGGGAGCCTGAACGGGTCCGGGATGTCCTTCTTATGGCCTGGCCAGAGGCAGATGTTGTGGCCTCTGGACTAGGCATAGGGCTAGGTACATTTGGAGGGATGGCTGTTGTTGTGCCAGAGGTGGAGGGTCCTGATGTTCCGGCAGGAAGGGAGGCCGGCTCCAACATGTGC
The DNA here is from genome assembly GCA_031769625.1 of Taudactylus pleione. Lineage (NCBI taxonomy): Eukaryota > Metazoa > Chordata > Amphibia > Anura > Myobatrachidae > Taudactylus > Taudactylus pleione. Next base: position 11,975,583 of record JAUIMM010000201.1, on the reverse strand, counting down.
TGTGCCCCAGTATTTTCCGCAAGGGCCTTAGCAATGGTCACGTTGGCCGCAGCACTTTGCTCCAGGGCGTCCGCCACCCGTAGCAGACTGGCGTCCAGCCTCTGCAGAATCTCGGTCTGCTGATCCGTTTTAATATTGAGATCAGTGAGGAGACCCACTGCCTGCGAGGGGGAATGCCCTGGACTGTCTGCCACAGGGTCCCCAGCCGGATCTACTACTTCCTCCCCTGCAGAGTCAGCAGAAATTCTGCGGCCAAAGCTCCCCTCTGGAGCAGACTCATCCGCCTGTGTCTCTGTGAGAAAAAAGAGAAAAGAGTAACATTATAATCTAGATATTGTCCCAAACACATTTCTGAGTTGTTAACATTACAACATTTACCTGGGGCAACATAAGGAGCTGCAAAGTCTGGCATGTCAGTATCCATGTTCGACACACCAAACACCTCCTCATCCTGCACACACCCCTGGGCCATCTCCTCCAAATCTGTGAGTTCCAGTGACACAGGGGTGGGACCCCCACCTGTCCCCCCTGCATGCCTAGCCCTATCAGCCAGTTTTTGCTTAAGACGATATTTGAAGTCGCT